>CAJQZJ010018033.1:12348595-12515762 GCA_907164525.1 Lophiomys imhausi | reverse complement strand
CATACATTCCAGCATCAATCTTCAGGCTTTGGGTCCTGTTTCTCTGATAGACATTTGTTGTAGAGCAGGGATTATGAAGGACTTACCTACCCTGTCTTGGCAGAGTTAGGCTGTCGACTTCCCTGCTACCAAGTTTTGTCCTTTTTGGACAGCAGTCTGTCTGCAGTTGGTGCAAGGGGTTTTTTCATGCCCAGAGAAAGGCTTGCCACTAATTCAACCATCTTACAGTGGAGATTCTTCGATGCTTATCTTCTACTTGGAGTAGAATAGGGGGTGCTGTCAGGCGCTGATATGTCTCGATATCAAAAAAATATATTTATCCTTCTCAGGTCTCTGAGGTGGTTGAAGAATAGACAGATAGAATCTTATAGTTAAATTTTGAACTGTTTAGGAATCAAGAGGGTGTTATAGATCTAAGAAGATACTCTTAAAAGTGTGTTGCAAGATAGTAAGAATGTTGAGTCACATATAGACCTTTAAACTCATGGAGTTGGGTAGATAGTAGAATGTTAAAGTCAGGGGCCAAATAGGTATAAACTGAACATTGGGAAGGTATACTGGGCCAATTTACTCTCATAAATGTGGCATATTTATATCTATTGTTTTGTATAATACTTACTGTTATAAGAGAAGGAACCAGCTGTTGGACTGAAAGGGGAAACCTCTGGAGGGAAGAGGGTGGAAGGGCGGGTTAGGAAGGGGGAATAGGGAGGGGTTTGTTACTGAGATGTAACTTGAAGAAAAAAAAATAAAGTATTTATAAAAAAAAAAAAAAGAAAAAGAAAAAAAAAAAAACAAACAAACACTAGGCCTGGAGGGATGGCTCAGAGGTTAAGAACATAGGCTAATCTTCTAGAGGACCCAGGTTCAATTCACAGCACCTACATGGCAGCTCACAACTGTCTGTAACTCCAGTTCCAGGGGATCTGAAACTCTCTTCTGACCTCTGCCTACACCAGGCATGCATGTGGTACACAGACATAAATGTCTACAAAATACATAAGAAATAAAATTAAAAAAAAAAAAAAAAAGTAAGTAAGTGTATGTGTCTCTGTTTTGGGATGTGTCTATACAGATGTTGGCAAAGGTGCCCAGAAGAAGGTATCAGTTCCCCAAAACTAGATTTCCAAACAGTTGCAAGTCACCTGACTAGCATTCTGGAAACTGAACTCAGGCCCTCTGGAAGGGAAGTATTTGCTCTTAAGGGCGGTGGTGGCGCACGCCTTTAATCCCAGCACTTGGGAGGCAGAGGTAGGCGGATCTTTGCGAGTTCGAGGCCAGCCTGGTCTACAAAGCGAGTCCAGGACAGCCAGAGCTGTTAAACAGAGAAACCCTGTCTCGAAAAACCAAAAAAAAAAAAAAAAAGAACTGTATCATCTCTCCAGTTCCCACTCTTAGCTTACTTTTTTTGTTATTTGTTCTTCACAACTGTAATATCTCTCTAGCCCCCATTCTTAATTTATGTTTTACATTGTTTAATTTTTTTTTGAGATTATAATGGAATTACAATATTTCTTTGTTGGTTTTCTTTAGCTATTTTATTGGGTTCTTATACCTCTAATTCTCTTCCAACCTTTATTCCATCCTAATTCTTTCCAATCCCCAACATTAGGTAGGAGAGAAAGTAAGAGATAGGCCACTTCCAGCTGATTGACTTCCTTGAGTTCCTTGGGGCAAGCCCAATCTTCATTGTCAGAATATCCAGAAGTTGAGGAAGCTAGTAAACCAGCAATCCCGCAATAGCAAATACAACAGCAAACTCAGCAGCAGGACAAACCAGCAGCCGTAGGGGCAGCAGCCAGGGGAGCAGCAGCCTACACTGGCCCTCTCTGTGTTCTCCCCTTTATACCTTCTGCAGAATCCTCAGAATTAAGCTATTTGTGGCTGGCAAAGATCACTTCCCTTCTAGTGCACAAAGCAAATTATAATCACCTGCTTTAAAGCAGCTTCTTATACCAGACCTGAGATTAAAACAAAAAAAATTATGTAACTGGGTTTTTAAAGAAACCAAAATTCTCATTACATTTCTCCCTTCTCTTCCCTACTTCTAAGCCATTTCATATAACCCTACTTGCTCTCTTTCAAAATCATGTCCTCTTTTTCTATTAATTTTTATTACGTACATGCAATATATGCATATGTATATGTATTCCTAAAACTAACCTGCACAGCCCTTGAAATATTACTTGTAATATGTCTCTAATAATGCATTGGATAATAAATTGGTATACTTTTCTGTGGTGCAAATAAATTATTCCCCTATCAACATTCTTTATTTGGTTGTATATCTTTGTGTAAGGGTGAGACCTGTAGAATTCATCCTTCCACCTTGGCACATCTATTTGGAGTTGCCAGTGTACAGCTCATGTTTAGGCAGTTGTGTTGATAAGACTGTATTCTATTTATTCCAACTGATGGAGAGTTAGGAAAACCACAACAAATCAAAATACAGAGTTATGGCTCCCAGCTGCAAAGGATATTTGCAGTATTCCCATATGTAAAGTGCAGGGAACAGTGCAGAAGAGGGGGTTGAAAAATTTTTAAGAGCCAGAAGGTGAGTTTGCTGTGGAACTGTGTCTCTTACTAATTCCATACTTAGATTTAAAAATAATTATTCTCTATCTAACATACAATTTTTAGTTTCTTTATCTTTTAAGTATATCTTCAAATTGACTATGTTTTGTCATGCCTGTGTATGCCATGGTGCATTAATTGAATGTTTTTAAAATCACAAATTCAAATTCCAGTTCTAGTTATGTTTGGGTTTTCATAATTTGTTTCAGAAGATTTCAGAATAGTTCACATAAGCATGTAGAAGTGTTTATTCATGCATACTATTCTTAAAGCAAGACTTCTTTAAACATCACAAACATGGCACATTGCCAATTCCTAAGCTAGACTGCACTACAAATGCTACAATGTACTTACAAGTTTCAAACCAGAGTCAATGCTTATTTTGTTTTATGTGTTTTTTATTTGGGAATAGTTTCTAGCTTCATAGCTCTAGCTACTGCTAAATTCACTATGTCTCTCAAGCTAATCTCAACTTGGTGGCAATCCTTAAATCCTGAGCCTACAGGTGTGGGGACAACATTTGTCTTAAAAATTTTAACAGTAGAATAACAGTACTGCTTCAAATTTTTCATTAGTTTTACAATCCAGGAATACTCTTTTTGGTTCACTTCATAGTTTGTTAGAAACTGGACTCTCCAGAGAAATGAAAATATCCCTTAACCAAAACACTATAAAGTCCCACACCATAGCTTGCAATTTTTAATATTATGTGTAAAACATCACATTGCTAGTATGATAAATTACATTGATAAATTTTGACCAAAAACGATGTATGATTTTGAAACTCCACTATTTGTAATGAATTTATTGTAATAACAAAATGTTGCCTGCTACACTGCCATATGCAACACAGGAAAGGAGGGTAAAGGTAGGTGGAGAAGCAAGAGTATGAGTTATCTTCAGGAAAGAACCACTTTTATTTTTTCATATACTGTTTATATATTATTTGACTAGCTACTAAAGATAAGCCTACAATCAGAATTTGAGCAAATGGTATCCTTGTCTCTTTTCTTCCGCTCCCCCCCCCGCCCCCGGGGGCATATGCCACCCCCTATGGCCTCCCCCCTTTACAGTTTCCTGAAACCACAGCTCACCTCAGGGTTGTGTCCCAGAAAGAAATGGCAGGATAGAACACGATGTGTCAAATTCAATTTCAGTTTCCCAGACTGGCTACACTATTCACGTATTCTTCAGTCATATTCCTGTGATCAAGTTTGTCTCTGTTCTCACTGTTATCTGCTGTTATTATTTAATATTGCAGTCATTTTGTGGATAGCAATAGCATACTGTGCTGTTTAATTTATGATTTCCTCAATGGATGATGGTATAAAAACATCTCTTTCAGCATTATTTTCTAATTTGTGTATGTATTCTTATGTATTTTAAACACTAAAAGATTAACAAATAATAGTTGGCTATATATTTTCTTGTTAAATGGAACTTGTATCAATGACTAATCTGGCATTTTTAATTTTTTGAATGTATTTTTCTTAAATTCAAATTATTTACATTATTAACAAATCATAAAACATTTCTGTGCATAATTGGAGTAATAATTTTTGAGTATATGCATGCATTGTATAATATTTAAGTGTTGTTAAACATATGTATGTATATGTATTTACACATATTTCAAAATATATAAATTCTTCACAAATATATGGGACATTTTTGTGTCCATAGTCACTCCTTTGCACTGCAGAAGTCCTTGCATCTATCTTACTGTAATTTGATGTGTCTAGATCAATCTTTCCACTGTCATCCCCAGGATCAAGAGAAAACTGCTCCTTTCACAACATTATGGGACCAACTTGGTAACATTCTACCTGCGAGTTACATGCTGTGAGACTTGTCATTTTGTGTTTCATAGGACAAAATAATATACTAACTTTACTTACCCTATGAATAAAACTTTGATAATTGTATGTTTGCATATATATACATACATACATACATTTGACCCTTGTCATGACACAGGTGTGCTGTGATGAGTGAAGACATGAAGAAAGGGCACTGTGAGCCTTTTACAGTATCAACATAGATAGACCCCAACATGACTCTCAGCTTCCTGAGTTAGAATCTGACCTTTCATCATTATATAAAATATCCCTTGGTGCCATCTAAACCACTTAACACATTATAAGTATATTTTAAATTACAACTAAATAATACAAATGTGTATATATATATATATATATATATATATTTGAATGTTATATACATACATATATATATATTTATAGGATTCGTTTCTTTAAAACATTAACTATAAATTTTAGGGAAATTACAGGACTGTCTAACCAAGTTGCACAAAGCAAAAAGAAAAAAAACTATTTTGTTTATTCTTTGGCCTCTACCTACTTGAAAAATCAGCAATAGAAAATATTTTCATCTATTGGAGGAATGTTTAACCTCATCACCGTAAGTAACAGATGCTAGTGATGAGAACATATGGTTTACTCATAGCACCTAAACTAAACTTTCAAACCTTCCCATGTGTCTCTTTTATTTATTTTTTCTGTGAAGTGTCCTATACTATATTCTGTGTTTTAACATTACATTGCTATGTTTATTGTCTACTAAGCAAAAAGGGACTTTTCAATGTCTTCTTCATTCTTACATGGCACAATCTGAAAAGATGATGGACTTGAAATCAATTGGCGACACTTATAAAATATTCCTTTAAATGCATTCTGACTGACTGCTTATTTAATATTTATGCTATTCTATTAAATTAATGTAGCAGAATCAATCCTTTTATGTTATGCTTTCATTTTAAGATCTGACAGAAACTGTAGAAAATCAATATAGTTGTATGCCACTTGACATGACACAGGTATGCTGTGATGAGTGAAGACATGAAAAAAGGACACTGTGAGCCTTTAACAGTATCAAAATAGAAGACCCCAACATGACTCTCAGCTCCCTGGGTTAGAATCTGACCTTTCATCATTATATAAAATATCCCTTGGTGCCATCTAAACCACTTAGCACATTATAGGTATATTTTAAAGTACAACTAAATAATCACATATTTAGCCATATAAATTTAATATGTACTTAAAACGATAAAAATGTTGGATTATTAAAAAGTACTTTGCCTCTGGAAAATTAAAATAACTAGATGATCTTATAAAGGTTTGAGTTTTAATTTAGTTCATTGAATGATATTTAAATGGATTTTACAATTGGGAAATGACTTAGATAATTAACTTTGTCTATAAATCTTTACTTTAAATGGACCTTGGATAAATATGCTTTCGTCATAGCTATGATTCATAGTTGCAGATTAAAAATATGTCAATAAGTACTTCATATGAAATATTATATTTAATATGAAAGTGGTATATATTTTACATTAGCACATATTTGTGAATAATATTTAATAAAATCATTCAGTTATCTTCAAATTTGATGTATTAAATTTAGAACAATCCTTGAATATTTATGAAAGAGTAAAACACATTTTCTTTTAGATATCATGTATTCAGATTTAAATAAAAGTAATAAAAATTAGACTATTGGTTAAGAATACTTCATAACACTTAGGTTAAGCAAATTAATACACCATGGAATACTACTCAGCTATCAGAAACAAGGAAATCATGTGATTCTCAGCCAAATGGATGGAACTAGAAAAGCTCATCCTGAGTGAGCTAACCCAGACCCAGAAATATGCAAATGACATCTACTCACGTATAATTGGATTTTAGCCATATAGTACAGGATAACTATCCTACAATCAACACACCAAAAAGATCAGGAACATAGACTTTTTTACCTATCAAGGGGACAATTTGCCCTAGGGGTGCTGCCATGTAAGCCCACAGTGCAAGAGGAAGCTCTTAGCCCTCATATGACTGTTCAACTGAGAGGGACTGATATGTAGGGACACTCCACACTGGAGGAGGAGTGGGATGGGTGGGAGAGGGAGGGGAGGGTGGGAGGGTAGAACTGGGAGGGGTGGAAAGAGGGCACTGTGATGGAGATATAACTTGATGTAATAAATAAACATTATAATAAAAATAGTATGTCTCATTTCTTCAATCTAATATATTCCTGTTCGTTTTACTTTTCAAATGCTTGTATGCTACAGCTACGTTCATGGAGACCAATACATATACTTTCTGTCCATGTTCACATTACCTTTGAGACTTTTTTTTTAATCAGTGTTAGCCTTGAAAGTTGCTAACCAAAAAGATTCCTTGTTATAACTTACATTGAAATCTATGCTCTTGATTCTACCATAAGATTCCTCTCTAATTAGCAATAAAGTTGATTTATCACATCATCTTGTTATTTTGTTATTACTCTCATTAATCTTTAGCTCTACTAATCATTAACCAACTAATTCAATATCTAGATGGATCATCACAACAAATCTCATATGCTCAAATACATCATTTTCTTTGGCAATCACGGTATTTACACATATAGTATCTTTCTTCTCTCAAAATATTTGTACAACAATCCAAGAATATAAGCAAACACATAATTAATGTATCATATCTCAAAACATGAGCTAAACATGATAGTAAAGCAAAATCAGTAACACTGAAGATAAAAGACAAATTCCAAGAATCAACAAAGTTTCCTTGAGGATATACAAACTCAAACATCATTAACCAAATCCACAAAAAGTCAGGTTTATCAAGATTATTTATGTTGAATCATATATACATGAACGAAAGTAAATTGTGGTTTTTAATGTTTCTCTGAATCTGCTTTAATCTAATAATTATTTAGAACAATTTAGATGCAAAGAATGCCACTACCTTTTATACTTCCATAAAACATAAGTAGTATTCCACATTATCAATAACCCCTTCATAATGAAATTTGATAACATTAATAAAACAATGATGGTATTCTTCATCAGTGAAAGCCCATAGAGAAGGTTACATTAGGTGGTATAAATTAAATCATATTCAGGACATTCATAGGAACATTCATCTTACTACAATACTGTCATTCATTTACAACTTTAAAATTAACAATTGTCCATTTATTCTTTGGCTTTATTCTCAGAACCTGTAAAATGATTATTCTTGTATATCTACAGTGTAATCTGCCCTGAATATAAGAATAGAACAACAATAAAACCTTTATGTAATGTCTTCTTCCACTTTCAAATATGCATTTCATTTTCTTTCATGGTTATCAATGGCTACAAAACTTATTATTTGTCTCATAGTAATATCTAATTACATTATTGTCTAAAAATTTATTTACATATTTTCATCATGACATTTTGCTTTAATTGCTTCAAGATTTGTCAAACTGAGTAAAGTTGCTATAAAAAACTGTTACTTTTGTGCATATATATTCTATTCTATTTGGAGTAAATACTAAGAAATAAAATGCATGTATTATGTGGAAAATTAGTTTCTGGTCTTTAAAGAGCAACAGAAAGTCGAAAAACCAAAAAAAAAAAAAAAAAAAAAAAGAGCAACAGAAAGGGAAACAACCAGATACAACTGATCTGACCTTGGAAATAGTATAGTGAGGGCTCTACTTAGGGAACAGGAGGGATGTATATATAGAAGAAACATGGTGTACGAAAAAACAGTAAGTATGTCATTAAAAGCCAGAAAAATACCATTAACTATCTACCTAAAAAATTCTATACAGCGGAAATGTTTATGGATAAATATACATACATATTTTAAATAAAACATTACCAAATCACCTTTTAAATTTGCCATTACACTGTGATTTCCTCACTTTTACTGCAGTATATGGTTGCCAAGGTTTTGTAATTTGCTTGTGGTAATACATGTCACAATATTTGCACTGTTCTAATGTATATCTGTGTAATGACATACTGTGGAACATCTTTCAGCATACACTTACTTACAATCAGTGGTAAGGGACCTCAGATTTTTTATGAATTTTTTTGTAACACAAGTTTAATGAAATCAGGACACATTTTGGCTAATGTTTGTCATATTTGTTTTTGGAAAATGTATTCTGTCAGTCTGTATATTGTTTTCATATTCTCTTGATATTATCTCTGAAAAAAATAAATTGTATTGACATCTATAAACATTCACAAAATTAGGAATTTAAAAATACATTTTTTCGAGTCCTTCAAAATAAACTACCTCATTTATTTAACAGTTGTTGTTGTATCTGAAAGTTCATTAACTAATCCCAAATTAATGTACACTTCCTAGTAGACTTACGGTTTCAGACTTACTATTAAGTTTTATAATAAATCTTGAGTGTTTATGAAATATAATAGTCATTTCTACATTCACCTTTTGTATATTGATGTCAGCTTTTCTCAGCATCATGCTTTTGAAAAACTAAATTTGGTCATTATATTGTATTTTTACCTTTTCAAATATGAGTTGGTCTAATGTGTATCTATGAAACACACAGAAACACACATGAGAAAACATACTTTCACACACATAATAATTTAAGCAATTTATTTAATTGATCCTTTGTGTTGTTCTTATCTTCATTCCATCAAAATTTTCTCTAATATTTACTTAGTCTCTTTTAGTAACCCTGTGATTGGCTTATACTGCAATTTCTACAACTAATTACTTCTAAGTTTATTACTAACTTCTTAATAGGATTCTTATGATTTTTTTGTTTCTTTGTTTGTTTGTTTTTTGAGACAGAGTTTCTCTGTGTAGTAGTGCTGGCTGTCCTGGACTTGCTTTGTACACCTGACTGGTATCAAACTCACAGAGATCCACCTGTCTCTGCCTCATGAGTGCTGGGATTAAAAGCTTGCACCACTACACCCATCTTTTCTTATGATATTTTCAAGGTGGACATTTATATGCATAAACTTTTTTTTTCTCTTTTTAAGATTCAAAGTCGGATCATTTGATGTTTCTCTAAAACACTTATTTTTTTACTAGCATCTACTTGGTAGTAGAAACTCTCAGTGAGAACAGTCTCATATGTCTTTATATGCTGTGAAATTCCTGGTTTAAATGAAGTCTTGACTAAATCAGTCTGTAAGATTGGATGAATTGGAATCATCTGGGGTTAGTAGCTTTCTTTGAAGCTATCCTGGATGCTAGTTTTGATGAAACAGCAACTGAGGTAGTCTGTGATTAGATAAAGCAAGCAAGATGCTGGAAAATACATGTCAGCATCTCAGCATCCTCTATGATGAATATTGTCAGGTCTGTTCCAGTTTCACTGGTGTTTGTTCCTTTTGCTCTATAAACATATAAACTCACACAAGTAACATATAATTTTGTAAAAACATTAGTATGGAATGTGTAGGGTGCACAAATCAGTTAAAGATGATTTTCTGTTCTTTGTTTGAGGAAGTAAAAGACACCCATCTTTCTTTATAAACTCTTTTGGACTGTAACTACAGTGTAATGCAAATTTTTTTCTATTCCCTTTAAGAGAATAACATGGTAAGTTTTAAGGATTTTGTGGCCAACTAGATTTATTGAACATGCAAAGTTAAAGTTCTGTCTGGAGACATTTACATGTGCCATTCGGTCTCAGAGTTATTTCTATGTAGATGGGCCAGCATATATATCACCTGCCCTTTTTTTTTTTTTCTTAATTTCTTTCTTATCTTCAGCCAAGATCTTTAAATATCCCTCCATCAAACCTGATTTTTATCAATTTGGACTGAAGACACGGCTTTTATTTTCCTGTTGGAACAAATACAAATCTCTTACACAACACATTTCCATTCTGGAATTAGGACTACTATAGGCTGTTCTAATCCAGCAATCCCATTTAGAATCCAGTGTTTTTTTTAAACTAATTTTATTCCCCCTATCTGTTCTATGAGCTCTTCCTTTAATTTTTTGTTAGATCTCTGCATAATTACTTGAACTATAAGATTGCAAGTTATATTCGTAATGTTTTCTATGCAATAATGTCCAAAAAACCTGTTGCATTCCAATGGATATACATACCAAAGCAGCATCAACCCCAGTCTGCAAAGGCTCCTCCAAAATAGTCATAATCTGTAATAAATATGCAATCTCTGAATCATCCTTCCAAAATCCAAGGCAGAAAACAGTTGGAAATCAAAGTGTGCATCAATAGTATAATGAGTCAACACATGTAAATATCTTCATTCTCCCAGTTCTATAAAGTGATACCCTTACTTTATTATATAACATTGTTGCAGGGTAGCATAAATAAAAACAATCTGGAGTTTTAACTCAATATATTGTACCAACCTATGAGTTGGCAGTCTAATATCTCAAACCCTTGTGGATTTTTCTCAACTGGAACTACCACTTCTGGTGTTATTTTATGTTCCAGATTCAAATTCTGTGATGGTTTTCTATTTTCTATTGCCTCTAATCTATTATCTAATTTTTCAGCCTCTTTTTTATTTGCTAGTTTTACTTTGATATTTCTTAAAAAGGATACACAGACCTACACTTACTTTTCAGCATATTATTATATTTATGGTGACAGTCAAAACAGAATATATAAGGTGAAATGTCCTTATGTTTTCCATCTTTTATTATTGAAAAAAATTTCTCTAAGTCTCTCTATGGAGACATTATTTTATTATTTAACCATTGTATTTTTGGCTGTCTATGTTTATTTTATTTATTTATTTATTTATTTATTGGTGTCTATATACCTTTGAAAACATCTTTTATCTCTTTCTCTTTTTCTCTCCTTCAGAGACTTTACTTTTTATGTTCATTTCTTTCTTTCTTTATTGGTTGCTTTCTATCTCTGAACCATTTAAAAGAGCATTATATAAAGTACAACAGTTTTGTGTTATTGTGCCTTTGTCTATTTTTAATAAAGGAAAAATATATATTAATGTCTAAATTTTTTCTTAAGGAACTCAGTTTACCAATTTTAAATATAATACCTTACCAGTTCAGAAGTTTTGGGCTTTTCCTTCCCATTGTAACTCTAAGGAAAATGTTCCTTTTAAGCTTTTGTGTGTTTGTAGGCTCCTCAGTCAGCATGTGTCTATGGCAACCAGTTCAGCTCCCTCAATTCAGTCCAGAAGGCTGCCCCTCTGGCTCAAACTTCTGCAGGCCCTGGCCAGTCCTCTCCAATCCATGACACTTCTGCATGGCTTTGGGCCTTCACTCACAGGCTACTGGGCCCACAGCAGGTTGGTGTATGGTTCCTCTTGCTACCTGGTGTTCACAGAGTTCTCCCTAGAGAAGGATTTGTTCTGCTTTCCTTCTCTTTTAAAGAGATGAGGCCTCTTTTTAGGCTAAAAATTGCATCAGGCTCCTGTTCTCCTTTCCACCTGCTGGTAAGAGGCATCTATCTTCTCAAGTGTTCATCAGGCCACTGTGGCTTTTCTTAAAGTGGCTGTTCTTGGTTTTCTGCTCAACCTCCTGTGCTTGAAACACTTGGATTAATGCCTGAATCTAGGGTCCCAGTCTAGGATTACGCGCCTGACTGTAGACACCATTAGGTTGTCATTTATTTCCTCCTAAACACAAGCTCCTAGAAGTAACAACTCAGACTCAAAACATATTTACAAACACCTAGTCCATCAAGGTAGGTTCCTTCCCTGATTAGCTTATAACTTAAACTAATCAATGAATCTCCTTGTGCCTGGCTTCTCCCAGAATCTGTTCTGCCTATAAGATGTCCTACTTCTATTCTTCCTTTTGCTATAAGTTATAGGATTTTTTGTTTGTTTTTGTTTTGTTTTGTTTTATTTTATTGACACATGATTTATCCATACAGCAGACAAGATATTTCTTCTACACTCTTCCCAGGGAGATCCATGTGTCCCATTTTGTGGCTTCCTTGTTACTTAGATAGACTGTCTGGGTCTGTAGACTGCAATGTGATTGTCTTTTATTCAACAGCTAATGTCCACTTACAAGTGAGCACAAACAATGCTTGTTTTTCTAGGTCTACATTATCTCATTCATGATGTTCTTTTCTATTTTCAAGCATTTTCTGGCAAATTTCATGGTGTCATTGTTTTTAAATGTTGAGAAATACTACATTGTGTACAAAATGGGGCTCCTATCTAACCAGAATTCTGAACTTAGAGATCTCAATGGTTGAGAAACACTTCAAGAAATATTCAATATCCTTAGCCATCTGGAAAATGTAAATGAAAACTACTTTGAGATTCTACCTTACACCTCTCAACAAGGCTAAGATCAAAAACAAAGGGATAGTTCGTATGCAAGGATGTGGAGCTAGGGGATCATTCTTCCTTTGGTAATATGAATGCAAACTAGTAAGCCACTACGCAAATCCTTAATGAAGTTCCTAAGAAAAATGAGAATTGATCTACCTCAGGATCCAGCAATACCACTCTTTGGTATATACCCAAGTGACATTCCATCTTACTGCAAGGACACTTGCTCAACAATGTTTATTGCAGGTTTATTTATAATAGCCAGAAACTGGAAACAATCTAACTGTCCCTCACCCAGAGAATAAATAGAGAAAATGTGGTATAAATGTTTGTTTTTCTTTTGTTCATGTGTAAACTATGTTTGTGAAAATGTATACCAGTTGTGTTTAGATGCTAATATGGCCCAGCCAAAGGTGTCAGATATGATAAAGCTGGAGTTACAGGCAGTTCTGAGCTGCTTAGTAAGAGTTCCTAGTAAAAGAAATCCAGTCCTCAGGAACAGTAGGAAGCTAACATAAAAGCTGATCCATGGCTTCTTCCCCTTTATTTGATGTTCTTAAATATATATTTAAATTATCTGATATTCTTGATAGATTTTAACACACCCAAAAATGCAAATTGAAAAGGCTAGCTACATAATATTTGTTTACAGTGCCAGTTAATCCTTTAGATTATTATACAGTACTCAAATGTCTACCCTATTGTTTGTAGTTTGCTAATTCAGTTTCATATAAATGATTTTTCACAGGTTCCCACTGTTGGCAATAAATCATGGCTATTTTTTCTTTTGTAATTAATTCTTTGTGATGTCAAGAAAACAATGCAGCTATTTATATCAACATAATATATTCAGATATGTAATTAGAAAGTGATTCTAATTACTATCTTGCTTCCTAATAACAATAAAACCTAGTCAGCTGATGACATGTTGTATTTCAACACAATTCTCCTAATAATGTTAATAGTATATAATTAATTAATCATTACAAACATGACTTTAGGTAAATCTCACTTGTTATTCACAGATTAAATTTTGTCAGAGATATTTTCTTGTAAAATATAATGTTAAACATTTGGAGTTACAAAACTGTAAGACTCTTTCGTGGTTATAATTATTTTAATTGGTAAAATACCATTTTAATTTTAAATATAGAAGGAAAAGTGAGGGGCAGATGCAGTCGAGCACACATAAAATTTCTTCACTTGCCAACAGATGTGTACTTCAATTCAAACATCTGTGTGCTCTTTTTGGGTGTTTATTCATGTGTGAGTATGTAATTTATATTAATTTATAAAATGATCTTCAGAAAAGGATGTTTTAATGAAATCAAGGCTTCGAAAATCTGTGTGCTATTCTGAGTAAATTCTTCATAAGAAACAGAAATATAAATTCAAAACTATAAAAATTTATACATAGATTTTTAAAATGGTGAATGTATGTATTCAACCCATTCGTGAACTTAAAATATCACTGGTATTTTTTAGAACCACCATTCAGATTTTGAAAAAAATTAATGCTTTGATATATAGATATTTCCTGTGAAACACTATAGAGAGTAATGTGAAATAATACATTTTACTTAATTTAGTTCCTAAATAATAGTGATTTAAAAGAAACTTTATTAAAATGATAAAAAATTAGCCCAAAAAAACTGTTTATTACAAAGAAAATACTCAAGGAATATCTATTGGTAAGGGAAATTATTTTCTTTTAAATTCAATCTTAATCAATGTAACATAGCAACATATGACATTCCTTTATAACATTATGATTATGACGAAGTGAAAAATGTTAGTTTGAAAATGTTTCTTCACTTGTAAATGATTAACTTGTATTTGATAAGTCTCAAGTGTGCTGTCTGCTCTGAACCACACTAGACATCTTCAGAGTTAGAATGTGGCCTCGGTAGTCCAAGCTTCAAATCAACAAGTTTTGATTTTCTGCAGCCTAAGACACTACTACCCTCTTATTTTTAAAACCTCTTATTTTGCTGGGTATTTAATAAATAATGAATTTCCTTCTTAAATGGTAGTAGGTATTGCTACCTGGCAAGCCAGTCTTTCCTGGCCATAGCAGAAGGTGATTCTCACTTTTAAATGGAACACAATGGCTAGGTTTGTAACTTTTCCTTTCTAAGGATCATCTAGAAACCCCCTTTAACTGTGCAGATATAAACTAAAGCCTTTCTCTACCCCCATCTGTCTGTCTGTGTATGTGTGTGTGTCTGTGTGTGAGTGTGTGTGTGTGTGTGTGTGTGTGTGTGTGTGTGTGTGTGTGTGTCTTCCTCCCTTCTCTCTACCCCCATACCCCCATGCTGACATTCTCTTTCTGTTTTTGTCCTGGTTATTGGCAGAGTCCAGCTGCAGGGAAGACTTCAACTGAGTTCCTAGGGTGCCTCATTTCCCTGGCCCTCAAACTCCTTGAGAGTATTTTGCCTTAACTATTTTCTCATTTAACTTCCTTTCTGCTAAATTCCTGTTTACTGAAGGAGATAATTAACTCTGGGTGATTATGATAATTTTGCCTTCACTCTCCAGTTATGCTCCCAGTAGGCACACACACAGAATGCTTACCACACTGGTTTTCCTTTCCTCTTAGAGAGCTGCAAGCTCTAGGAGTAGCCTCTGCTGTGAGTGTGTTTTAGATCCATACATCAGTCTCCAGATGCCTCCTTAACTCAAACATCTGCCTCACTCCAAAGTAGTATAGGAAATTTTAAAATTTATCTCTGATTAATTTTCTTTCTCATGCTTTTGGTAGAGTTTGGTTAAAGGAATGCTAGATATAATTAAAAGCTAAGAAATTTTTATTTTAGACACTCCTTTCTTAATAAATCCATTTTGAAAAAAAGGTATTGATAGTAATTTTTGTTTCTCTGATGCTAATCATTGCAATAAATTAATTAATTATATATATATATCATAAGCAGTTATATATATATTAAAGTATGTAAGAATTCAGGAATATTTCCTTTTTATTTGAGTTTCCCCCAATTTTTGGTAGTGATGATTAGGTTAATTTTGTGGCTTTACCTTGATTATATAAAGCTGCAATGGGATAATCAAGAGTCATAAATTTATACTAAAAGATCTTTTTTTGAACTGAATTTTAATTTTGTGGGTTCAGTTTATATGAATTGTATCTTTAGTTCTATGAATCAATATATGTAATTTACATTTGCCTAAAAGACTAGAGCCAAGGATTATGGAAGTTCTCCTACGGGCTGATCTGTTGTAGATCTACATTTTGTGGCATTGTTTTAAAAAAATGTTAAAGTTTCAGGAGGTGGGACATAGCAGGAGGAAGGAGTTCACTATCATCTTTCTCTTATCTAATAATTTCTCCTAATTATATTTTCTGTGCTCTCTGAGCACAGAACAGTGTTGCATCTATCTCCATGTGGAAGGGGTATGTCTTTGAAGGATCCCTGTAGCCTTGCTACTCTTTTCCATTTTTTTGTCTCTGTCTTCTCATGACCATGGGTGAGGAGAGTAGCACCTTCACCACATGTGCCCACTGTCATTACACTCTGCCTTCCCCAGACCCAAATTAATGGCATCAGTCCATCACAGACAGAAGACTGAAACTTAGTTAACAAATATATTTATTAATTAATATAAACATTCATTACCTAACAACTAACCCTAATAATAACTATAAACACCTATTATCAAACAACTAATCCTTATAATAGCTATAAACACCGATTACCTATCAATTAACCATAACCCTTTAGAAGAGTACAGCCTCTGAGGCAGGTCCTCAATCATAGATCCTTTAGGGCACTTGATCAACAGTCTTTCTTCAGGACCTCCTCAGGTGTAGGTAGGTCCTTTAGGGTAGTTGGATATTGAATTGTTATGACAGCTTCACCTCAGATGAAGCTTGAGTTCTTCTCCTCTCTGGGTACATCAGCTGTCAGTAGGTCAACTTGGTCAGTTTGTCTCAGCCACTCAGCTGCTCTGCTGCAGTCACTGGAGCCATGGCTCTATTCAGGCCACCATTTGAACTAGTTGAATCCCTCAGGGTATATGCTGCCCCGAGGTAGTCCTTAACATTGTGGCCGCGTTGGGTCCTTCTCTGCTCACTTGCTTCTTCCCATGTCAAGGCCAAGTCGGTACCCCCCCCCCCCCGCCCACCCCCACACAGGCTCAGAATTGAACATGTTTTTACAGCTCCATTTGAGGTATGATTTTCAGTCAGTCTGTTTTGGCTCCACCAGATGAAACATGTCATTTCGTACAGCTGTCTTTAGTGCAGGTGTTCCAGGCTCTTCCTCCACATCCTTAAATAGGGTATTGTCTCTCCTGGTTTCGCTTGGCTTCAGCCTAATCTTGAGTCTGCCTACTTTGTAGCAGTTGAAAGTAACGCCAAGCCAGTCACCTTTTTCAGTCCATCTGCTGCTATGTCCGGTAACCACAGGTGCCATGCTCATCTTTATGCCGCTTTTAAGAGACTGTACTTCAAAAAGCCCCCTCACATATTCACTGAATTTAACTCGCATTACAGAAGACTGATATATATATTATATTGCCCTGGGATAAATACCTATATATTTGAGTAGAATTAAAATATTTATATTGAATTCCTATTTGACGCTTAGAATGTTTGCAGGGCTGACAGTTTACTGCTGTGCCACCAGTTGGTGTGCTCTTCCATGGGAAAAAACACCTCTCCCATTCTTAGCTTTATTCAGTTGCCTACAGTTCTTGAGTTGGGTTGTGGCCTCCTGGACTTTGCCAGTACACTTTGGCATGTCCATTGGTGTCATCCTAGGTCTGCTGAAGTTTGAGCAATCAAGTTGGTGAGATTGCATAGGTGCAACTTCTGTTATTACTAGGGGACACAGTCTCACAGTAAACTGTATGATGTTCTGACACTTAGAATCTTTCTGTCCCCACTTCCACAAGATTTCCTATACCTCAGGTGATTTGTAAATTTATCCATTTAACCTGGGCTCGACAACCCTACAATTAGGTTGTTTGTGGTTTTCTGTAATGATCTCTGTCTGTTCTTAAGTTTCCTCAGTGAGTGAAAGCTACATGTATCTGTGGGTTTAAGGACTAATGATTGTTGATTGTTGTTAAGAATTATGCTGTTTTATGCAGTCAATTCTACCACAAAAAGCATGACTTCACTTACTCTGAGTAGTTAGCTATGATTCTAGTACAAGTACGATTTAGCTCTAGTTGAAATTGTATAACCAACAGGTCTCAAATTGAACTTAGTTTTTATTTTTTTTTTCAGGTATTTGTCCCAGGGTCAGAAAATTTTCTATACACTACCAGACAGATACTAAAAATCTAAATCTGAGAATGTTCTTGACAGAGTCCAGGCAAAAATCTCAAAAGCATAGGGTAAAGATTAATATTTTTTGTTGCTTAAATCTTCTTTTAATTTCATTTTAAATTAAAACAGAATTGCTTCACTTTAATTAATTGTTCTTTCCCTCCAGTCCTTATCAGGCACCTTCCTTCCAACTTGTACCTTGCTTCTCCATTGTCAAATTTATAGGTTTTTTCTTTCATTATTATGCATAAATATAAACACAAACCATTGAGACAGTTTTTGTTGTTTGTGCATATAGTTTTTTTTGTCTAAGGGTGGAAACATATGGAACTTCTCCCTTCCACATTAGCATGTCTATTGAAATTGTCCCTTGCTTTGCCTTGTTTATGTAGCTATTAATAGAAGATGCTTTTCACAGTGGACTTCCTGGCATTCTGGCCCATACATTGTCTCCACTCTTCTCTTCCACAATGCTCCCTGAGCCATAGCTGCAAGAGGTGTGATATAAATATTAGGGCTGTGATATAGATGTATTTAGTAGACCTGGGCTCCCCATGATCCATTTATCTCTGTATTTTCAGTTTTTTTTTCTTGATGGTCTATATTGGATGTAAAGAGAGACATGATTGAAGAGGGACGATAACGCAAATTATTTGTGGGAATAAGAATCAGATTTAGAATGTAGTAAGAAATTATGCTAGTCTAGCCAAGTGACATCAGTACATTCTTGTCTATGATCCATGACTTCACAAGCTCTGGTATATTGGGTATGTTTTCAGAACAAGGCATGAAATCCTTCCAGTTGAGTGGGCCTTAAGTAAATTAAAGAGCTGTTGGTTACAATCATCATGTGAATGCCACTTACCTCACCTTTATAGAAAATTTGCCATGCTGTTTGTTGTTTTGGTTTATAGGTGTGCAACTGGGTAGGATTAGTGATTGTTTCTGTCTCTTGGCAGCTTGAATAGTAATTTTGGTACCATGGAAGCTAGACAGGAGGAGGAATGAATTCAGGTTAGATCCTTCTTGAGTCACCCAAGTCCTATGTCTAAAGGGTATAGTGTCTAGGATAAAGGCTGCTGAGAGGCAACTGAAAGGCTATATCAATAATCTATACTATTTGAGGACAGGACATGAGCTTTCTCTTCCTGGATATTTGGTTTATTGTTAGTCTTTGCTTCTTGAGGGGAACATTGTCAACTTAAGAAGGTTTGAGACTCTGTGTGTGTGTGTGTGTGTGTGTGTGTGTGTGTGTGTGTGTGTGTGTATGCATTTGAATGCATATACATATATACTATATGCATTCTATATAATTTTGGCAAATATAAAATTATATGTCATTAAAAATTTAATTAAACAACAATGGCTGTATTTGTACTTCATCTATCCTTCTCCCTCTGTATTGACTTCCTTCATATAACCCAAATAAAGTTCCCCTTTTTCTGTTTCATACTTGAATATTTTCTTTCGATACATGGTTTCTCTGTGTACTAACCACTCAAAAATTTAAAATATATATATATAATATATACATTTGATGATCTAGATGCATTGTCATAAATATTAACACATATTGGAATACTCATATTTGTATTAACATTGGTATGTGCTTTCCCAGTGATCTTAATGAATAAGCTTCTCCTGCTCAAATTCATACTGAAATCCTAATATCAGTGTAGCAGTGTTTGACCCTTTCTAGAATATTAGACCTTGCACCCAGGCTTTATGTTCTAATGGATGTTATTACTATTCTTATCAAAGATACCTCAGAGATATATTTGAAGATTTTGTGAGGACATAGCACAAAGACTGCTGCTTAGAAACAATGAACAAGTAGTAGGTAGCAAGTTAATATTAAATAACATATTTAAGCATGATTTCAAAGTAGCATAAAATTCAATATATATGGATGGAGAAATTGTAATAAGTAAAGAGAAATAAAGACACATTAATCTCCTGAAATCTCAATGAGAGACTATAGAAACACTCGTAATACCCAATACAGTTTATGAAGTACATAATTTCAGTCATGTATTCACAGACTCAATCTATAATTAAAAGACTAGATTTTATTTGTGCATTCATGTATGTGGAATACATGTCAACATGATCACATGTGTGTAAAATGTATATATGTGGAATCACTTGTGTATGAAGTAAAATAGAGGCCCTAGTTGCCTAATGAGAGGTATAAGATCCAAGTTTAACAAGACATCTTCCCTCAATAATATTGAAAGTACATTTGAAAACCCTTGAGGAAGACATCCAGTATCAATCTAGGGCCTCTTTAGTTAACCTGGTCAGGTTCTCAGTATGTGTCTGAATGGCCTGGAAGTCATTGTATACATTGATTGGCCTTGAATTCAAAAAGATCTACCTGCCTCTGCCTTCTATGTGCTGGGATTAAAGATGTGCTTCAGTACTCCCAGCATGGCTTTGTCATCTTATCATACTGATATACCTTCATGAAGAAGCCTGCAGGGGAAGTTGTGTAGATTCAGTGGTTGATTCACGCAAAGAGAAGTATAATTTACCCCAATACAGTCTCTTACTCCAGTGTTTCCTTTATTAACATTCAGATATTCAACTATTTAACTATCTAAGTGGTTTTATGCCTATGTCTATAAATAATTTTTAAACATTCTATGGCAGTTTGATCACTTTGTCTCCCCTATGTCACCACAGGCTGAGTTCATAGGCAAGGAAATACATATGTATATATATATATATATATATATATACATACATACACAAATTTTTGGTTTAATATGCAGCATCTAGCATTCTGTGTAACAGGTGCTGAAGTATCCTTATTTAACATATATGTAATATTTTATTCATCTTCTGATTGAGACGTGTTGTTGAAAACAGAAAAGGTTGGTATGTTGTGACCAAAATACTTTATCATAGTTCACATCCTTGACTAAATTGTCTGTGCTGTTGGAAACATTGATTTTTTCCTCCTGCTTGGAGCACCAAGAATGATTACACTCCATTGCAGCAAATTGTGCTTACCCTGATCTTTTTAACTTCTGTTTGCTTGCATTAGCATGGGCTAATACATTTTTCATTAGAAAGTGAATCTCATACTCATTTCATACTTAGTTTTGCACTATTAATGGTTTCTATGTTTTGAGACCCAGCAATCTAAGCATTGGATAATTGTATAAATGGAGGATCATAAGCACGATGCAGAAACTGTTTTGATCCAGTATTATAAATGTTTAATTTCCATGATTTCTGGTATGACCTCCCTCTAACATGGCTTAATTAAACTTCTTAAGGGCAACATGTCCATCAACTTTAGTAGATGCACTTTTTAAAAAAAAATTAGAATCAAACCCACAGCAACAAATATTTAAAAGTGACAGATACATAAAATTCCCTTTTCCAGGTTGGATACAGAAGACATTTTAATTATGTTTTTATTGAATTTAAGGTTTATAGAATGGCATATACTGGTGTTCTGGTGTATTTCAACAACAAAGTAATGGACAAAAAGGAGCAACTGTTGCATTCAAAAAAAATGAGAGGAAAAATGCATACACTTATAAAAATAATTTAAATGTCTTTATCCTACAGGAAATTCTCATTTAACCTCAAAGTTTTATCATGTTTTCTTGTGTACATATCTATGCTAAGACTGGTACCTAAGGCCTTACGCAGGCTAGGCAAGTAGTCTACCACTGAACTCTGTACCTAGTAATCTTATATGATTTTTTACTTTTTAACTTAGAGAATTTCACGTTACATATTTTGATCATATTCATCTAAGTCCCCCAGTTAATTCCTCCTAGATCCACTCCAACTTCCCTATCCTCTCAACTTTCTATCCTTTTATTTATTTATTTTTTATACTTCATCTTACTCCAGGTCACAATCCATCACTGAGAGAAGCTACCAATTTACAAGACATTTTGCCACTATGACTATTTGGTGCAATAAGAGTAATAGGACCACCAATAAGGGCTTTGAGTTCTCCAACTATGGGTTCTGAGCCAAATTTACAATGCCATTCAGCTGTTTCTACTGGAGCAGGCCTTATACAATGTCTCTGTGTTTGTTCTGTATTATTTTTCTATGATTTTCTAAAACATTGGTCAAAAATAATTTAGAGACTTTTTGGTTTACTTCATTTTACCACTTCCAGGTCACAATCCATTGTTAAAATAAGCTACTGCAGGATCTCAAATAGGAATCTAGAAGCAAGAACTGAAATACAGGTCATAGAGGGACACTACTTACTGGCTTTATTGTTCAGCGAAATTTCTTAGAAATGCTAGACCCACCTTTGCTAAAGATGGAATATTACACAGGGATATAGACACTTAATATATTGATTAACATGCTTCATAGACATACCCAGAATCCAATCTGATCAAGGCAGTTCTTCAGTTGAGGTTCCTTCTTCCCCGATGTCAAATTGAGAACAAAAGTTACCCAATAATATGACTATGCACGTGGTTTGTATAAAAATGCATGTTTACAAATGTATGTGAGTGTGTGTGTATATATATATATATATAATGAAACATTGTATGCCCTCTAAAAATTATGTCATTTATAAAGTTTTATTATTTTATTTGTATGGGTGTATTGCCTACATATAGGTCTATATGCACTGTGTATCCCTGAGGCATATACAGGCCAGAAAGGGTATTAGATTCCCTGTAACTGGGGTTAATGGTAGCTGTGAGTCTCCAAATAAGTGCTGGAAATTGAGCCCTCCCCCTCTGATGTAATATCGAGTGCTCCCAACTGCTCAGCCTTCTCTACAGCTCTTAAAAATTATTTAATTTGTAACAAAATGGATGTGTCTAAAAAACACAGTGTTCTATGGAACATGCTATACAGAGAAAGAAAAATGCTATTGGATCAGACATACATGTGATGTCCCTGAAAAGCCTATGCCATAGAAACAGGGTAGTGAAATGATTATCGGAGACTGTGAATCAAGACGTGTGAAAAAGAAGAATCATTAATTGTAATAAAGTATAATAAAAATAATAAAAATAATAAAAGTCATAAAGTTTCATTAGTAGCAAGTATCAGAGGAAATAAATGACTTTGGCCCTCAACTCTTACTGTATTTAATAATTAGGAATTAAACACTTAAATGTTGTTTAAAGATACACAAAACATAAATCAGTAAGATGAAGGGGTATTCATTAGGTACTATTCACTCAGAGATCAATAAATCACATTGTAACTCAGAAGCATGTCTAATTATTATATGTCAGTTCAAAAGAATTTAAGAATCTTCAGTATAACAAGAGTTAACAGAATATTGATACAATACTTCTTTGACAACATTATTCAGGAGATGCAAGAATAGTTAAATATTAGGATATATGTTCAATGTGTTAATAATAACAAATTTAGGGACATTATCCACATAACATTTCAAAATAAAAGTATTGTATAATAATTATAGTATTATGGTAAAGAATGATATAATAATGTTCACTTTGAATTCTAGCAATAAGAATCAGTTGTGATAAGAATCACCTAATAATTCATTCTGTTTTTTCAAAATCAAGAAAGTAGATATGTCACTTATTACTTTTTAGTAATCATAGATTACATAAAAATATTAATAATTAATAAACATTTATGATAACATGAATTAATGAACTGAATACTTGCTGAAAATTATATGTATTCACTTCCAAATCCAAGGCAGATAACTCTTTAGCTCTCTGCAAACAGGGTCAGCAGAGCAATATTGCACATGAGGCAGGAAGGAAATCTGTACAGCATGACTCAGCAGCTGGTGTTGGTTCAAACTTCAAGGGTATAAGCCCAGATATTTTTTAAAGGCATATTAAAGTATAATACAGTATGAGGAAAGTTTCCTGATGTAACACAATTCTGTGTACACAACAAGGCACAAATATTTCAAAACTCTTTTAAAAGTACATATAACTTCTTCCATATAGAATGGTTCTACAGGGCTGTAGAGATGGCTCAGCTTTTAAAGGCGAGGCTCACAACCAAAAATGTAAGAATGGTTCTATAGATAGTTTATACATGCTACTTTAAGGGCCTAGGAGACGATCTGGTGTGGGTGCAGTCATACAGAGAGCTTAGATGTCACTGACCTATTAGTCACTCTGCTCTCAGCTATCTTGGCAGAAAACAAATTATGTTCCTCTTCATTGGTAGAGAGAACCCTGCATGTTTAATATCCTGGTTTCACTAGTGATTATTTCTGAGTGCAAGGACTTCTGTGCTCCCAGCAGTAGCATGAAAGTGACAACCTTCTGCTGTTAGGATGTGAGAATTATGAAGCTGGAAGTCCATTAAACAGAGGCTGACTTGGTTATTTTATGAGTCCTACTCTTTTCCATATTGGGCCTGTGTAGACATCCACCCAGTGCCTTTCTGCCATTTCCTATTTCAGAGTCTACTGGGAATCAGAAGCTGCCATCTCAGGGAACCTGTCCTGGACTTCCCTCTCTACCAAAGCACCTTTAATTCTTATTTAACACCAAACAATCTCCATGCCATCAGTGATAAAAAAATATTTATGTAACTCAGTACTAGAGAGAAAAAACCCACAAAATACTATGGTGCTATTTACCCAATAACTGCATGGTTCTCAAAGTCAGTAAATTGAGTGAACCCTCCAACTAACAAAGAGTTCATGCTGCATGTGTCTATTTTTTATGAAATTTGACAGCATGTAGCACAATGATTTTAGAGCTTATGGCTCATTCACTGTACTGTTATTCCTTCCAGGCTAATTCAGCCCATAAAATTCCTGAACATATAATGGTCACTTTTAAGTGTTTTGAGCTCACTTTAGAAAATACTTTGCAATCTCAGCATCATAATCCCTGTTGATAAATTGATTATTTTATTTCAAAAAGTTTAAGGGATAATTATTCAATTTATCAAAACTTTCCACACTAAAAACAGTGTGTCTTTTCTGGGTGCCTTTTCAGCAAAAGACTGCAGGACCCTCTACTTAGCACACTTGATGACTTATCACAATTAATTTTCATGTATAATCAGGGAGTTATAACATTGCCATTTTGCTTGTAGGAAGAGTAGAGAAATCTGAATTTGTTAAAAAGGCAATGATTTCCCTTTAATTTTCCGTGGTCATCTCTTCTCTTTTGCTCTCTGTGTACTTTCATGGTCTCACTCCAGTACAATCCCATTAAGAGATGTGCGGCGTCAGAGAGTTTGCTGAGGTTTTTTTTATACTTTTTATCTACTATGTTTCCTATGCATTAGATTTGTATTAGCTATTCTAATTTCCACTAGGTCTACTCAGTAAGTGAAGGTCATAGTTAAATCACAGTGGATGATACTTGCGAGAACTATTTACCTATCCTTCCAAATTTACGTTCACCACTTGAAAAGTATTTAATGCATGTTTCCTCTGCCCTTACTTGAAAGTAATCAATTTAAGTTCTATAATATTTTCGTACATAATAGGAAATATATTTCTGTTAGACTAATATATATCTGTCAGAGATTCTTGATGAAAGAAGAGACCACATATTAAGTGATATCTGTGGACCAAAGATACAATTGTTAATGGGAAAGATAATTATAATTACATTCTATTATATCATTGATTAGAGTGCTCCTATGAATTAGAAGTATTACTGTTCATGGAGACTTATCATAATGAAAATATATTATATAACTCTTTAGCACCATGTCTTGCTGTACTGATTTCAAATAAAAGGTTAGAGTGTATTGGTAGCTAAAATTGCATCTTTAAAAAGTGAGGCTTTTTAAAATATAGATATACATATGTACATTCATTCAGTCATTATTTGACTTTCCATTTAAATAATGTACCAGATATTAGCTATGAGTTAATTATTTATTAAATAATGTGATTTTTGAGGGGAAAAAAGTTCCCTAGAGATAAAATTAACACTTTTTTTTTTCAGCAACTTCACTTTGTACCACTGGTATTATAATTTCAAACTAAAGTAAGCTTAAAGAAATCATGTTTATAAGTATATCAATATCAATCCATATTTTCTTTAAAAAGCACTACTATTTATTTTCAATGTAAACTATTGTTTTTATTGTAAGAAGTTACTTTACAACCCAAATAAGGAAATAGGGTGATGTTTGTTCATTTTAACCCTTGCTGGAAAGTCACCAACAAATTTAGCATTTAAATTTTATTAAAATATCATGACAGCAGAAATTAAATGGAAAAACTCTCATTAAATGAAAATCTCTATTGTACACATGTAGATTATTTTCATCAGTGAATGATTTTTACAGCATTAGAGGAAACAATATCCTTAAATAACTGTGCAGATAGAATAAGTCATTGAAACCTAAAATATTAATTTGAACGTTCTGAGCACTGAGCATTATGGAAATACTGCCCAATTTGTCAAAACCATTATCCATACTTGATATTTTTCATAGTATTTGCAATCGTGAAGTCTTACTTTATGAAGAGTTTATCAGTTAAACACTCGAGTGATTCATGTTTTCTTTAGTTAATATCATGAAGAACTATGTCAATAAATTGGGTCAAGTATTTCTCACATGATCACTAGTCTCCAGTTAATTTACTTTCATGAATGGATGTTGTAACATTTTGGAAGAACTTCATTTACTCAAGCATACCTGATTTTCATTTTAAATGGTAAGGGAGAACAAGTTTCTAAAAAATTCCAGGTACTGTAATTAAGTATCAGTGTTTCCAGGTACATACAGGAAGCTGCATGCGAAAAGCAATTATAAGATTTAAAGGAGTGGGATGGAAGGGTTAGGGGGTAGAGGGTGGGAGGGCAGGACTGGGAGGGTGGAAAGAAGACACTATGATGGAGATGTAACCTGAAGCAATAAATAAATAAAAAATTTAAAAAGATTTATAGTTTTAAAATATAATTGAGACTCTCTCTAACTGTGTTTTTCTCTGTGTGTTCTAACTTTCTTCTCTCTCTGACACCCTTTCTCTCCCTCTTTCTCTATGTCCCAGCTTCTCCCATGGCCCTGCCACCATTCTCTGCCCCAAACTTCCTTCCCCTTTACCTTAATAAACCTTATACCAGAAAAAGATTATATAATTGAGTTAATGTTATTTTATTTTTGTGAAGGTAATATATTGTCAATACCAAATTTTACATATTAAAGTATTTCACTTGAAATATATCTAAAAGTGAATGAATTGTATATTCCAGTACTTGAAAGTTTTTGGCTAACAAGTTCCTGAAATTCAACAGCTGAAATATGTATTAATGTAATACTTAGTAAGTAATTGATAATTATATCTTTAAAATAATTATTGTTCATAGTTACAATATTAACTAATCATTATGAAGAACACTTGAGAATTTGAGCTCATAGCACAAGCAGAGAGAGATCTTTGTTCAACCCCTAGCACTCATGCAAACTTGACAGGCAAATACATGCCTGTAATTCCAGCAGTGGACAAGGAGAGATAGATAGAACTTGGAGTTCCCTGGCCAGAAAACCTAGCCAAGTCAACGAGTTCCAGGTTTAAGAACATATTTTCAAAACAATGATGTGTGACTGAGAAAACACCTTATGTCAACATCTGTCTCTCTACACACAGGAAAATATGTGTACACTCAAGTTTGCATACCCACCCACACAGAGAGAGAGAGAGACAGAGAGAAAGAGAGAGAAACCATACTTCCAAGTATACAAATGAAATTAGTAGATAAATAAATAATAAAAAGTAAATCTTTGTACAAATAATGTCATCTGAAATAATTATTCTATTTATTCTTATTAAAACTATAGATCTTTAGATCTTACATCAGGTAATACTATAGGCGACACAAAGATTCTCAAATATACGCATGATTATTGTACTAGTGGATTAGCATAGGCAAATGTAAATATATGCGTAACATAACATAGGCATATGATTCAGTGGACAACACAATAAATTAGTTATTAGAATTATAACATTAATATATTTCAAAAGTAAATCTTCCCACTGGTAGGGACAGCCTAAAGAAGGATGACCAAACACTTGCGAGGAATGAATATGTGATGAAAAGATGGAAAGTGATGGAGAGATGGAAGAGCAACTGAAGCAAAGGAGTTCATACACTGTGGAGGACAGTAACACTAGAGGCTAGATATCACTTCGAAACAGTCAGGAATGAAGAGGCCATGGTGAGATCCTTCCTGGGCTGCCCACCAAGGGACATGTCCGGTTCCATGGTTCTCCTGCAGCTGAGATTTGTTTTGATGACTGTAGCCTGAGTTATTTATCACCAAAAGCCAAGCAGGTGTCCGAGGTCTGGGCTGCCTCTGTAGACCATGTGGATCTGATAGCCATGCTGCCATGGGAAAACATGCTGGTCTGAGTGTCCTGACCCTGCCTCCTGTAGCCGTGGGGATACCCAGGTCCATGTTGCTGTCAGAGGACATGTCTGGGTCCATGGTCATATGGAAGCATGAGTCTGTGTTGCTGTCCCAGACCCGTGTTACCATCAAAAGCCATGCAGATGTCCAGATGATCTGGACTGCCACCTGAGGCACTGTGCTGATCTGTGCCCACCCCTCGCTGACCACTACACTTGGGAGAGCTGGTGCCAACCCTGTCTGTTGTGTGGTGGCATGGGCAATGGAGAGATTCTTTCCCTGCCTTTTGCACCTCACTGCCTATCACAGATAGGAGAGCTGACCCTGAGGTCATGAGAGCAGAATAGCATTCTTGCCCCTCACTGCCTGTAGAACTCAGGAGAACAGACCCTGCAGTATGGCTGGACATTACAGCAGAACTATGATGGATATGAAAAATGGTGAGCTGGCCCTGCTGCTTGTCTGACCTGGGGTGGCATGGGTTAGAGAGATATGCCTTTCCCCAACCCTTGCCCCTTGCAGCCCAAGGCAGGCTGGTGAACTAGCCCTGAGGTCAGGAGAGTGGGAGAGCTGGCCCTAACCTCACCTACTCAAGACCTCAAGAGAGCAGACTCTGTACCTTGCCTGGGAAGCCAGTACTTCTGGCCCTGGTCAAGAAGGTTTGGGTGATCCAGACCCTAGAACCTGAGAGCAGGAGTGCAGATTCTGTCCCTTGCAGGATATGGCATTGGATGAGTTAGCCAGAAAAGTGCTGGAGAACTTTCCCTGGTGGTGTAATACAGGAAAGCTGGTAGGCTGACTAGAGAACTAGTAGGCTGACCAACTGAGCTCCCTTCCAAGCCCAGATCCAGTACTTTGAATTGGCCCATGCCAACATCTACCCCATCTACAATCTGCTGGAGCATATAAAAAGACCCTATATATCCATAGCTGAAAGATCTCCACAACACAGGGCAATAATGGGATTTCAGAGAGGAGTCCCCATATGAGCATCTAGTATTAGTAGTGTAGAAGATGCCAGAGGCCTCGAAACAAACCAATAATCATTGCAATGAACATTTACAAGTAAAGATGTGTTGATAAAAGGGTGTACTGTGTGACACACTACATACTACAGCTTCCAAGAGAAGATTTTTGTATAACTTATTTTATTTTCTGTTGTAAAGGTGGAGGGTAGATATGAAGGGTCAAGGAGACACTGGAATTGATTACATGATGTGAAATGCACAAAGAATCAATACAAAGTATTATAAAATAGTGTTTTTCAGTGTCTATCATAACATTTTTAAGGAAACTTGATGAAGAGCTATTGTTCCCTAATTTATTTTTCACTAATTTAGCAATAGAAATGTTTCCACCTCATTGTTTAAAAAAATCTTTTAGTCTTCAGAGTATGTGTGCATAATGAATGAAAGTGAAATGTGTTCTGATGTCTCAGAAACAGCAAATGACCATGACTCCATTTACTGACCATTAAGTCTCTACAAACCTCTTTATTTTCTTGTATCCCAAGGTCAAGAAAGACCTCAAAATTCTGAGCTTTCATTTATAAGTATAAAAACTGTTCAGGAAAAAGTTAATTAAGCATAAACTGCTGATAAATTTCCAAAACTAAATCATAGATAAGAATGGAGAAAAAAAATGAGATACATTTTTAAATAACCAAATGTGTGGCCTTACAGGGCAAACCATTTGCAGACAGAACAACTGTAAATTGTTGATTAAGTCTTTGCAATCACAAAATGCATGCCTTGTCAGGTCAAATCTGGAGGTGGTTGGATTTAATGAAGATATTGTCTGAGGAAAAAAATTGTGATATAAGAGAAAATTTTTATGAAGAATGACAATGCTCATGTGAGTTCCTAAAAGTTAAATAATAAAGAATAAAATAAAATTGGCCTGTGGTTAAGGGTTAGTCTTTTAAACAGAGAATAGAAGATAAGCTTAGTATTTGAATAAAAATTGAATAAAAGACTTCAGCAACTGAGGAACAAATATGAGTACTCCCAAATGAGGAATACCAGCCCCACCAACTAGGACCAACAACAAATGGATCAGTGAGCTCAACATAAGATCAAATATCCTGAATCTGTTAAAGGAGAGATTATACTTCAACTTGTAGGCACAGAAATGACATTTTGAACAAGACCTTAACTAACTGATAAATCAGACCTTATGTAACTAAAAAAATTCTGAACAACAAGATAACATCATAGGAGTAAAGAACAAATGTACACAATGAGGAAAAAAAATCTTACACTTGTGTATGTGTGTGTCTGTGTGTGATAGAATGTTACTGACGAAAATACACAAAGACTTTGAAATGATAAATATCAATAAATGAAACCAGCTAAAATTTAACAGAACATAAAATTTTAACTTGGAGATTTATCTTACTCCAGGCAAAATGGCTATGTTTAAACCATATAAACAGCTCATAAAATACAAAATCGCTGGCATGATGTGAGAAAGGCAAGCACATATTTGTCGTAGATTGGATTGCAAACTATTGCAGGTACTCATAAAATCAATGTAGAGGTTCCTCAAAAGGCTGGAAATAGATCTATCATATGATCCACCTGCACCTCATTGGGCATATGTTCAAAAGACTATGTCTGATAATAGAGATACTGGCTCATCCATGCTCCTTGTTCTTTTACTCACAATAGCCAGGAAATGGAAACAACTTAGATGCCTATAAACTGATTAATGGATATTGGAAATGAAGTACATTTACAAAGTGAAATATTATTCAGCTCTTAAGAAAAACAAAATCAAGAAAATTCATAGGTGAATGGATGAGGCTGCAAATAATCATTCTAAGATAAGTAACCAAGTTCCAGCAAGACAAAAACATTAATTCTTCTTCAACCACCCCAGAGACCTGAGAGGGATAAATATATCTGCTTATATAGGAAGTGCAGGGCCTGCAGCTTCCAAAACTAAGAAAGGACATACCAATGACTGCCTGGACAGTTCCCATTTTCTCTCCATACATTCCTGCATCAGTCTTCAGCCTTTGGGTCCTGTTTCTATGACAGACATTTATTGTAGAGCCGGGATTATGAAGGACTTACCTACCCTGTCTTGGCAGAGTTAGGCTGTCGACTTCTCTGTATCCCTCTCAGGTCTCTGAGGTGGTTGAAGAATAGACAGCTAGAGTCTCATAGTTAAATTTTGAGTTGTTTAGGAATCAAGAGGGTGTTATAGATCTAAGAAGATACTCTTAAAAGTGTGTTGCAAGTTAATATGAATGTTGAGTCAGATATAGACCTTTAAACTCATGGAGATGGTTAGATAGTAGAATGTTAAAGTCAGGGGCCAAATATGTATAAACTGGACATTGGGAAGGTATACTGGGCCATTTAACTCTCATAAATGTGGCATATTTATATCTGTTGTTTTGTATAATACTTACTGTTATAAGAGAAGGAACCATCTGTTGGACTGAAAGGGGAAACTTCTGGGGGGAAGAGGGTGGAAGGGCGGGATAGGAAGGGGGAATAGGGAGGAGTTTGTGACTGAGATGTAACTTGAAGAAAAAAAAATAAAGTATTTAAAAAAACATTAATTCTTCTTGAGATATGGATGTTAGGTTTGAATATGTAGAGATGTGTTTGAACTGGAATTCCTATTGATGCCAGGAAATTCATGAATGGTCTTGTTAGGGGAGACACTTTCAAGAGAGGAGACATAAAACGCAGTACTGTGAAGGGGAAATGGAAAATAATGGGAAAGGATGGATTAAGTGTTTGGGGATAAGAGCAGTTTAAAGAAAGGGAATTTGAGGAAGTGTAACCAACACTATAGACCTTTGAAAAGGCCAAGTAGAAGCACATTACTATAGAAGTTTCCTGAAATATGTAAATATATCAACACCATAGATTATTAAATCAGTCCAGTACCATTTAGGAGTTATCACTTTTGGAGCTTTTGGTCAGTGTTTCCTGTAGACACACAAATATTGTAGGCTCTAGTCATTACTCTTTGTTGCCATTCTAAATGTGAAGGTAAGATCTTATTGCTGAAGATAACTTGAATCACAGGCCTTTGAGATTTCAAGATGGTACAGACTTGAAACCTTCATCTTTACTAGTTGGATTTCACAGTACTGAAAAGTGAAATACAATTCCCAATGGAGAAAAGTAATTATCAGTATTATACAGTTGTGAAAGTTACAAGTTATGGTTAAGATTGGCTTATGAAGATACACTCATTGGTATACCAGTAGCACTAATGTCATTGGAGCAACCAACTACTTTCTGATTGGATTTATTATCTGTTCTAGTAGGCTTAATCTATTCCTGACATGGCTAAGAGGCAAGCAAAGCTAGGTAGATCATAGAGCATGGAAAAAAACATCAGTATTTTGCTGAATGGACATAGTATTAAACTGACTTCTAATGCCTTATTGTTATACCCAAGATTAGGAAATTTTCTAGCTTTATTCAGAGAAGCTTAATTTTGCTGTATATGTGTGTGTGTATTGTTCTTATTAATGTTCTTATTATATGGAAGAAAATATTTCTCTATATTCCAAGCTGGCCTAGAAGTCATGACCTTTCTACCTACCAATACTTACTGTTAGTATTACAGTATTTGAGCCAAGTGAGGCATTTTAATTTAAATTTATTTATAATCAGCGTGAAAACACACATACTTATTTGTATGCTTAGTGGAGTATGGGTATACTTTATGCATTAGGAGATCAAAGGACATCTTTGTAGAACAGACTTTCCTTCCTCTACTGGTTTTGGAGTTTGAACTAAGGTCACCAGGGTTGCACACCAAGCACCTGTACTAAGCTATCGTGCAGCACAAACATAATATTTTTTTCCACAAACAATACCTTTTTCTTCATTCTTCAACAACTAATCATATTGCCAAAATATAAACTTGGTAATAGAGAAATAAGTGAAAGCAGGAACTGTAGTTTATGTAGAAGCAAAAGCTACAATTGTGTATAGACTACAGAGAAACTGCAGGAGCAGTTCACCCAAAACTTTACCTCTGCCACTAGTACAGCCAGAGCTTCATTGGTCTGGAATATGTTCCAGAATTTTGATCCTTCATTTGCAATTCCTGGTTAAGCAGTCATAAAATAATTTGTGTCACTATTGAACCAGTGAGCATATCTTTCCAGACCAGCCATTAGCAAGATTCACACTTGTGTAAGAACATTACTTTCTCACTGTGGCACACATAACAACTTCCAGCAGTAGCCAGAAGAGATGAGCTTTTATGTGAGATTCTGTGACTCATGTATATGATCTCTTTAGCAATCAGGTCTTACTAACAGGTTTCGGGGCGGGAGGTTACAAAAATGGTAGCCTGTAGTAACTGGGAGAAGTTCATGAATCACTGCTGGCCAACAATTCCAAAGCAAGTAACAGGTAACAATGTTTTGTTTTGTTTTGTTTGGTTGTTGTTGTTTTTTTAACTAGCTTTGAGTGTTTAGTAAGGTAGCTTTTGCCCATTAAAGCATAACTATTTAAATTATAATATATACAGGTATAGAATTTTCTACAGTAGTAAGTTTCCATATGACTTCTTTAGATGTCTTGTAGAGCTAATCATTTCTCTGTATTCTATACTCTATATCCATATATTGCCATTCCCTCCCATTCTCTGACTTCATCTTTTCCTGTTCATTTATTTCCACTTAATGTGTTGTATCACTTCATTCTCTTTCTGCTCCATGACAGATTCCCACCCCCAGTAACCATTACTAATTTGCGGGTTTCTAAATTTAATATTTATTTATAGGTTCAAAATTATCATCTATATGTGAAAGCATATGTTTGTTGTTTTGGATCCATGTTATATCATTCAGTATAATAAAGAATTATGTTTATAAGAAACTTGATATCTTTTGTGTTTTTGTTTGTTTGTTTCTGTTTTCTTCCTTTTAACTTATTATCACCATTTTTCTGGAAATAAAATTATTTAATATTAATTGTAACATATAATCATGATTTTAGTCCATTTTATAACAAAGTGAAGCCATGTTTCACAAATTTTGCATTTTATTTTTTCTAATATGTTTGTTTATGTAGCTAATGTCTTATTTAATAGGAAAGCTTACCATGTCACACTGCTGAAGAAAAACTGTTAAGTGACCATTACAGGTAACTTAGATCATAATTAGCATTAATGCCATTTATTTATTAGAGAGCTCTACATAGATAGATTACAATATATTCAGTCTTTTCAAAGTTGGAGTGAAAAAAAAAAAGCTTTTGAAAATGTGGTCCATGAAGAGGAAACACATTTGTTCTTGGTCAATACATATTACTGGGCTCAGTGGGGCTTGAGAAATGGTAGTGACATTCTCCATAATCAGCTAGTTGCATTCTTACCCAGCTGCTTACTGTGCAAGTGATGACAGACGTGCTGGCTCTTTGGTAAGAGAACTATTTATTCTGATGTGTGACACAGACAAATCAAATAAGGCTACAATACTGGAGCAAACAAGTTTAAGTTGTATGCCTATCGCAATTATTGAGAAAGGAAAGTCATTTTTGTTGTGTTAATGAACTTGTTTAGAGTATAATTTCAAATTAGTGTTGTTCCTGAAAGAACGATACTGACACTGTAAGTAGGCAATAGGGAGCCACAGAAGAGATGCTCAATCTGTGTGCAGGGTTAGGCTTTATAGATTATTGATCGATATGAAATAGTTAAACATATCCTTCATAATCATGATTCCTAATTAGAGTTGTTACTGTCCATATAAATACAGTCTACTCTTATGAATTCAGTTTTTTATATTTGCTGTGGAAGAGTATCATAAAGAAATTAACAAAATCCTGTGATTGAAAAAAATACCAGAAAATTTAAAACATTTTAATAAGGTCTCTGAAAAGTGAGGGATCCTAACTACATACACTACATGATGGTCACTTTTTTTTTTTTTGGATTCAGTATGCATTAGAATTTTTTTTTAAATACTTTATTTTTTTTTCTTCAAGTTACATCTCAGTAACAAACCCCTCCCTATTCCCCCTTCCTATCCCGCCCTTCCACCCTCTTCCCCCCAGAAGTTTCCCCTTTCAGTCCAACAGATGGTTTCTTCTCTTATAACAGTAAGTATTATACAAAACAATAGATATAAATATGCCACATTTATGAGAGTAAATTGGCCCAGTATACCTTCCCAATGTCCAGTTTATACATATTTGGCCCCTGACTTTAACATTCTACTATCTAACCAACTCCATGAGTTTAAAGGTCTATATGTGACTCAACATTCATACTATCTTGCAACACACTTTTAAGAGTATCTTCTTAGATCTATAACACCCTCTTGATTCCTAAACAGTTCAAAATTTAACTATGAGACTCTAACTGTCTATTCTTCAACCACCTCAGAGACCTGAGAGGGATAAATATTATTTGCTTATATAGGAAGTGCAGAGCCTGCAGCTTCCAAAACTAAGAAAGAACATACCAATGACTGCCTGGACAGTTCCCATTTTCTCTCCATACATTCCAGCATCAATCTTCAGCCTTTGGGTCCTGTTTCTCTGACAGACATTTGTTGTAGAGCAGGGATTATGAAGGACTTACCTACCCTGTCTTGGCAGAGTTAGGCTGTCGACTTCCCTGCTACCAAGTTTTGTCCTTTTTGGACAGCAGTCTGTCTGCAGTTGGTGCAAGGGGTTTTTTCATGATGATGGTCACTTTTTAAGTCACTTAATATTCTAGTACTTTATGGAACTGTGGTTGATTTATGTAAAGTTGTTCAAAGGGAGAAATTACTGTGCTTTGCTCTTTTTCACATTGTCAATGAGTAGAATTTTTCCTTGAGGTTTCGCAACTTTGTCCCACAGAATTTTCCAATACAACAGTAATCTATAAAAATTCTTATAAATGCACTTAATAAAATAAACTACTCTTCATTTTTTAATCAGGAACACCTCTTGTGTATCATAGTGTGTAAGATACAGCTGTCTGTTTATTTTGTGTTCATTTTCTTGGATCAGAGGTAAATTGAGAAGTACCTTATAAAGAATATTTACTTTCACAAGGCCAAAAACTCATTAGCACAGTTATGATCATTTGCTGCTACTTTTATTTTTTTCCTGACAGGAAGAAGGAATTGAAATTATAAAATCCTCATCACTAGAATTTCAGGGGATTCAATCCATATATTCACTTTTGTACCTGAAAACGTAAGTAATTGATATTTTTCTACTTGTGTTCTCTTTTCCTTTATAAACTCTCCACAATCCATTGTTGTTTCTGAGAATGCAAAGGAGAATATAACTTTCTGAAGACTGTAATGAAACAAGTCCAGGCTCATACAAAAATTTCAAAACTTTTGTTCCTTATGTGTACTTTAATTTTTAAAATATATGTCTTTACAGGAATCCTTAGGAAGTTCCTACCATAAAATAGAAAGCAGGTTCATGTCTGTGCCTATGAATAGCATCAATGAACAATATCCCTCAGAACAATTTATGGTCTAGATCCCATCACAAAGACCAAGAAAAATACAATGAATTTGGACTTATACACCTACTAATTTGTTCAACTCTGTAATATGTGTATTTTCCTTTTTGAAGATTAAAATAATATTCATTGTTTACTTGATATTATTCTCTATCCATCAAGTCCTGATCCAGACATTTCACAAATAACTTTTATTGAATATTTTGCAACTGTATAAGAGGGATACAATTCTTATCCCAACTATGTATATGAAAATTAATACTCAGTTAATAGAAGTGATTTAGGGAAAGTCACATAATTAATAGTAGGCAACTAGTATATGTTGTTTATATAAGAAATTCTTGGCATGTAACAATAGAATTTTGTAAGTATAACTATAATAAGTCTAGAACTCTAACTCTAGACATGTTCTATGAGTATGGACCAAGATGACTAAGATTTTTCTTCTGGTATTCTTTCTCTAATCACAGGCAATTTATGTTTATGCTCACATAACCATTTAAACTCTGCACTGAATATAATGTCTGGTTTAATCCTATCCATCATAAAACATATTTTTTATTGAAAGAATAGCTTAGTATTCCTTTATAGAAGGAGTATGTAGAAAACATTTGCATAAATATTGACCGATAGGAACCATTTTAAGAACTTTCCTTGTGGTCAGTCAGAATAAGAGACCAAAGGAAACCAGTTCTATTTTTCAGCAAAAGTCTACAAATTTGTAAATCTGTTCCGAAGGTAGCAAATATTTATGTTGATTCTTGTATTATAATATGTACTTAAAATTCCATGATATGTTTAAAAATGCCTTTAGTCATTACTTAATGTGGAGGTCTGTTTACTGCTCTGTAACCTTGTATTCTTCCCCCAAAGTAAAAGTGCTTGCAAGGATAAGCCTTTAATTGTTAGAATTGACAGGGTGAAGTATGCAACTAACCAACTAGCTAATTAACAAACCAGCCACATCACATAAAATGAATTAAAATTGTTTCTATGGTACAGATGAATAAATTTGATAATTCTATTTTAAATTCCAATGAACTTCTATGATTAATTTTCACAATCATAGTACAGATTTTGAGGGCTAAGGTTAGAATTCAGATGAATAGCATTTCCTTACTATTCCCTCAGTCCTGAAAACAATCTCCTGCCCTGAAAACCTATACAAATTTAAAAATAATATTTAAGAGATTAGATCTGATAGTGTTCAGTTTTCTTAAAATTCTGTGTATTCCTCTGTTACCTTAACATTGTATATTGTAGTGAGCAAGTCACTGGAGACACTCGTGAAAAGAAGAGAACAAGAGCACTTATCCCATTTTCAAAGTTAAGATTTAAGCCTTTATCAGACCTGCAAAGCCTCTTTAAGAAATCCACCCTAATGTAACCCACCATGCTTATATTCAATCACTAGCAGACTGTTAACCAGGATTAACAACTTTCTTTATTCCTCTGAAAGCCAATTCAACAACTTTACTTCCCATCTCTTCTTTTCTAAAAAGCCTAATAGCTCTTTTCTTTCTATACTTTTGTACATTGTTCTATGTTTCTATTTCTCCTTTACTCTCTTTCTCTCCCCTGCTAAAACAGATGGTTTTCCAATTTCCTGCTCCAGTGCAATCATTTGCCTCTCTTTAATCTGCACTGAAACAAATGGGAAGCAATGCCTAAGAAATGATTCTGCACTGTCTTAAACATCCTTGCTTCCAACTGAAGAGAGGGCCATAATGAGTTTCCCACTGACCTATGAGATAGGTGAATCTGTAATTTCATGGCACATGCAAGAATTATTTTTCATTTTAGTGTACTAACGGTAGTGTTTCTCATTCCCAGAAAGCAAGGGACTATTTGCTGGCTTCTTAAAAATGTTTTAAGAGTAAATTTAGCTCAATGAGCTGAAGGAATAGGTAGAAGTAAGTCATGCTGATAGACAAAATGGAAAAAAAAGGGGGGGGGGTGACAGGATTTCTTCCCAGTACATTAGGAAGAACTCTCTCTTTTCTTTATACACATTACCTGCACTTTCTTTCACTATATTCAGAGACCTACGTAATGAATGTTTCAGAGGGTTTTAGTAAGGAATTGATTTTTTAAATCAATGGGAACTCACAAGAAATGTGATTTTTTTTTAAAACACTTTGGCAATGGAGAATGTTGTAATAACCAGCAAATTAAATAGGTGGCAAACCCTTGCTTATTATATAGATACTTTTTATAAAATTTTGTGAAAATTATATAATTGAATATTCCAGGGATCAAGTCCTCATTGAAAGAAATGCACGCGCAATAAAGCTTTTCTCTCTCTCACATTGATCATTAATTAGCTTTGGTCCTCTTCTCCATAAAGAAAATTAATGTTCAATGTCAGTCAGCAACTTACTCCCATACTATCAAATTACACTATACTAAGTCACCAAAACTTTTGAGCTGGATTGCTTATTTGCATTTATGTTCCATATTTCAAACAAATGTCAATGTTTTCAAAGAAAGTTAATGCAAACATGAAGAACTTGAAATGTTGCTATAAAATTGAAACATTTGAATGCGTAGATATTTCATGAGATTTATCTCTATGATTGTTCTACATTTAAAGAAAGGCATTTCTATAATATATACTTAAGAAAATACAAAATAATCCCTTGCATTTAGCAATTCCCCCAAGAATGCACTCTGGATAGAACATTTAATATTTAGTGAGAGCACAAAATTATCTTCTGGTAAAAATTTTCTAAATTCCTCAACTCAGTTTTCTGTTAGCCTCTAGACAGCTAAGATTTTCCCCATATTATTAGTCAGAACTTGTGTAAAGGATATGCTATATTTTTCCTCCAAATAGCCTTGTTTGATTTTTTTCTAACATTGATGAAATTTTTGTATTATATTCTACCAATCGTCATTCTACTTTCTTCTGAGTTTTGTAACAGAATATTTTATTTATCACACTTATATTTTTAACACTTAACAATCACCTATTAAATACTTAAATCCTATAACCTAAACCTTAAATCTAAAATCTATACTCTAAGAATATCTTAATACCTAAAAACACTCTTAGTACCTATAAAAAATCCACAACACTATTTTAAGTTTCTTAAAAGTATATTAATACTCTTGGTGTAGGTTCATATAGGATGGTCTGGTTTATGGCTGTCCCATCAGGTCTTTCAATATTAAACTCTGTTAAGCCTTATTTGCCATTTCATAAGTACAGTTGATTTCCACAACAAGGTTATCACCAGTTTATGAAGTCAGTCTATTCCAACTGCCAATGGAAGGTGATCTTTTCAATAAGCCAAGAATGGCCTCCACAGTCTCCCTCACTCACCTTTCTGGCACTCTGGGGCTCCAAGGCAGGATACTCCAAAAGATCCCCTCTTAGCAGATCTGTGGCATGTTTTTGCTTTGGATTGCAGCAGTCCAAACTCTGTCAATGGTGTACTCTGCTATGCTCTTCCTCAACGTGGAATTCCAGCTGTTGAGGATAAAAGAGAGAGAGCACGAGACGGGAGATTGCGTGGCCTCTTGGTGGATGAGAGCAGAGAGAACTCCAGACCACCACGTGGATCTTTGATGTTTTATATCATCCTATGTTGTGATTCTCAGCAGAGGGACTTCCAGCATTCTTGTTGCCATAGTTACCAAACATTTTCACGGGCCTTCCCAAGTCACACCCCTGTGAAGGAGCAGTCCCATCTAGTGATGTTCGATGTTTGATGGAGCTTCTTTCAGGATTTCCCTTGCTTCTCACAGTTAATGACATCATCTGTGTAGCTTGTGAGGTTTCTTAGCAACACCTTTCAATGGTGTATCATCTGGCCTTAGTAGCTACACCCATGTCAACAAATGAAGCAATGCCAAGTTCCCTATAGTTGCTAGATGCTATTCTAAACTGTCCTTTACTAACTCCTACCAAAGAGTGTTTTTTGAATTTTTATGCCATGTCCGTATGTAGATGTGTATTCTGGAGGACAACCTGTAAGGCCATTCTTCAGGGCTATCCACGTTGATTCTCTCACTGTCTGGGAGCATATCAGTTAGGCTAGTCTAGCAGGTCAGTGAGTACCAAGGGTCTATCTCCATCTCCCCAGAAATGTGGTTAGCAGTCTGTGCTACCTTGTTGTGGTTTTTTCCACTTAGTTTCTTACATATGTGTTAACTCAGATCCTAGTGCTAGCAACATGAGCATTATATAAACTGAACCATATTTTAATATTTATTTATTACTTCAAGTTACATCTCCATTACAGTCCTTGCTCAACCCCTGCTGGTCTCACCAATCCACCCTCTCCCCCTACTCCCACTTATCCCACTCTTCCTGAGTGGGGTGCCACTGCATATCATCCCCCCCTCAGTTCAGCAGTCCTATGAGGGCTGCAAGCTTCCTCTTGTGCTGGGGGCCTACATGGCAGCTCCACAGGGCAAAGTCTCCCACTAACAGATAATAAAGTCTATGTTCCTGTTCCTTTTGGCCTGTTGGTTGTAGGATAGTTATCCTGTACTATATGGCTGAAATTCAGTTATAAGTGAATATATGTCATGTGTAGGTTTCTGGGTTTGGGTAAGGTCACGCTGTATGACCTTTTCTTGTTCCACCCATTTGGCTGCAAATTGCATGATTTCCTTGTTTCTGATGGCTGAATAGTACTCCATTGTGGAAAAGTACCACAGTGTTTTTTATCCATTTGTCAGTTGAGGGACGTCTGGGATGTTTCCAGTTTCCAGCTATTACAAATAAAGCAGCTATGAAAATAGTTGTGGAGATGTCCTTGTGGCTTGGTAAGGAAACTTTTGGATATATATCCAGGATTGTTATGGATGGGTCTTAAGGTAGAGCTATTCCAAGTTTTCTAAGATGTCAACAGATTGATTTTCATAGTGGTTGTACAAGTTTACACTCCCACCAGCAACGGAGGAGTGCTCATTTCTCCACAACCTTGATGGCATGTGTTGTCATTTGAGGTTTTGGTTTGGGCCATTCTGACAGGTGTGAAATGGAATCTTTTGTAAGGTGGAGTTCTCTTGAGTTGCATTTCTCTGATAATTAAGGATGTTGAGCATTTCTTCAAGTGTCTCTTGCCCATTAGAAATTCCTGTTTTGTGAATTCTCGATTTAGCTCTGTTCCCCAATTTTTGATTGGATTATTTGGTTTCTTGGTTATTTTTTTGAGTTCTTTATAATTTTTTTCAGATGTGGGGTTGATAAAGGTCTTTTCACAATCTGTAGGTCACCATTTTGTTGAAATGACAGTGTCCTTTGCATTACAGAAGCTTTGAAGTTTCATGAGGTCCCATTAATTATTTGTTGGTCTTAGAGTCTGAGCTATTGGTGTTCTGTTCAGGAAGTTGTCACCTGTGCCAATAGTTTTGAAGCTTTTTCCCAATTTTTCTTCTATTAAATTTAGTATGTTGGGCTTTGTGTTAAGGTCATTGATCCACTTAGGTGTAAGTTTTGTGCAAGGTGATCAGTATGGGTCTATTTTCATTCTTTTACATGTTGAAATCCAGTTAGACCAGTACCATTGGCTGAAGATGTTTTCCTTTTTCCATTGTATGATTTGGGCTTCTTTGCCAAAAATTAAATGACCTTAGGTGATAGATTTTTTTTATGGGTCTTTGATTTGATTTCATTAATCAACTGGTCTCTTTCTATAAAGATACCATGCTATTTTTCATTACTATTGCTCTGTAGTTTAGCTTGAAATCTGGAATGGTGATACTTTTTTAATTGTACAGGATTGATTTAGTTATTCCTTTTTTGTTGTTGTTTTTTGTTTTATGTTTTTGTTTTGTTTTGTTTTGTTTGCTATTCCATATGAAGTTGAAAATTGTTCTTTCAAGATCTGTAAAATATTGTGTTGGTATTTTGATAGGTATTCCATTGAATCAGTATATTACTTTTGGTAGGAAGGCCATTTTTATTCTGTTGATCCTACCTATCCATGAGCATGGGAGATCTTTCCATCTTCTGATGTCCTCTTCAATTTCTTTCTTCAAGGACACGAAGTTCTTGTCTTACAGGTTTTTCACTTGCTTAGTAAGAGTTACCCCCAGGTATTTTATATTGTTTGTGGCTATAGTGAAGGGTGTTGTTTCCCTAATGTCTTTCTCAGCCCATTTATTTTTTGTATAAAGAAGGGCTTCTGTTTTTTTTTTTTTTAATTAATTTTGTATCTAGACACCTTGGTGAAGGTGTTTATCAGTAGTATTAGTTCACTGGTGGAGTTTTTGAGGTCATTTACGTATACTGTCATATCATCTGCCAATAGGGATACTTTGACTTCTTCCCTTCCAAATTGTATCCCCCCCCCTTGATCTCCTCTAGTTGTCTTATTGCTCTAGCAAGAACTTCAAGTACTATGTTGAAGGCATATGAGGACAGTGGACATCCTTGTCTTGTCCTTGAGTTTAGAGGAAATGCTTTAAATTTCTCTCTATTGAATATGATATTGGCTACTGGATTGCTATACATTGACTTTTATATTTCTAGGTATGGTCCTTGTATGCCAGCTTTCTCCAGAACTTTTAGCATGAAGAGGTGTTGGAAATTGTCAAATGCTTTTTCAACATCTGTCGAGATGATCTTTTTTTTTTAAGCTTGTTTATATGGTGGATTGTGTTGATGGATTTTCATGTTTTGATCCACCCCTGAACTTCTGGGATGACATACACTTGATCATGGTGGATGATACTTTTGATGTGTTCTTGGACTTGGTTTCCAAATATTTTTTTGAGTATTTTTACATCTATGTTCATGAGGGAAATGTGTCTGAAATTCTTTCTTTGTATGGTCGAGGCATCAGGGTGACCGTGGCCTTATAGAATGAGTTTGGCAGTGTTACTTCTGTTTCTGTTTTGTGAAAAAGTTTGGAGAGTGTTGGTATTAGCTCTTCTTTGAAGGTCTGGTAGAATTCTGTGCTGAAACCATCTGGTCCTTGGCATTTTTTGGTTAGGAGACTTTTAATGACTGCTCCTATTTCCTTAGGGGTTATAGGACTGTTTTGTTTGTTAACCTGATCTTGATTAACTTTGGTAGGTGTAATCTATCAAGAAAATTATCCATTTTGCTTAGGTTTTCAAGTTCTGTGGAGTACAGGTTTTTCAAGGAAGACCTAAAGAGTCTCTGGATTTCCTTGATGTCTATAGTTCTTTCACCCTTTTGATTTCTGATTTTATTTATTTGGGTATTTTCGCTCTGCCTTTTAGTTAGCATGTCTAAGGGTTTGTCTATTTTGTTGATTTTCTCAAAGAAAACCAATTCTTGGTTTCGTTGATTCTTTGTATTGTTCTTTTTGTCTCTAAGTTGTTTATTTCATCCCCATGTTTACGATTAACTGTCACCTGCTCCTTTTGCAAGTGTTTTGATTCTTTTTTTTTCTAAAGCTTCCAGTTCTGCTGCTAAGTTGCTAATATGACCTGTCACCATTTTCTTTTTGAAGGAACTTAATGCTATGAACTTTCTTCATAGCACTACTATTATTGTGCTCCATAGATTTGGGTATGTTTTGTCTTCATTTTCTTTGGATTTTAGGAAGTCTTTGATTTCCTTCTTTATTTGTTCCCTGACCCAGTGGTCATTGAGTAGAGAGTTGTTCAGTTTTCATGAATGTGTAGGCTTTTTGTTATTTCTGTTGTTGTTGAAGTCCATATTTAATCCTTGGAGGTCTGATAAAATACAAGGGGTTATTTCAATTTTTGTATCTGTTGAGGCTTCCTTCGTGTCCAACTATATGGTCAATATTGGAGAAGGTTCAGTGAGGTGGTGAAAAGAAAGTGTATTCTTTTGTGTTGAGGTGGGACATTCTGTAGATATCTGTTAGGTCCATTGGGTTCATGACCTCTGTTAGTCTCATTATTTCTCTGTTTGGTTTCTGTCATGATGACCTGTCCATTGGTGTGAGTGGGTTATTGAAGTCTCCCATTATTAATCCTTGTGGATCAATGTGTGGTTTAGGCTTTAGAAGAGTTTCTTTTATAAATGTGTGTGCTCTTGTATTTGGAACATGGATATTCAGTATTGAGCTATCATCTGGATGAATTTTTTCTTTGATGAGTATGTTGTGTCCTTCTCTATCTTTTTTATTAATTTCAGTTAAAGTCTTTTTTTATTTGATATTAGGATGTCTATTCTAGCTTAATGCATCAACCTGAGGAGTAAAAGTTCTCCAATCTTGCTACATTTGCAACATTATCAAATATAATCCCTTTTCTCAAAATTGTAGCTGTAATAGAAACAGTAGTCATATGAATTATTGTTAGTGGATTTCAGTCCCTATGTATTTGTATGGAAATTTAAAGTTTAGAAACTTATGGAGTGTATATTTAGTGTTCTTCCTTGATATTTTTATTTAGCATAAAGTTTGATTATTACATATGCACATGTTATGGGGGTTTTTTGTGCTTAGAATTATTTCCATATCCTTCATCATCTCCCTCCTCTTCCTCTAAGAAAATAGTTCTCTCCTATGTTTCCATGAATTGTATATTTAAGTTCATATACATAAGTTCTCAGTTGAAGATGAGGGACTATGTGACATTTGTCTTTTGGGATTTATCTTGATTTTTTTTTTTCTTTTTGAAATGATAGCCTCTAGTCACATTCAACTATCTAGTTTACACATTTGTTTTTTCTTAATTGCTTAAAGGTACTTAAGTATATGTGTCATGTTTTCTGTATACATTAATCTGTCTTTTTAAAAGATTTTTATATTATATTATATTTATATTTTATCTTATTATAATAAAAATATTATTATGAAATATATAATCATTTTGACTATGTGCATATATGTGTGCCTAGTGTCAGAAGAGTCCATAAGTAGAAACTGAATTTCCTAGAACTGGTCCTCAAGCTGGTTATGAGCAGTCATTTGATGCTGGGTACTGAACTTATATCCTTTGCAAGAGCACACTGCATCATTTATTAACCTCTCTATTCATATCTTAATGGCCATTGTGGCTGATTGCATAGCTTAGCTGTTGTAAAAAGGACAATAAACATGGATGTGTGGGGATATTGTTCAGTGACAGAACTCATTAATACCATATGTGATGTCCTGAAATCAATCCTTGTACCCCCAACCAAAATAAAATCTCTTAGATATTTCTGAAAATTTGCATTAATTTGTTCCAACAACTAATACTAATATGTAGTTTTTCATAAGCTCTGAAAGTGAAATCCCTATCACATTCATTCCTCTGTCCTGGAAAAAGTGCCCCATCATCTTTCTGTGTATCAATGACATTAAGCACATTATGGAGTAGTGAAACCATTTTCAGTAATTAAGCCCCAGGTTTCTCAAGACACACATGCCCTGGTTTAACTGAGACACTGTATCCATGATTGATAAAACAATTAAACTAGACATGAAAAGCCCTTGAATGGAAATTGAAAAAGTTTTAATATTAAGCAAAATGAAATCTTAATCCAATAAATATTAGTGCTTTCCCTTCATGATATCTCTGAAGACAAGAAAAAAGAACTGCATCTCATTTAGTCTCTTTGCTGTATGTGAAGCTTCTTAAACGCTGGCAAATTGACCTTGTGTAGTGGTTTCAATTACTTTACTCAATATGTCATATTTCTTTCAGAGGACATCTAAAAGTGTGCTATTCTTGATGCCATTCATAAATATCATGTTGGAAAATTGTTTATATTTGGTAATACAAAAAGTATTAAATATGTATATACCAAGTTTCACATTGGTATTATGCCTCAAAAAGTCATTATCTCAAGATGAATTAAAATTGTTAGTTTATGATTGTAATCTTATTGTAATATTTTCCAATTATAAGACACAGAATTAATGAAAGTTACTTGAAGCTATCAAGAGTTGACCCAGAATAGTTGTGTCAAAAGTGTTGACAGAAGCAGACTGGCAAATTATATGAAAGAGAATTACAAACTCCACAAAAAAAAAAAAAACCTGCAAAGACTGTACACTCAAAGATTGGAGCTGGAAGACAAACAAAGCAGGTATCCCATAAGTATTCACTTTCACTCTGTTGCCCTCCAGCAAGGGTTCTTGATGGGGTGGGCTTAAGCATTCTAAATGTTAACTAATTTGTCCTGCTTGGACTTACATTATTTATGATTGGTTTAGTAAATGGCGAGGCCTCAGATTGGGCAAAGACGGAGATAGTCAGGACTAAGGTGTGAAGGCTTCTGAAACAGAGAGGTTGATAGGAAGAAGAAGCCAGGAACAGGAAGAAGGAGGATACACAATTTGGGGTAGATTAAAGAAGATCATTCCATGTGGCCTAGAACATCTGCATAGTGTGGAGAACAGCATTCCAAAAGGATGTCTGTATATATGGGGTCATATTTGAGTAATAGAATTATGAGCTAGCTTATATGGGCTAAGATTGCTCAATCCAGGCCTAGGCTTGTTAAAATCCATATGGTGTCTGTGTGCTCATTTATAATGGTGGGTTAAGGATTAACAGCTGCTGACCAATTAAATATAATCTAAATACTGGTAAATAATTAAATTAGCCATATTTTTCTACAGGTTTTCTACATGGCTCTCTGTCTATTTCTCAAACCCAATATAGAGTTCTAAAACTAGAGATAAGAAGAACACACATCATTAATATAAACTGGAGAATTATTTTCTATAAACAGTGTCTTGATCCCCTAATGTTTTATATTTTGTGATGTGTGTTTGAGGGCACAGTTACTTATTTTTTTCAAAATAAAGTTTATCAGGTATCAGGATAGTAATAAAAGTATAATATTAATTTCTATGGCTATTAAAATAATATAAGTGATGACCCAATTTACATTAATTGGTGACAGATGGTAAATAGAGTTATACAAATGATGAGTACTTTAGAAAGAGTTGAAAGAAATGTTTAGAGTATCTGAGTTACTTGTGTTAGTGTATGAATAGAAGTTTTGATTTTTGTGTTGTATGAACTAAAAGCTCACAGAAGACACATCATTTGAGCAGACAAATTTGAAAGGTAACAGAGCCATTTAAACATATGAGAGAAGACCATTACCTCCAGGATAATGAATAAATTTTAAGCTTTGAGGCTGGGGGTTGCCTGCCATGTTAAAAAGAAAATGAGGACAGATAGGAAAGAAGAGTGAAACAGATTGCAGATTTTTCTGGTACATTGTGAAACCTTGATTTTTATACTTTCTGTCACTGAAATGATTGATCTTGGGATGAATTGGTGTACTTTGGTGTTTAGACACACTATACTAGAGTCATTAAAATTGTAATAATGTTGACAGATCTAGATTTTTTTAACTTAAACACAGTATTTAAACTGTGTTGCTACTTATAAGTTTATCCTATGTGCTATAAAGCATGAAGCTTTTATCTCTTTTTGTTTTTTGGTTCATTTAATACTTCATGTTACATCTCCATCACAGTGCCCTCTTTTCACCCCTCCCGGTTCTACCCTCCCACCCTCTTCTCCCTCTCCCACCATCCCACTCCTCCAACGTGGAGTGGCCCTATATATCTGCCCTTCTCAGTTCAATGGTCATATCAGGGCTAAGATTACCTCTTGTACTGGGGGGCCTACATGGTAGCACCCCTAGGGCAAACTGTCACATTAATAGGTAACAAAGCCTACGTTCCTGATCCATTTGGTGTGTTGGTTGTAGGATAGTTATACTGTACTATATGGCTAAAATCCAATTATAAGTGAGTAGATGCCTTGTGCATCTTTCTGAATCTGGATTAGCTCACTCAAGATGAGCTTTTCTAGTTCCACCCATTTGGCAGCGAATTACACGATTTCCTTGTTTCTGATAGGTGAGTAGTGTTCCACTGTGTAAATGTACCACAATTTTTTAAGCCATTTGAGGAACTCAAGAAATTAAACACCAAGTTATCTTCATCTAGCTATTTGTAATAGCTAGAAAGTGGAAACAACCCAGAAGCTACTGTCTCTTAAGTGCTATTTTCTCATTGATACAGGTGAAAGAGACTATTTGTTCTATAGATTTTGACTTAAATAGTATTATTTCACAAAATAAACATAACTATATTATCAAGACTAAATTAAATTTGTTTCGATTAAAAATTTCTTGAATTTATAATTGGTCAAATGTTGTTGGATTTTTTGCTAAACATTGATAAAATTGATGAAAGTGTAGCTTCCAGTTCAACTCAACATATGTATGATATTTACTGAAGCATTCAATCTAATATATATGTGAAAAACCAAAATAGCCAGTGTTTTGCTTATAAAAAAAAAACAAATGGGTTTCATTTATTCTATGATTTAAAGCTATAAAGTTGAGAAATGGAGCCAGACTACGTTTTTATGTTGCCATAGTCCTTTACTCAATCACCCTTAGGTATTCTAAAATCTGCACATTTCATCAAACAGCAGGCCTCAAGTTAGTGTTTGTGAGCTTTGATTAGGAGTCAGTATATGATCATTTTCATCTAATGCAACCCTATAGCAGAAAACCTAAAATGAGCACACACTGTTATCTACTTTGAAAACAACATATGGCAGAGATGGCAAATATTTCAATTGTTAAATTTGAATATATATATATATGCATGTATTGAACTTTTGAATATTATTATTCTATTTTCACTATCAGTATGTGTTTTTATATATGTATAACATGAATAAGCACAGGATTGTAATTTCATAATAAAATGTGGCATTTTCCCAGAGTATGATGAGTTCACTTGTATTGATGTTACTTGTTCAACTTTACTGTGCACATGAGTGAATTTACTCCTTGCTGTGATAAAAAAACATAAAAACATAGAAGCAACAAATTAAGGAAGACAATTTTTTTTTATCTCAGTGTTGAGAGAATACAGTCCATCATTGTGGAGCAAGAGAGATGTATAGTGGCTCCAAATGTTCAACTTACTTACATCATAGTGGGCCAGAGCATAGAGAAAGAGGAATTCCAAGAGCAAAGTTAAACTCCTAACCTCTGTTCAAGATTTGATATTGCTTGTATGAGGATACAATTTTCTCCCTTAGTTATTCTTTTCTAAAAACCCTCTAGACATCCATTCAACAGTGTTCTTCAACAACTCCCTAGGCACTCTCTAATCCAATCAAAGTGACATTACAGTTGGTGGCTTCCATAATCATGTAACATTGAAAGACTGGTTTTGACATTATAATTTTTTTCATTTATAAATGAATGTCATAAAATGAATTAAGATACCATACATTAAGAATCTCGTAGTTTATTTTTGTCTAATATTACTAATCACTCAAGAAATTATAAGATTAATTTTTTTCCCTTCTTTGGAGCAAAACATGCAATTCTTGAGATCTTCCAAGATTGCTAATTGAAAGACAGAGAAAATTGAGAAGGTCCCTGATGTGACCAGCCCCCATAGTTGGCTTCTTCCTCAATACTGCTATCTATTCTCTGGAAAAAAAAATTTTCAAAACAGAAATTTCAGCTAACCAAAAAATTAAAACCAAAAAAAAAAATCAACAGATGCTTCTTATATCATTTTCCCCTCTTCTCAGTCTTATACTGAGATTTAGGGTTAAAAGTGGTGTACATATGAGGGCCAACAACTGGGGCGAGGGACTGTTATGTAGAGGCACTCCACTCCAGAGGAGCAAGATGGAAGGGTTAGGGGGTAGAGGATGGGAGGGCGGGGCTGGGAAGGGGGGAAAGAGGACAATATGATGGAGATGTAACCTGAAGCAACAAATAAATAAATTTATTAATAAAAAAAGACACTCAGTATTTAAATTTGTGTCTTATAGTACATTGATAATAAATATACATTTACTTATAAAAAAAAAGTGGTGTACATGAGGGATGACACTATCAGCTGCCTTGATAATCTATCCACATTGCAGTGGGCACAGTGATAGATGAGAAATCCTTGCCTGCCCTTTGTCTCCAGTCCACTCTGAACTAAGGTGTTGGATTCATAACCCAGAAAGAACTACAGACCTTTACCCAGTGCCTGACGCTGCTACTGGAGGAACATGAGAAACTAGGTCCCAGGAAAGTTATCCTTCTCTGATGAGGTTTCCGTTCCATCTCACCATAAAATATATCCACTGACTGAAGAAGCAGCCAATTAGAGAGGGGTTGTTTAGGCCTCTTCCAAGTGAGCAGAATCTCTGTGATGATACTGGATTGGTGAAGATGGCCACACCTCGGGTCTGCATGCAGGTCACCAGAAGGAAGCCCTCAAAACAACATCAACATGCAAATAGTAGCCAACAGTGCCCTTTGTAAAGAGAATCTCTTTGGGAAGGAAGCCTAAAGCCACAATATGGTGACTATCATGACAACATATAGTGTATGGAGAGGTTATCTCATAATGAATGGATACAATTGGTTTTTGTTTGTGTGGTCACTTATGGTGTGTTATGGAATTCAAGCAGGCAATAATTTGGAATTTAAAAAGTATTAATTTTATAAGTGTCAGTGCCATAGTTTGACAGTCCTTTTTAATTATATAATGGCCTTTGAGTCCAAGGAAACCATTAAGTTATTTGCCACAGAGTGAAAGCCTTTTCAAGTTTCAGTTTGTCCCAGACAATATACTGAAAATTTACATCTGTCTCTTTAAGGAAAATCTGATTTCAAAGAATCTTTCTCTGCAGTACACATTTGAGAGGAAAATATACTGTTAAACTTATAAGTTGCTGTCAGTAACTTTTTTCTTTTCAAGCTCAGTGGGAAAGCTCAAGATTTTTAAGCAGGACAGACCTGGAGATTTTACAAGGCTTTTTTTCTATCACTTTCATGTGGAAGTGTACATAAAGACCAACTAATACAGCTGACCTGAAAAATTGTCCGAACTTGTACTATGTATTTGGTTCAAAAGTAGCAAGTGACAGACTCCACCATAGCAACTTGCTTTTATAAAGGCCCTTAAAAATCCATGTCTCAACTAAGTGGCCATTAGCACCATGCAACTTTCTATATGTTTAGTAGCTTATACTTTAAAGAAAATAAATGGGTTCCATTCCTGTATAACAATAACGCCAAAGGTGAACACATATCTATATTTTAAATGAGAATTTCTTCCCCCCTAAAATAAATTGATTATCATCTTGACATTAAAAACACACTGTTGATGTCCAATACTGGTATATATATATAAAATGTTTGAAAAATGCCACATGGAACGGAATTTTGCTAACAAAAGGATTTTAAATATTGATTTTATATGTATATTAAAGATAATGTGTATGTTTGGAATATATTCTAAAATATTTACAGACATTTTCTAGAATACATTATTTAGTTTTCATATATCTAATCCCCTCAAACCTTCAGGTGATTATCTAACAGGTCATTGCTCTATCAATATCTTACCACTACAGTAATCCATCTAATTTATTGCTACTTAAAGACCTAAGTTGCTAACTTCTTCTCATGAATTCTCATAATTTCTGAAATACATAAGTAGAAAATACAGAATTAATATGTACTTTTTATGAAAAATTAATGATTGTCTTCAATGTTTTACAGATACTGGACTGGTAAATTTTTATGAGAAAGATTAGTGAAATTATCTGCTCATTGATGAATAATGGAAATCCACTGGGGGAAAATAATGTAAATAAATGTATTTCAAAAGGGTATGATATGAGATGAAATTTTACCACTCTATCCTGTAGGTTAATGTGGATATGAATTTCTAATCTTTATAAGTATCTTAAAGTTAATGTTTCTATTGGGATCAAAATGGAAATGCCCAAATACAAATAGAGATATAATTTATCATATAAGTACCAGAGTGATTTCCTGCATAATGTGATGACCTGTGCAGAACATATTATTTTGCCAAGCTAATAAAGTAATCGCATGACTTATTAAGGTTCTTAATATTCCTTAGTTTAGGTTATTTTCAGAAGTAAGAACATCTCTAACTCTAATTAATTATGCACAATAAATACAAGGAAATACCCAGGGAAACTTGATTGACGTCTAATTGAGACCAGATGATTTTTGGCAATGTTTCTGCTGTTTTTATATTTATATAGGTTTTAATCTAACAATTGAAAAACGTTTATGTAGAGAAATGTCTCTAGGTATCTGTACATGTATGATTTTTCTAGAAATATCTGCTTGGTCCCAAAAGTGTAGTTGTGACACATGCCACATGTCACCTTTAGTGATTGTGTCCCAACTGTATTGAAAATTAAGACAACTGGAAGATATCCACATGTCAGCTGAAAGAATGGCAGAGTGGATTGTTTGGTGATAAATAATTTGTTTAATCCTATCCAGTTATGAGGACAGCTGCTTCAGATTCTAGCTGATCCCTGAATTAATTTTAGTTTACTGAGATAAACTAGCCTGAAAACAGCAGAAATCATTGCCTATATCCCTTATATCAAATTTGTTCTTCCTTACTTCCAAGTCTTCATAACAGACATTGATAGCTATGCCTGTTAAAAAGTCATCCTGAATTTTTTTTATCTTCTACTATCAACTGAGCTAGAGGCTTACACTTGGTTAGATTCTTTAGCTTTTTGCTGTTTTGTATGAATTTCTGGGCCCTTCACTATTCATTAGTATTTTAAGCTCTGCAGTGAAAAGGAAATTCATTTTCTGTCATTCATTACCTGTTCTGTTGCTACCTTAAGCTGTCAATAAATAATTATTACTATGGAAATAAATGTCATATGATTTCTCATATGGGAAAAAATCAAATTGCTCTGTTCAAATTTCTTAAGTTTAATTCTTTATTCCTTGTCTAATTTTAATATAATAAAACACTAAAACTTACAAACAAAAATTATTTGCTTGTGTGAATAAAATAAAACAAATAGATATTCTTAAAAGTTTTAGCCATATAAAATGTATAATATTTTTCCATTCAAATACACTAATGACATACTCAAATAAGGAAGAATTATTTTAAATAAATAATCCAGTTTACTTACACATTAACAAACACATTTTATAAAATGTTATGAAATTATGAACATGAAGTAGCCTGCTTGGACACTCCCTGCTCTCTCTGTTCCTGCAGCAGGCCCAATGACACAGGCTCACCCAGCTGCACACCCTCATTGTCCCAACCATGCCTCCTTTGGTTCCACAGAACTTTCCCTCCTAGACTTCTTATAAATCAGAAATTAGATGCATAACCAACACCAAACAAGGTGCCTAGATATGAGCACAAAACCAAACTCAAAAACAGTAGAAAACATGTTTCTACTAGAGACAAGATATCCTATCACTGCAGGCCTTGAACATTGCAATGTAGTTGAAACACAAGAAAAAGACCTTAAAATTTCCCAAATGAATATAATAGAGGTCCTTAAAGAGGATATAAATACCCCCCCCAAAGAAATCCTGGAAAGCACAAATAATTGGAGTAAATGAATAAATTTCTTAAAGAGCCAACAAAAACCAAACAGACAGTTGAAAGAGATAAATGAAACTTTTCAAGACCTGAAAATGGAAATAATAAGAAAAACACAACCTAAGGAAATTCTGGAATTGAAAAATGTATGCATGTGAATGGGAATTACAGAGAAAAATTTTACTGACAGAATACAAGAGATGGAAGAGAGAATCTCAGCCTTTGAACATGAGAGAAGAAATAGGTATATTGGCCGAAGAAAAAAATAAATCTAAAACATTCTTGACAAAAAAATTTCAGGAAATATATGACACTATGAAAAGATTAAACCTAAGAACAATGGGAATGAAGGAAGAAGAATCCCAGTTCTTAGGCCGAGAAAATATTTTCAATAAAACCATTACAAAAAATAACTTAAAGAAAGAGATAACTATACAGGTATAAGAAACATACAGAGCACCAAATATATTGGGCCAGAAATAAAGTCCCCTTACTACATAATAGCCAAAACACTAAATATGCAGAATAAAGAAATTCACATACCCAGATACAAAGTCTCAACAGGTATAAGAAATTTGAAATAACTCCTTGTATCTTATCCAACCACCACAGATTAAAGATGGATACCAACAACAAGAGAAACAACAGAATGCTTACAAACTCATGGAAAATGTACATTTTTCTCCTGAATTAAAATTGTGATAAGACAAAAATAAAATAAGAAATCAAAGACCTGCTATAGAATTCAATGAAATGAATATATATCATAACCACCTTTTGAAGCACAATTAAAGTTGTGCTAAGAGGAACATCTGTAACACTAATTTCCTAACTAAAAAATAAAAAAATTGGAGAGATCTCACATTAGCAAGTTAAAAGCACACAGTAAAGCTCAAAATTAAAAAGAAGAAAGCACACTCAAGAGAAGTAAATGGCAAGAACTAATCAAGCTGAGGGATGAAAAGAATAAAGTCGAAACAAACAGGAAAATAAATAAACATTTTATATATATACATATCAGTGAAACAATGAGTTTATTGTTTGAGAAATATCAACAAGATAGACAAAATCTTATCAAAACTGAATAAAAATGGAGAAAGAATATCCAAATAAAACCAGAAACAAAAATTGAGGCATAAGAACAGGCACTGAGGAAATTCAGAGAATCGTAAGAACATATTTAAAAAACTGTACTCCACAACATTGGAAAATCTAAAAGAAATGAATAGTATCCTCAAAAGGTAACACTTTTACCAAAGTTAAATTAAAATCAGATAAAGAATTTTAATAGACCTATAACCCCTAGTGATATAAAAGCTTTCAGTAAAAAATCTAAGAAAAACAAACAAACAAAAAAAAACAAATAAACTGCTAGAACCAGGTAGTTTTACCACAGAAGACTACAGTACTTTCAAAGAGTTAATGCCATTAGTGTTTCTATTATTCCAGAAAATAGAAACAGGAAATAATGCCCAACTCTTTTTATAAGGCCAGAGTTACCCAGATACACAAATTATATAACAACTCAACAAAGAAAGAGATCTACAGAACAATTTTCTTCATGAATATAGTATAAAAATACTCAATAAAATATTTTCAAATGAAACTTGAGAAAGTGTGAAAAAGGTCATTCATCATGATCAAGTAGGTTTCATTCCAGAGATTCATGATGTTTCAATATGTGAAAATTTATAAATTTAATCCACCATGTAAACAGACTGAAAGCAAAAATACATAAGATGGAGAAAAGGCCTTTGACAAAATCTTGTGTGATAAAAGTCCTGGAAAGATTCAATATACAAGAGGCATACTTTAAACATACTAAAAGCAATCTAGAGCAAGCATATAGCCTATAACAAGTGAAATGGAGAAAAATTCAAAGAAATTCCACTATAATCAGGAAGAAGTCAAGGTTGTTCACTTTCTTTATTCCTATACAAAATCTTACTAGAATATTAGAGGAATCAGGCATCGTGTTGTTCTGTGGCTTCCTGGCAGGGCTTGGTCCTTGTTGAACACTCTTCTGGGAAGCTTGGACCTTGTCAGGCACCAAATCAGAAGTCTATGGTCCTCTGTTGGGCCGTCTAGGCTATATTGGTCTCTCAGCAGAAAAGGATGAAACACAGAATGGGATCTGTCCAATGCCATAGGATACTAGGGAGACATGGGAGAGAGGATTTTCTATACCGCCAGTGTTACAACACTTTTATCTAAGCAAGCAGAAGGCTTTTGGGTAACCCTAACCCTCTCTGTCATTTGGTGAAAGGTTACTGATCTTGTAGCTAAATGGCTCACCCCAGACCAGACTCAGGGATGAATTCAGGGCTCCTGAGCTGAACCACTTCCCTGGGTGAATCTGGTAGCTGCTTTGGGAACAACAAACAACCAGATACCCCAGATGAAGTATAGTGGGTGGTGTGGGAGATGTGAGAGTTTCAGAGGGGCCACTGGAATGACTAGGCAAGGCAGCAGCAGCAGTGGCATCTGGAGTTGCATTTGGCACTCTGTTTTCTCAGAGATGAGTAATAGTAGACCTGACTAAGCAGGTGGATCCAGCTATGTGTTCTTCCTTCTCAAGTCCAAAATAAACAGCTGAGTCTTAGACGATCATAGTGGAGAAATGGAGATAGACTATTTGTTTTGTGAAAAGGGACGCTGTAAGCCTTGAGCAGAGGGGAGACATTTTTGTGGTGAATGTGTTTGGTTCACTGGAGCTAGGAGTGGCAAGGATGTTTCATTTGGATGCAGTATTGTAAGAAAGGGAACACAGTATCTAATTATCCCATGGGCAACAGGGGTAATGGAAGAACACCAGGTACGGTTAGAGGAATGGACAAAGGTTGCTTCCTGAAAGCCAAGGCACCAAGAGATCTCATTTACCTGGGGAGGTGCTTGAAGGTGATCACTGGGCTCATTTCTTATCAGGAGAATGTGTTGGACCTTTAATCTCGCTGAGGACTATGTGACAATCCTCAAACAGAGGTTGTTGGATTCGGATTTTCCCATATCAGGAGGAAGAAGGAACATCACTGAGAAAAAGGAGTCATATTTAACACGAAACTCAGAGGCTTTCCGGTAATGCCAGACTTTGACCTTACCAGCAGGGTCCAACAGTGGCATAGCTCAGTCTTGAGGTACAATGACTCCCAATATTCTAAAGAACAGCCATATTGATTTCCAAGGTATCTCAAGTTTGCTTTCCTACCAGCAATGGAGGAATGTTCTCTTTGCTCCAAATCTTTGTCTGCATGAGCTGTCACTTTTATTATTCATCTTAGCCTATCTGATTTGTATAAGATGGGATCTAAAACTAGTTTTGATTTCCATTTCCCTGATGGCTAAGGATGATGAACATTTCTTTAAGTGTTTCTCAATCATTTCATATTCCTCTGTTGAGAATTCTCGGTTTAGATTTTTTTTAATTTGGATTATTAGGTTTTTTGATATATACTTTTATTGAGTTTTTTATATATTTTGAATATTAATCCTATATCAGATATGGAGTTGGTACAAAATTTTTCTCATTCTATAGGCTGCTAATTTGCCCACTTGATGGTGTCCTTTTCCTTATAGAAGATTTTCAGTTTCATGAGGTTCAATTGACTAATTGTAGATCTTAGTCCTCATGTTATCTTTATTCTTTTCAGATTGCCATTTCCTATGCCAAATCACTCAAGGCTGTTCCCTACTTTCTCTTCTATCTGATTTTATGTTGAAGTCTTTGATTCACTAAGACTTCAGTTTTGTGAAGGGTGATACATATGGATCCATTTGCATTCTTTGCATTATTCCACATGCAGATATGCAGTTTGACATGAATCATCTGTTGGAGATACTGTCTTTATGTATGTATTTCTGACTTTTTAAAATAAAAAATCAGGTGTCCATGGGTGTGTGGAGTTATGTTTGAATCTTTGATTCAATTACATTGATCAAACTGTCTCCTTTCATGGCAAGACCATGCTGTTTTTATTAGTATAGCTCTAGAAAAACCTTGGAACCTATAGGATTGTTGAACTTGAAGCAAAAGATGGTAAAGCCTGTAGCAGTGCTTTCATTGTTCAGGATTGTTTTAGTGATCTTGGGTTTTTTCTTTTTGCATATGAACTTGTGAATTGTCCTTTCAATGTGTATAAATAATTGTATTGGAATTGTGATCATGATTATATTATATCTGTTGATTTATTTGGTATGATGACCATTTTTTTTTTTTTTAGTAATTGTATGCTATCAATTTATGGGAGGTATTTCCATTTTCTTCAATTTTTTTCTTCAATGACTAGAAATTTTTGTGATACAAGTCTTTCACTTGTTTGATTAGAGATATCCAAAGATATTTTATATTATTTGGGATTATCACAAAGTACATTACTTCCCTGATTTCTTTATTTATTTTTTAACCTATTTGTCATTTGAATATAGGAAAGCTACTTTTATTTTAGTTAATCTTATATATAGACACTTTCCTGAAGGTATTTAACAGTGGTAAGTGTTCCCTGGTAGAATTTTAAGAGTCATTTATATATTCTATTGTATAATCTGCAAATAGTGATACTTTGGCTTCTTCCTTTCCAACTTAAAACACCTTAATACCCAAAGGAAACTCCACCCTATCTCAAGGATTCCTGCTCAACTGTGTTCATTGTGACTTTAATCATAATAGCCAGAGACTAGTAAGAAAAATCTAGATGTCCCTAAACCAAAAAAATCAATAAAGAAAATGTGACATATTTACATAATAGATGGAACTAGAAAAAAAATCACCCTGGGAAAGGTAACCAAGATGCAGAAAGACAAGTATTGGATCTATTTGCTTTTAAGGGGAATAATAGTCATTAAATAAACTATAACCAGTCTACAATCCATAGATCCAAAGACATTAGGTAAAGTAGAAGTTTCTAAGGGGAACATATGAATCTCCTGGTGGAATGAAAATAGAGTAAATTTTGTGGGTAGACTGGAGAAGGTTTGTGATGGGAGTTGGAGGGATCAAGTACTGGGATCAAGTGAAGGGAGAAAATTAGGGTGTAGATTGTTGGAAAAAGAGGACACTTCTGGGATAGTGTAGAAACCTACCTTAGTCGAAACTTCTTGGGATCTATGAATGTAATTTTAGTGAGAACTCCTAGTAATTGCGAATAGGGATTATGATCTGGCCATCTCTTATAGCTAGGCAAGTATTCCAGTGATGGTACTGATTTCATTCTGTTGAATTGTTGTCTAAGGTGCTCCTGAGGAGATCCCAAACAACCCGGGTTTGTGCTAAGTGAGAGGGTTGCTCTCTGTAAACTGACAGGAAGACCCCATTTCTGAGGTCTTCCTCACACAACATCCACACAGCTCACTTAACATGGAGAGAATAAGCAGATGCTTGCATGGAACCATGATTCCTACATTCCAGTCTCTTTGGTACTGAAAAAGAAACCTGGGTAGTTATCGAGCCACAAATTCTTTGACCAGCAACCTATCCTGACTCCAAGATTTGATGCTGCAATGGTGACTCAAATTTGTGGGGGATACCAACCAATGTCTAATTTTACTTGAGGCTCACTCCATGAGAGGGATCCCATGCCTGACACTGCTTACATATCCAGGAACTGAAGGGTAGATGCTACAGACCCCTAAGGCAGGACTAATTCAGATTCCTAGTGATATTCTGTTATACTCATATATCACTTTCTTGTTTGTTGTATTCATAAAAACTTCCTCCAATAGCAGATAGGAGCAGATGTAGAGACCCCCAGTCAGATATATTATACAGAGAGCTAATTAGAAGTCTCCATTAGGTCCCTCTTCTCAGAACTCCAGGAATCCTGCAGAATAAGGTACAGAAAGATTATAGGACAGAGAAGATGGAGGATACAACAACATGCCCCACTGATCAGCTGGTAGTGCATATATGGACTCATAGAGACCGAAGCAGCAATTAAGGGGGCTGCAGGATTCTGCCCCAGGTTCTTTGTGTATATATTCTTGCTGTTAGCTTATTGTTTCTTTGGGATCTCTATTTGTGTGATCAGGAGTGTCTTTGACTCATTAGCTTACTCCTGGCAGTCTTTTACTTCTATTTGCTTGCCTTGTCCAGCCTTGGTGGGATGGCTCTTGACTTATCATATTTGTTTATTATATTTGACTATTGTGTCTTGGAGGCTTGTCCTTTTCTTTTTCTTTTTTTGTAGTAATGTATTTATTAATTTATTCACTTTGCATCCTGGGAATAGCCCTTTTCTCTCCTCTCCTCTCAGTTCCATGCCCCCACCTTCTTCTCCAATTCCCCTCACCAGGGTAGGCCCCACCTCACATGCTTCTCAATACCAATCTGACCCAGCACATCAAGTTGCATCAGCACTAGGCACATCTTTCACTGAGGCCAGACGGCAGCCCAGCTATAAGAAAGGGATCCAAAGGAAGGCTACAGAGTCCAAGTCTGAGACAGTCCCATCTTCAATCTTCAATTGTTAGGGATTCCACATGTAAACCAAGCTACCCATCAGCTACAAATATATAGGGAACCAATGTCAGTCCATGCATGCTCTTTTGTTGGTCATTCAGTCTATGTGATTCTCCCATGGGTCTATGTTAGTTGGTTGGTAGGTCTTCCTGTGGTGTCCCTCTAGCTCCTTCTGTTCTTCCCCTAGTTATTTCACAAGACTCACTGAGCTCTGTCTGAAGCTTTTTTGTGGATCTCTATATATGTTTCCATCATCTGCTGGATGAAGCCTCCCAAATGACTATCATGCTAGACTCCTATCTGCAAGCATAGGCAAGTATCATTAGTAGTGTCAGGGGTTGGTTCTCTTCCATGGGGTGAATCACAAGGTTGTCCAGTCATTGGTTGGCCATTTCCTCAATCTCTGTTTCATCTTTATCCATTAAGATCTTCTAGGAAGATCAAATTTTTGGTCGAAGGTTTTATATGAGGGTGGAGGTCACCTTCCCTCCATTGACAATTCTGTTTGTCAACAGGAGGTGGCCACTTCAGTCTCCATATCCCATGCTGCAAGGAGTCTCAGATCAAGGGAGACAAAATTGGAGAGGATCCAGGGGATAAGTTAAATGAGAAGGAATACAAAGGAGTGATGGGAGGGGAAACTGTGGTCTGGATGTATTATATTAGAGAAGAATCTATGTTCAAGATAAAAGGAAAAAGAATATATGTACACCCACCAAGTTAATGAAGCAGGGTGCATATGGGCTCATAGAGAATGAAGCCATAAGCATAGGGCCTGCAAGGGTCTGTACTGTCTTGTATATGTAATGGCCTCTAGATTGGTATTTCAGGGGGACTCCTGACAGTGTGAGCAGATATGTCTTTTTTATTTTTGCCTGCTTTTGGGGCTCTTTTCCTCCTATTGGGTTTCCTTTCCCAGAATAGATATAAAGACTTATGCCTTGTCTTATTTTATATTTCCATGTTCTGTTTGTTAATGGTCTCTTGGAGGCCTGCACTTTTCTGAAGGGAAATGGTGGATGGGTGGATCTGGCAGAGACTGAAGATGGAAAAAGCAGAGCGGGAAGGAGAGGAGTGAAAGGAAATTGTGGTTTCAATGTATTGTATAAAATAATTTATTTTCAACTAAAAAAAGAAAATGTAAATTTGTCCTTAATGTAATAGAGTTCAGCAAAGAAAATTGCATTTTTTTCTGTAATTAAAGGAATACACATATCCAGCCTTCTAAAGAATTAGCTTGTGATTCAGACTGTTGATCTTTCCTACCAGAATGTGTATGCTTATAGCAAGTTTTCCTTAACTTTGAAGACAAAAAAATATTTTCTTGGAAACCAAGACTGTAGACATGTGATTTAGTACCAAATCTTTTTAAAACAATGTAAATCATTACAAGTTCATTTTTATAAGAAATACATTTTAGTTGTTTAAAATACTGCTTCATTTATTCAAAACTTGTTAGGAAAATTTACATTTCATATATTATGAACACACAATTTATAAATAAACAAAAACTTATTAAAAACAATCTTTGAAAACCTTGTCACTGAAATCTTTGACTATTTGACCTCCTTTTAAAGATTGGAAGATGAAGCTACTTGGTGGTGACAAACATCTTTAATCCCAGCACTGGGCACAGAGGCAGGCAGATCTCTGAGTTTTTGTTTTGTTTTGTTTTGTTTTGGCCAGTCTACAGGGCAAATTGCAAGGTAGGCAAGGCTACACAGAAAAACCCCATTTCAAATAAAGTTTCCCTGTGTTTTCTATGTTTTGAGCAAGCATATTTGTAACATGGAGATACTTTTAATTAATACACTTTCAGAAAACCTCACTTTCTATGAAGCATACATGCAAGTAGTATATTTTCCCTGGAGTCTTTTACAATACCTAGAAAATTATTTTATGAACACAAATATTTGTAAATTTCCCATATAGCTAAATAAAAATATTACATTCCTAAACTAATTTTAAGAGATCATTATCCCATGATGCAAAAATATAAGTTTGCCTATTATTCCTGAATTTGGAATTTTTTTGTAAACATTTTCCTAAAATATCTTGTGGTATTGGCTGTCATTTTGTATTTTAAGCTTGTTGCATGAAAATTTAAACATATGTCCTGTCATAAATTCAGATTTGGTTGCTGGTAAACTTCATAGTTTATGCATAGGACTAAAATGTAAATAAAATTCATGTGTGGCATTCTGCAAATTGAAATTTGAAGAATATTCTATGAATTCAGGAGAATACCTTCTAAATAATGATGAAACTTCTATTATAGTTATTTTTTAAATTATTTTAATGAACAAGTTTGAATAAATCATTATAATTGTAATTATTTTCTTATCAGTGATTATCTTGGTATTACTTCATTTTTCCCATACAAATATATTTCTTCCATGACTATTTAGAGACTAATGTTTCAATGATTAAATGATCCCTGTCTATTTCTTGGAATTCAGTTTATTTTGCTAGCCAGCGGAAGATAGCCTTAGGCTACTGCTTGCTATAACATGTTATATAAATTTTTTCCCATAGATAAGAACTCAACATCTGGACTATGTAGTCTGAATACATGTGATGCTGAGAACTTCTGATAGTAAAACATTAGAAGTAAAAAAGTAGTAAAGCCATACAAATATCAAGTAAACTTTGAAAAAAAATAAACAACTACATGTACTTAATGGTGATTTAAAATGATGAAAATCAAGTATCAATTAAAATTTTATGGCTCCTCAAATAAAACACAGGTATGCCATTTATTGTAAATTCAAATAAAAGCAAAAAGTTTGACAAAAAATTAAACATTGGAATAATTACCAATATTCTAATAATTGAAAATAAAATAGTCAGAAAATCAGCACAGAAATATTACTAAATAAACAAAGTTACAGAATAGCCACTCAATCGTAGAAAAAGTTATTTTTCTCAAGTATATATGGAATAAGGGTTATTCTTTTGAGATCACCCATATAGTAGATCACAAAACACTGCATTTACAAAACGTGGAATTTTGCAAATCATATTCCTCTCCTGCCATGTAGTGGAATTACACATCAACACAGTAAGAAAATTGAGAATTTCACAAACATGTAAAAATTGAAATACAGAACAATATATCATATTTAATGAGCAAATCAAACATCAAGTAATTGTATGCTAGGTAAAGTATATATTCAACAATGGATATTTTGTGGTATGCAGATTTATTATGATTGTGCAATTTTTCCTTAATTATTACTTTAATTACTTGAATTTCTTCAACCATCTACATATTGAAAAGGCAATTTATAACTACTTCACAGAAGCATTACACTTAACATTAGTAGATCAATAATTAGTTACTCTGTTTGACATTTGATCACTATAACTTAGAAAACTAAAATAAATGAAGTAATCCCTGACAAAAATTAATGGAAAATGCAGTATTGAAGATCAAAAGTATGTGACCCAGAAAGTATATATCTTAATCCCATTTTCATATTGCAAGAAAATTGTTGCCTAAAGATTTATATTAGTTTTAAGGCTTTTGCTTAACATGCACTGGCTGTAGATTTGATCTTTAGCACTGCAAGAAAAAGAGGGAAAATATTGTTTAATTTGGGAAAATAGTTGTATGCATGTGGAATCATAAAGAATAAACAGAGGTAAGATGATTCAGAGTTTGGGGCTGAATGTGGTATAAAGTATAAATATGAAGAAGACAGCTGATGATGGATTATGGGAGTGAAATAAAGGCTATCACAAAATCTAGATAATAATAATAATAATTCAGTAAGAATAAATGAATTGCATCATTAAAATATTATGTGATCATCACATCTCAAATTAGGAAAAAATTGTCCATGATGCTGCAGCCTCTGCTTCCCCAAGAGTTTGTAACAATAAGAGAAGATAGACTTACCATCTTTTTCTACATATTAGTTTTTAACACTAATGAGAAGACCTCGTGTATTTGTACCCTTCTTTGATATTTTATAAGGGTTCACAGCTAACTAAGCTTAAGTAACTTCCAAGGTGTCATCAAGGGCAAACAAAGCTTAAAGCCTACTGGCTTCATTGCTGGTGTACAGGTCCAGAATAGTAGCAAAGTTCACTTTCTCTGCTATTTTTAGTTATTTCCAAAAGTACTTCTTTCTTGAAAGATTGTGCTTGTCTATTCATGGAAAAGACATGAAAAAAAAAAAAAAACCCAGCAAACGAGTCATTGAATATCCAGTAACCATAGCCTAGCAGTCTTATTGCCCTGAAATAATCATTCTAATTCCTTTTTTAAATATGCTCAACAGATGTCATCACAGAACTCTGACCCATCCCAAGGGATAAGGTTGACATTTCCATCCAACCTCTTCCATTACATATTTTTTTTCAGTAATAATTCAGCATAAAAAAAAATCTGTCACTTTTCTCTCAACATACGTAGCCAACTTGAAATCTGCCTCTGGTCACAATTGTAGTATTTTAAAATATTTTCATGTAAAATTCATGATTTTATATAACAAAGTCCTGTCTTTCTCTCCAAAAGAAATTTCTGAAAATAGTTTTAATCTATTTAAACGTACTCACCATCCGTGTCTCTTTATTCCCTAGTGGTAGGTGAGCATTTATCCTGCCTGATTTTCAATGTTTTAAAAGAAAACTGTTGGTTAAGGACATGGCAAAGTGCTTGGCCTTTTGTTTGCATACTGAAGGTCATGAGTTAAACAGACTGATAAATACAGATAAACAAGAACCACATCAGCATTCTTCTGGTGAAGAGAGTGGCCTTTATTATTGTTGAACATCTTTGAAGCAGGACAGTAACAAAGACACTGAGGGTTGACTTACATTGTATGTCCTCCAAAGATGCTTTTGTTCTTCACGTATTCAGCTGCTTCAGGAAAGTGAAGAGCACAGTAAGATAGTGAAATGCTTGCAGGTAGGCCCCATCTTCACAATTCTTCTATTCTAATGGAATTCTATGATTACAAAGATATAGCTTTATGCGTAATCTAGTCTAGAAGCCCATGACTGATACTTTAATAAGAATCATTCCATGTAAAGGAAAAATTTGTATCTACAGAAAATACTTATTCTAATGAGATCACAATCCTCAAACTCCAATTGATACAGGCTTACTTATTACTCTGCTTTACCTAATGACATGGATGGTGCCATCAAAGGCCAAAAATACAACTTTCTTAAGTTTCTTTTTAAAGGTATTTTATTAGAGCTGTGGGAATAGTTACTAAAACTTACTATGTGAGATTAATGACCATCATAACTGCTTTATTTCTTCTTTAACGTATTTTCATCACATTTCATATATTGTTTACTATAACTGAGCTTTTATTTTATCTTCTCCATTCTTAGATTTTCAAAGTGCTCCTTATAATGTGTTAGTCATCACATATATTTTACAATGTAGTTTTAATTCATCCAATCCATTCCAAGTAGTCCTCAGTACTAACTGACGTAGAAAAAACTTACACGGTGGATGTCTTAAATCATACATTCTTATCTTTGTTTCATTGTTCTTATTTACCTCATTTGGTCTAATTCTATGATCAGCTATTATATTATCTTAGCTATTGTTTCAAATAAAATATATACTTTTGTATTTTAAGATATGAATAAACTATTTTACTTTGTAACAAAATTATTTTATATTCAGTTATTCTTATTGTGAAATCTATCATCTTTCAGATGGATGTGAGTTTCTTATACTAATTCTATCTAAAGAAATGTTTATATCTTAGCTTCTTTGAGTCTGTGGTTTGTAGCATGGTTATCCTTCTTATGGCTAACAGTTAGTTATAATGGAGTACATACCATGTGTCTTTTGGATCTAAGTTACCTCATGAAAGATATTTTCTACTTGTAATCATTTATTTGCAAATTTCATGATGTCATTATTTTTAATATCTAAATAGTATTCAAGTATGTAAGTGCACCATATTTTCTTTATTCATTTTTTGATTGAGATATATCTAGGTCATTTCTAAGTTCTGGCTATTATGAACGAAGCTACTATGAACATAGCTGAGCAAGTGTCCTGTTTTATGGTGGAGCATCTTTTGGGAACATGCCCAGGCATGATACAGCTGGGTCTTGAGGTAGAACTAGTCCCAATTTTCTGAGAAACTGCCAAGTTGATTTTCAAAGTAGTTGTACAAGTTTGCACTACCACCCACAATGGAGGAGTGTTCCTTCCCCTTGTTCCACATCCTTGCCAGCATATGCTCTCACTTGAGTTTTTGACCTTAGTCTTTCTGATCAATGTAAGATAGAATTCCAGAGTCATTTTGATTCACATTTCCCTGAGGACTAAGGGAGGACATTGATCTTCTTAACCATTAGAAATTTCTCTGTTGAGAATTCTCTGTTTAGCTCTGTATCTCATTTTTAAATTGTATTATTTGGTTTGTTTGTGTCTATTTTCTTGATTTCTTTATGTATTTTGGATATTAGTCCTCTGTTGGATGTAGGGTTGGTGAAGATCTTTTCACATTCTGTAATTTTTTTTTTCCTATGGATGGTGTCCTTTGTTTTACAGAAGCTTTTCTGCTTCAGGACATTTCATGAACATTTAACAGTTGTTGATCTTAGTGCCTGAGTTGTTGCTGTTCTATTCAGAAAGTTTTCTCTTGCTGTTTCCTGCTAAGTAACAAGGTGAGTCCAACTGAAGATGCTTGAATCTTACTCAGATGGTGAAGTAAAATAGACATTGGAGGTGAATGGGTACAGGGAACTGGATGAGAGGGGGGGAGGGGAATAAGAGGGATCAAGTGGGAGGACAGAGGGAGAGAGGAATGGAAAAGAGAACTGAAATTGGTGGTGATTTGGGGAGCAGCTCTGGAAGGAGCCAGAACCCTAGGACGAGGGAAACTCCCAGGAACCTGTGAGGGTGATTCTAACTATGATTCCTAGCAACAAAAGGGGATAGAGCCTGAAATGGCAACCTCCTGTAACGTTGCAAGACTTCCAATGCAGAGATGGGTTCACCAATCCACCAACAAAACCTTTGACCCAAAATTTGCCCTGCATAGAAGATGCGCAAAGGTAAAAAGGGAGCAGAAATTGAGGGAGTGACCAACCAATGACTGTTCCAACTTGAGACTTATCTTATGAAATAAAACCAACCCCTGACAATATTAGTCATATTCTCCTATACTGTTAGGCAGGAGTCTAGCTCAACTGCCCTCTTTGGGACTATACCCAGCAACTTATGGAAACAGATGCAGAGAACCACAGCTAGTTCAGTAAATCTTGTGGAAGAAAGATATGAAAGATTGAAGGAGCCAGAGAGGACAATGACACCACATTAAAACCTAAACAATCAACTAATCTGGGGCCATAGGGGATCACAGAGACTGAACCACCACCAAACAAATAACATGAATAGGATAAATCTAGGCCCCTTACACAACAACCTCCTTATGTAACAGATGTGCAGCTTGGTCTTTATGTGGGTCCATCCCCTAACCACTGGAACAGGGGCTGTCTCTAACTGTGATGCTTTCCTTTGGTTCCCTTTTCTCTCCCTAGCTGGGCTCCCATATCTAGCCTCAATAAGAGAAGATATGCCTGATCCTACCACATCTTGATATGCCAAGGTAAGGTGATATACATGTGATGCCTGTCATTCTTTGAGGAAAATATGAGGGATAAATGGAGAGAAGTGAGATGAGAGGGAAGCATTATTGGGATATAAAGTAAATAAATTCATTAATCAATAAAAAAGAACTGCTAATATCTCTTGCAGGATAGTTCTCAAAGAAATAAGACACTTTCCTTTTTTAATATTTATTACTTCAGGTTACATCTCCATCACATTGTCTTCTTTCCAGCCCTTCCAGTCCCACCCTCCCACCCTCTACCCCCTATCCCTTCTATCACACTCCTCTGGAGTGGAGTGACCCTACATAACAGTCACACCCCCCAGTTCAGCAGTCATATGAGGGCCAAGAGCCTCCTCATACACTGGGGGCCTGCAAGGCAGCACCACTAGGACAAAGTGTCTCATTGACAGGAAACAAAGTCTTTGTTTCTGTTCCCTTTGGTGCATTGGTTGTAGTACAGTTATCCTGTACTGTATGACTAAAATCGGATTAAAAGTGAATTGATACCATGTGCATCCTTCTGGGTCTGGATTAGCTCACTCAGGATGAGCTTCTCTAGTTCTGTCCATTTAGCTGGAAATTGCATGATTTCATTGTTTCTGATGGCTGAGTAGTATTCCATTGTGTAGATGTAGCACAGTTTTTTGTTTGTTTGTTTGTTGGGTTGATTTTTGTTTGTTTGTTTTTATCCATTCCTCAGTTGAGGGACATCTGGTTTGTTTCCAGTTTCTAGCTATTACAAATAAGGCTGTTATGATCATAGATGAAGAAACTTCCTTGTGATTTGGTGAGAAATCATTTGGATGTATACCCGGAAGTGGTATGGCTGGGTCTTGAGGTAGAGTTATTCCAAGTTTTCTAAGATATTGCCAGACTGATTTCCATAGTGATTGTACAAGCTTGCACTCCCACCAGCAGTGGAGGAGTTTTCCCCTTTCTCCACACCCTAGCCAGCATGTGCTGTCATTTGAGCTTTTGATCTTAGGCATTCTGAAAGGTGTGAGATGGAATCTCAGAGTCTTCTTGAGTTACATTTCTCTGATGATTAAGGATGCTGACCATTTCTTCAAGTGTCTCTCAGCCTTTAGGGATTCCTCCTTTGTGACTTCTCTGTTTAGCTCTGTACTTCACTTTGGATTGGATTATTTGGATTCTTTGCATTTAATTTCTAGAGTTCTTTGTAAATAAAAGCCCAGGGCCAGATGGTTTTAGCACAGAATTGTACCAGACCTTCAAAGAAGAGCTAATACCAAAAATCTTCAAACTCTTCCACAAAATAGATTCAGAAGGAACTCTGAGAAAGTCATTCTATGAGGCCACAGTCACCCCTATCCCTAATCCACACAACAACCCAACAAAGAAAGAGAACTTCAGACCAATCTCTCTCATGAACATAGATGCAAAAATACTTAATAAAATACTGGCAAACCAAATCCAAGAACACATCAAAAGTATCATACACCATGATCAAATAGGCTTCATCCCAGGAATGCAGAGATGGTTCGACATAAAAAAAAATCCATCAACGCAATTCACCATATAAATAAGTTGAAAGAAAAAAAAAACACATGATCATCTCACTAGATGCTGAAAAACCATTTGAAAAAAATCCAACATCCATTCAAGCTAAAAATCCTGGAGAGAATAGGCATACAAGAATCATACCGAGAAATAATAAAGGAGATATACAGCAAGCCAGTAGCCAACATCAAATTAAATGGAGAGAAACTTGAAGCATTTCCCCTAAACTCTGTGACAAGCCAAGGATATCCATTTTTGCCATATCTCTTCAACATAGTACTTGAAGTTCTGGCTAGAGCAATAAGAGAGCTAAAGGAGACAAAGGGATACAAATTGGAAATGAAGAGGTCAAATTATCCCTATTTGCAGACAATATGGTAGTGTTCATAAGACACATTTTTTTTTGATTTTTTTTTTTTTTTGGTTTTGAAAGTCCTATTTATTTCCTAATTTCAAAGACTATTTTCAGTGTATTATTCTATATTTTTGTTAATTTTTCTTTTAATACTCCAAATTTTGACTTTACTATTGCTTTGTTTTCTTTAATTTGTGAATAATTTCAAAGGAGAGGTATATTGTAATTCTCATTTTGGCTTTAGTGCATAATGTGAAGTTTTCTTCAAACTTTTCTATTTGTATATGATTTTTTGTTTAAATCTTTTGTTTATGGTTTTCTGAACCTTCTAGAGTATGCTATGAGTCATTAATTTTAGTAAATTCATTGTGATTGTTACTTTAGGTATCTATTCTATCATTTACACTTTTTCTTCTCTATTAAATAAGTAAAGTGCGTGTTTTGGAAAATTTGTAAAAAAGTTATTACATTGCCTTTGACTCTATTGTGGAACTCCAGAAATATCTCATTCTTCTACCAATGAATATTCTAATTTTCAAAATTAGAAATCAGTTTTTCCTACTAACTATGGCTTATGGTCTTTCTGTTGCAGGTAAGGTAGTTATTATGGAATCATTTTTGTATCCTCTAGATTTGGGGATTTGGCCCTGTGCCCTCACTTCTCTGATACATGGAGGGAAATCAACAGTTTTCTAAGAGCTTCAGCTCCTTAATTGTAATGATAACAGGGTTAACACTAAGCACCCCATATATCATTACTGATAGTAGAAATCATGTAGAATTGTGATCTCACAAAAATCCAAAAGGAAATTTTGCCCTAATGTGATTGTTACATCTTGTAGGGGATTAACCCAGTTTAATTCTGAACCACTACACAGTTCTCATACACAATCCTCTATAAGCTTCAATTCAACATGTAACAAAACAATCAGACTACCTATGAAATTGCTCATTTTTTCTGATGAATCAGTGGGAAATCAACTGACTGACCAAGGTCAATTCAAATGACCAATCCCATTATTTAGGATTAATGTTAGATAATAAGAAAAAAAAGTCAATGAATATATTCTGGTTTGATTATACCTTTTTTTTTTTTTTTAATGAGTAGGGAACTCAAATACCCTTTGTGTCCTTAAGTATGAAACTCAAATAGCATCATGAAAATAATCTGGCAGCTTAGAAATGCACATTTTGGATTTTATCCCAGACATATTGAGTCAGAAATTCTGGGAGTGAGGCCCAGCAATCTGTTTATTAAAATTTCCTTCAGGCAATTCTATTGCAGGTGAAAGTTTCAGAACAGATTCACTAGGCCATATTTGACAATAATTTCAACACAGTATCTAGAAGGTCATCAAACCACAAGCCAATGATTCCTCACCATCTACTTCTTGGTCCTTTGTAAGACAACAGTTGAATAAAGTTTGATACAGGCACAAGCCAGATTTATATGATCAGTTAGTATGGTGGTATTAGTTCACTAGAGAGTAATTTCTGATATACTGACCGATTAAAACATCTTAGTTGTAAACTTGTCTTTATGATTGATTAGCATATAGAAACTATGCTCTGTCTCCACTTAAAACATTATCTGGTAAACATGAAAGTAGCTTGTCCATGATAAAAGAGATAGAAACAGAAATGTAGAATTATTTCCAGGGAAAACGAGACAGGACTTTCTAGTTTGTCTCCTGTGTTCTGCCAGGGTTTCTGATTTCCTATAGTTGAATAGTTATCCCTGACATGGGACTCTACTTTTGAGATTCACACATACTTGCAGATAGACAGGCATTTTTTCTCAAGCTAACTTAATTGTGATTCTTCTAGGAAAAAAATATAACCACAATAATAGGTAGATGAAAGGAATTGAAACTTCTTTTTTTATCACTAATTCTTTCTGGTATTTATTTAACAATAGACTTGTTACTTTATGTTTAGATTCAATTGAAGAGCTCAAATAAAATCTTAAGAGTATACACTGCTCCGTATTCATTCTACTGTAGATCATAATGCATCAAACGGTTCTTTTTTAAATGTGTGTTTATTTTAGTGTGTGTGAGAGAGAGAGTGAGTGAGAGAGAGAAAGAGTGAGAGAGAGAGAGAGAGAAATATGTATGGTACAGGTATCACATACATGAAGAGTTAGCAAAGATCAGAAGAGGTGTAAGATCTCCTTGAACTGGAGTTACAGAAAGTTGCAAGCTGTAGTGTAGGTTCTGGGGATTAAACCAATTCCTCTGGAGTATTTAATAAGAGAATGTACTCTTATCCTCTGAACCATTTCTTCATCCTCAAATGCTTCTTCCTTTTTCTCCTCCTCTTTTTCTTCCTCATCCTCCTGTTCTTCTTCTTCTCCTTCCCCCTTTATTCCTCCTTCTTTTTTTCTGGTGTGTATGACATTTGTTCTTCCATGAGAATGTTTTCATATCAGCATGTGAGCAGATATGTATACCCCTATTTGGACTTCAGAAGTGTCTGTCAATGCACATATACATCTTAACTACTTAATCTAGTATCTCAAGACAGTGTAGTACCACAAGTTACACCTAGGATATCAGCCTTACCACATAAATCCCCCTGTTTCTCAATATAGATAATTGAGGTTTAAAAGTTAAAACAAATATATGTATATATGACACTTGTTATAACATATATACATATATATACATGAAAATACTAGAAATAAGGAATATAAAATGAAATTTTAGCTAAGGTCAAAAACATGAAATTTCAATACCCACTGTGCCACTTATATGAAAGCTAAGTACAGCTATGAATTTATTTTAATTGCTCTTAGATATCTATTCTGTGTGGTACCTTCAGCATATTCCAAGGAAAAACTAGCCGAATGAGATGACATTACTGTTTAGTGAAGCAAACAAGAAAATATTACCCCAAGTATTTTCATATGATAAATATTTTGAATTCTCATTTCCCATCACCATGGAACAAATAAATGTATAATATTAACGATAAGCTACAGTGGAGGCTTGAAATTCCTTCTTACCTGCATCACAATTTTTGAAAGAAAATTGAAATTCCAAGTATGCTACAAATTAAATTCATGAACAACCAGAAAACTTGGTGAGATGTTGTTTCACAATAAAAACTAAATAAAAGACTAAAGGGAGAATGAGGTTTAGAGTTTAACCATAGAGTATTTGTGTACAGTAGTCATGAGGCTCTGTATTCAGTACTCTGAAATTTCCCTACATGCACACACTCAACAGAAAATGCTTCAAGTAAACTTATGATGTTGATTTGTAAATATGAGAAAAATGACAGATTATTTTCAATTAAGATAAGTGACATTGATTGCATCTTAATTTTAAATTCATTTTTGTGTTGATAATAAATTTAATAGAATTCAGTTACCAGGCTATCTTCACCTTGCAATACTCTCATTCTGATATGATATAGTCTAAGTTTCTCCTACTTTCTGCTCAGGCTTGGTTAATCAATATTCACCTCCTGTCTTTAATTTTAACTATCTAGACTCCTCCTTGAATTACAGAATGCAGCGATTGTACTTTTCTGAGTGTAACTTCACTTAGCTTAAGTGTTCTAGAGGTCCAACCAGATTATAATGTGTGGTAGAATTTCTGCTTTCTTCTAAGATGAAGAAATATTTCAGTTTTTCTGTGTATCATACTTCTTTTCTATCAACTCAGTGAATGTATATATCTTACATATCTTTCACCTGTAGGTAACTACTTCCAAGTTTTTTGTGTGTTTGTTTGTTTTGGGGGGTGTTTTTTTTCTGTTTCTTTTTTTGTATCCCAAAGTAACACAACTGGATAAAATAATTGTTTTTCTAGGTTTTGAGAAACTACATAGACCTTTCACCATGATACACTATAGTATATTCCCATATCCAGTCCACAGTATTCAAATTGTCATGAAGCCTCATAAGCACTTATAATTTCTGTCATTTTCTAATGCAAGACTTGTTAATGTGTATAATCTTATGTGATTTTTATTTGCATTCAGATTGCAATTAATAAATATTACAATGTGTGTTTGCTACTCATCTATATACATTTTTCTGAAGAACATCTGTCCAATTCCTTAGCCCATCTTCAAACATTTGTATGTGATTGTTGTTTAGCAGTGAAGGTTCCATATGTGTTCTGTTACTCACACATTATCATGTGTGTTATTTATAGCATATTTGCATTTTGATGACTCTTTCCTCTTAGATTTTAATTCTTTTGGAATCCAATTTGACTATTTCTATTTTTGTGAACTCTGTTTCCTTTGGAGTTCTGCAGATTTTCAAGTTTTCTTCTAGAACTTTTAGAATTTTACCACTGAGTACTTTGGTGGGTTGACTACTTTTAGGTATTTTTTTCAAAGTTTTCCTATATGTTCTCTACTGCTATTATAGTCACTATCATTACCATTATTATTGTGAGCATGGAGGGTGTGTGTGTGTTTGTGAGGGCCCATGTGCAGGCATAGTTATATGATAGTACACATATTGATAAAAAGTGAAACTTTGGAAGTGAATTCTCAACTTCCACTCTGTGATTGTGGTAACATGTTTTGGCTTTAAGACTTGTTCTGCAGTCTCATATCCTCTGAGTCATCCTACCAGTCCTCAGTGCCTTTTTAAAAAAGGTTTCCAAAATGTCTGACTTTATTCTGTGGTGTGTATATCCATTCTTCCCAAAATTTTTTTGTTCTGAAACATTGTCCATTATGGAGGAGTACAGTTGTATAGTGCTGACATTTTTGTCAAAGGACATTTGTCTATATATGCAGTAATTTGTTTCCAAGTTCCCTTGTTCATCTTTTTGGTATAATTTTTTTTTCTGTTGATCCCTAACTGCATTCTCTTATGAGGGGAAAAATGTTCTGTATGATATTAATAATTTTAAACTTTTAAAGACGAGTTTTGCCTAGCATGTAAAATACATTATAGAATGCTTTGTGCACTTGAAAAGTTTTTCTCTTTTACTGGTCTAGGTCAATTGTTCTGTACATGTCTATTAAAGGTAATGGGATTATTTTCTTTTATTTGAATTCTCTTTTTCTTTGCTGACATATTGCATGATTACATCTTTAGCTGAAAGTAGAGCACTATGGGATTCTGCCATTATTACTGCACACTTCCTATTTCTTTCATTTGCTCTGTAAGTTTCTGACTCATACATTTTAGTATCTTAATATATGATGCTTAGTTGTCATATAATTACCATTTTATAATGTCTTTTTATTTTTGTATAATGTCTACTTGCTTCACACATATATATTCACTCTTTCCTTGGTTCCTATTTTGTGTAATATATTTTAATTCCTTTTGTATTCACTTGCAGTCCATGTCACATTTTTAGAAGTCAACAGATCCTATGTTTTTTTTTCCTTTTTTAATTTTTAATTAAGCATTCTGCATTTTATTTAGGCAGTTGCTAATAATCACTGTTAAGAAAGGAGCATTACTCTTTCTTTATCATTTTCTGTATTTCTAACATTTTCATCATATCTATCTTCTTTTTTCTTTCTTTATTTGCTCGTTTTTCATTGATGCATTGATGGAATTATATTTTTACTACATTTTAATTTATTTTGGAGAACATTAGTACATATTTTCTTTGTAATTACTACTATACTTACATTTTTGAAATTTTACAATGGATCTCAAGTTTGTAATTTTTTAGTCACATCCAAAAAATTTAGTCCTACACATTTATGCTTCTTATATTTTATTCTATTGATTATACAAGTTTCTGTTTCTTCTTCTTCTTCTTCTTCTTCTTCTTCTTCTTCTTCTTCTTCTTCTTCTTCTTCTCTTCTCTTCTCTTTCTTCTTGTCTTTTCAAGACAGTACTTCTCTGTGTAATAGCCTTGACAGACCTGGACTTACTTTATAGAAAAAGCTAGCTTTGAACTCATAGACATCCACCTGCCTTGCTTTCCAAGTGCTGGGATTAAAGGCACGCTACCATGCTTGGCTCAAAATTACTTATTCTTATATACACAAATTTATAATTAAAGTTTACATTCTATCTGTTTAAAATGTCTTTCCATGTTAAAGTTTTTGGGCAACCAGGAATAATGGGGCATCTTAAATTCTCAGTAAGAAGAAATCTGAGTCATGAAAGACTTATGGGTTGGAGGTCAGCCTTTGTTACATATAAGTAATCAGGCCACCTGAACAATAGAGTGACATCGTGACATAGAATAAATAAATGCATGTATTTACATGCATTTTCCATCTGTTATTACTTGAGTCTCTATTTGTATTTGCCTTAAAATATGTTTACAATTTAATATGGTTCTGCATTGCATTTTCATATCTTTATCTTCAACAGTCTCACATGACACATCTAGTTGTGACAGTTTTTTTTTCTCAGGCAATCCACATATTAATTACTCTATGATAGACACCTGGAAAATTGATATATTCTTTCAATTAGGCCATGTGCGTTTCTTAGTATACCTTTGATATGTCACTGCTATCTGTATATTTGGGAAAAATCCATTGTCTCAATCATGATAGTCCATCATCATAAAGGCAGAACATTTTTTAACCATCCTGGCTAGAGATCCATGAAGCATCTTGCCTGGACGTGTCTTTCACAAAGCTTCTGCCTGTGAGTTCTAGATTTGGAATGCTTGTTTCTATTCAAGGGTTCTGCCAAGTGTTTGTCTTTGGTACTGTACAATCTCCGGTATTACAGCAACTTGAGGTTTCTCCTTGCCATGTCCAAAATGTGCCTGGGTCTGTCAGAAATTAGATTCAGGTATGATCAGTCCTCCTGGGAGACCTGGAAAAAGCCCCAAGTTTTGACACATAGTTCATTGTTCTCTCTCCAGGGAAAAGTTAGACTTTTCTCCACTGGGATTGGACTCTGCAGCACAAGGCACTATAGTAAGTAAATGTCAGAAATTTTCCTTCTACTTTTGTTGTAGCTCTTCTTAGATTGCCTGCAACGCAGGAAATTTCTAGCTACTTTCTATATGTCCTACAAAGGAACTGGTCCATTTCAGATTCTTACATCATTTCATTTCTCATTGAAAATATGGGTCTGCACCTTCCTATTCTGAAGTCTTAATAATACTATATTTCTTTGAAGGATATTTTTAATCCAGTGAACAAAAGATACACTTATGCATATGCATTTAAATCCAAAGAGATTTTCAATTGCTATCCATCTGAAAACACTAAGGAATTTATCAGTCAATGACAATAGGTTATCCACAGCAATACAAGATAAAAGAATATGGCTAATAATTTTGCTAGAAACACTATCATTCGGAATAAGAGAAGTGCAGCAATTTAAACCTTTGATATTAGAATGCATTCATTACTTCTAAGACATTCTTGCTTTTTATTAAAATTGTATTGATTTTACAATACCAAAGGAATCCATTTGATCTGGACAAATGACAATTCTTAGTAGCAGCAAAGGATAAAAAATCCTTCAGAACTGATGTGATTGCTTCTATAATTTGAGTACATTTCATTGATGTTTCTATGGACTTCATTAGAGAAAAATTGACCATGATACTTGCACACAGAGTAATACATATTTATATATTAGGCTCTGAAATTAGAAAATTTAGAGTGGAAATGCTGATCTTTCACTTGCAAGTTGAGTGATGTTGTACAGGTCAGTTTTTCTCAGAAACTTGATTTAGTCATAGCTAACATACTGCCAAAATAGCATCCATTTAACAATATTATTCTGGAGAATAAATAATAGCAACAGTAGTAGAAGAATAAATACTAATGGAAGTAACTAGCAGCTAACATAGTGATAGTTTTCCATGTGTTTGTTAGAGTTGTAAAAGATTTACATGTATTAATTCATATCACATTTTCTGGAACACAATATTAGCACTCAATAAATGCTAACTCATTTGCCATTATTGCTGCTACTATTCATGAAAAGCACCAAATTGAGTTTGATTACAAAATTACTTGACAGGTCACTAGAAAATATCTGTATTGAAAGAAGCAATAGAGAATTCTAATTTTAGAGGATAAGTGAAACCATGCATAAGAGAAAACAAGTCTGTAGATTCTGTGACTGGACAGCAGAATTTCTTTCACAGAAAATATGATACGGACAACAAAGAAAATCTTGGTATCCACTTTGGTCTGCTCCAATAGTTTTTTTTAGATGTTTCCATTATCTTACTAACAGACTTATTTAACATGAGGAAGTTTTTCTTACCAGTGTTTTCCATTTTTTAAAGTTACAATATTTTGAGAATTTAATATGTAATAATTGTGTTTACATTATTTATACCTCACCTCTGCCTCTCCTCCTGCCAACTCTCCCTCTGGCTCCCAATCCCTCTCAATTTCATGATCTCTTCAATAATTCTGTATATATATATATATATATATATATATATATAGAGAGAGAGAGAGAGAGAGAGAGAGAGAAAAGAAAGATGATATATAGATGATAGATAGATGATAGATAGAAGATGATAGATAGATAGATGATAGATAGATAGATGATAGATAGATAGATAGATAGATAGATAGATAGATAGATAGATTGATAGATGGATGATAGAATATGCAAAGTCCAGTTAGTATTACTCTTTATGTAAACGTGTTTGGGGATCATCATTTGGGATTGGATATGGCACATTTTAGAGCACCCATCTTTACATGAAATGCTGTATTTAATTAATAAATATTGAGACAGAAAATTCTGATGATTTTTTGGGGGGTTGCCTTTTGTTTTTGTTTTTGTTTTTTACCAGAGACAAGCCTCCTGATATGTTTTGTATGTATTTTAAAATGATTCCATGATTCTATTCCTAGTTCTCCATCAATATATTATAAAAACATTCACATTTGTTGTTGATGATATTGTATTGATACGGGGTTTCTCAATGTAGTGACTTGACTACACTTCAGTTTACTGTGTAGACTATGTTGACCCTAAGTCACTACATTTTTACTTATGGCATAGACTAGGTTGGCCCCAGAGTAACAGAAATCCCCCAGCTGCTGTCTACTAAGTTCTGTCTCCTAACATCTGTTAAAGGTGTGTGCTTTCTTGGTATGTTTTGTGCCATAGCTTTTACCTTTTCTAGTAATAAGTGAAAGCCTAAATGTTTTAAAGCACATAGGAACCAAATAAATGATTTTTTTTCATTGAACACTGATTGGTTGTCATCCCTACAAGTCAATATTTGCATGTATCTTTCTGACTGTCAAATTGTCTTTTGGAAAAGCAAATGATATACTAATAAGTTGAAATTCTATATTCATGTTTATAATGCTGTTATAAACAGAGCAAATATATTTTCTTTTAATCAAATTTGGGGGATTTTTAATTTTCTCTCTCTCTGTAGAATGTGTTTATTCTATTCTACTTACTCCATATGTGAGGGCAATCTACATATTAACATGGAGTCATCAAAATAATTAGCAAACAATTTTCATATTTCCCATGACATCAAATAAAACTGTCCTTAAAATCTTTGAAAATTTGTATCCTCTGGATCTCCTTTAGTTGTCTTATTGCTCGAGATATAAAGGACTATCTTGAAGACCTATGGGGAGAGTGGGAATTCTTGCCTTATCCCTGGTTTTAGATGAAATGCTTTAAGTTTTTTTCCATTTAATTTTATGTAAGCTACTGGCTTACTGTATATTGCCTTCATTATTTGTAAGTATACTCCTTGTATGTCAGCTCTCTCCAGGACTTTTAGCATGAAGGTGTGTTGGATTTTGTTAAATGCTTTTTCAGCATCTAGTGAGATGATCATGTGTTTTGCTTTTTTTTTCTTTTACCTTATTTATATGTTGGATTACATTGATGGATTTTCATATGTTGAATCAGCCATGCATTCCTGGGTGAAGCCTACTTGATCATGGTGTATGATACTTTTAATGTGTTCTTGAATTTGGTTTACTAGTATTTTATTGAATATTTTTTTTTAAATATTTTTTTAAGATTTTATTTATTATGTATACAATGTTCTTCTGTCTGCATGTACACCTGCAGGCCAGAAGAGGGCACCAGACCTCATTATAGATGGTTGTGAGCCATCATGTGGTTGCTGGGAATTGAACTAAGATGTCTAGAAGAGTAGTCAGTGCTCTTAACCTCTGAGCCACCTCTCCAGCCCCTTTATTGAATATTTTTGTGTCTATGTTTATGAGAGAAATTGGTCTGAAATTCTTTTTTTTTTTTTGGTTGGGTCTTTGTGTGATTAGTTATCAGTGTAACTGTGGTCTCATTGAATGACATTGGTAGAAGTCAAAATATCCCTATTTGTAGACAATATGATAGTATACTTAAGTGATCTCAAAAATTCCACCAGAGAACTACTAAAATTAATAAACACATTCAACAAGGTGACTGGAAACAAAATTAATTCAAAAAATAGGTAGCCTTCTTTATACAAAAGATAAATTGGCCAAGGAAGAAATTAGGGAAATAACACCCTTCAGAATAGTCACAAATAATATAAAATACCTGGGGGTAACTCTGACCAAACAAGTGAAAGACCTGTATGACAAGAACTTCAAGTCCTTCAAGAAAGAATATAAAGAGGACATTAGAAGATGGAAAAATCTCCCATGCTCATGGATAGGTAGGATCAACATAATAAAAATGGCATTCTACCAAAAGAAATATGCAGTTTCTTTCAAAAGACTAACACAATTCTTTACAGACCTTGAAAGAATAATTCTCAACTTCATATGGAAAAAAAAAAATCAATCCTATACAAAAAACAAACAAAAAATCATCCCAGATTTCAAGTTGTACTACAGAGTAATAGTAATAAAAATAGGATGGTACTGGTATAGAAACAGACAAGTTGATCAATAGAATGGAATTGAAAACCTAATAATAAATCCACACACCCATGGTCACTTAACTTTTGACAAAGAAGCCAAAATCTTCCAATGGAAAAAAGACAGTATCTTCAACAAATGGTGCTGGTCTAACTGGATGTCAACATATAAAAGAATGCAAATGGACCCATATATTAACTCAAGATGACTCTGAAATTCCATCTCACACTTGTCAGAATGGCTAAAAACAAGAACTCAAATGATTGCACATGTTGTCAAGGTTGTGGAGAAAGGAGAACACTCCTCCATTGCTGGTGGGAGTGCAAACTTGCAAAACCACTATGGAAATAAGTCTTCCAATATCTCAGAAAATTTGGAATAGATCTTCCTCAAGACCCAGCCATACCACTTCTAGCCTACATCCAAAAGATTTCTCACCAAACCCAAGGATGTTTCCTCAACTATGTGCATAGCAGCCTTATTTGTAATAGCTAGACAATGGAAGCAGCCAACATGTCCCTCAACTGATGAATGGCTAAAAAAAAAAAAAAAAAAAAAAAAAAATCTGTGGTACATTTACATAGTGGAATACTATATGGCTAAAATTCAGTTATAGTTGAACAGATGCCATACTACTCAACTATCAGAAACAATGAAATCATGCAATTTGTAGCCAAATGGATGGAACTAGAAAAGATCATCCTGAGTGAGATAACCCAGTCCAAGAAAGAGGCATATGGAATAAGTGTTCACTTATAACTGTATTTTAGCCATATAGTACAGTATAACTATCCCACAACCAGTAGACTGAAAGAAACAGGATCATGGGCTTTGTTACCTGTTAGTGGGACACTTTGCCCTAATGGAGCAGCCATGTGGGCCCCCAGTGCAAGAAGAAGCTGTTATCTCTCATATTACTGATGAATTGAGGGGGGCTAATATGTAGTGGCACCCCATATCTGAGGAGTAGGATAGATGGGAGAAGTGGAAGAGTGTGAGGAAATGAGAATGGGAAGGGTGGAGGGAGGGAACTGTGATAGAAATATAATCTGAAGTAATAAATAATCATTAAATAAAAGATCTTTGAAAATACAAATAATATTCTACATTCAAATTGTGATTTACCAATTTGGCTTGATTGACTAATTTGACATAGAACCTATATATATCCTTTAATATAATAAAAATTTTAATATTAATTTATATGTACTACAAGTGTAGAGGAATTTTAATCCAGCAACATGGCTACCCTGACAAGGAGTAACATCCAAAGACCTAAGTTTATATGATCAGTCTGGAATATAAACACACCCTTAGTACATACCTTTAATTCTTCTGACTCAAATGCAGACATACTTTTAGTATACACATTTAATATCAAACAATGACATCTAATTGAAAAACTGTAAAAGTGATGAATCAGAGAAAGATTTGACAGAATAAATCAAATATGATATGCTCAACTTCCAAAAGAAGAGTCAGGAAAGAGAGAGAGACTACTTAAGAGCAGGTTGGGGAGGGATCGTACAGCTCAGTTGGTATAGTTCAATTGAATGCAGTTGAGTGCAATTGAGCTCATGTAGTCAGTGAAGTCAGCTGTTTAGTTTGTAGAGTTCAGAGGTAGTCTTTCCAATCAGAGCAATTCAATGAGAAGCTGAGAGAAGCCAGTTCGAATCAGTCAACTTGGAGAGGAGTTTGGGCCCAAACAGATGAGTTGAACAAGCCAGCCAGAGTTCAAAAAGAGATAAGGTGAGCTTCTCCAGCAGGAATTCTTGGAGGCTAAAAGTATTTTTAGGCCTAGGCTAGCAGAAAGAGGCTGGAAGGTGAGGCCTTCAAGGTACAAGCTGGCAGAAGATCAGATTGTAAGGATGTTAGAAGCTTCAAGGTGTAGGCCTTGTGATATTTACGGGAAACACTCTGAGTTCAGCTCAAGCTATGCATTAACAAAGCTCCCATCTCATCCCTTCCTCTGAGGAAATAAAAACAATATTTACACTATTATCCTGAGCAACATTGACATAGGAAATAGTACCAAGAAATAACTGTTTCACTCTCACAGAGAAATGTGAGAATTGTGTAAAAATATGTTGCTCAGACATGAGGCCTACATTTAATTAGTCTTTCTTTTTCTCTTAGATATTTCCACATTAGTGTATGAGGGTTTCAGTGTTAGTACAATTCCCTATTGAATATTGTAAAAGAACCTTATTCTTTTTTTGGTTTTGCTTTTGTTTTTGTTTTTTAATGTTTATTTATTACTTCAGGTTACATCTCCATCACATTGTCCTCTTTCCACCCCTCCCAGAACCTTATTCTTTAAGTTGATTGTGATGTTTGTTTTGTGTTGTTTTAGTCACTTCCTTGACTTTTATAATAGAAATAATATAAATTCAAATGACTTCCATATATATTTTAAAGTATCAGACAAATTAAAAGTAATTTAAACATCTCCTCAATAATAGAGAGGTGTCTTTCAGTGTGACACATAAACATTTTCAGCATAATTTGTAACATAAATTCTACATGTATCTTCTTTATCCAATGGATCACATGGCATAGTTTTCATCTTTTTTAACACTCAGGAATATTCCACTAAGTATCTGTATTTTATATACTTTATTGGTTCCTGTGCCAATAGGCATTTATAGTGCCTGCATCCATGGGTTACAATGGGTTGACCAAGGAATTAATGTTATAATAAAAGACAAATTGTGATTCTCTTGAGACCCAGATATTAATACTTTAAATTATATGAGCCAAAAAGAAAACTGAATCACAAGGTAGTTCTATTTTTAGTATTTCTGTGCAAATTATTAACCATTTTCTAGCAATGTCACTGTTTGAAAAGAACACTTTGCTAACATTAAGGCCTCTAGAAAACTGTTACAATATAATATGGAAGATACATGTGAAGTTTCTTGAGTATAACATACATTTCTTATATTCTTTTGGAAGTTTTCTTTGAGAAACTATCAGGGAATTATGGAATTTTATGCAGCTATTCAATATACTATTCCATTATTTGTCTTCTATGTTAGGTAATTAGAAAGAAAATCAATTCATTTATTTTACTTCATGTGGATAATTCTGAAAATGCCCCAAACTTTGATTGCATTAAATGAAGTTTTATTATGGTTATATATTAAATTATATAGAAGTCAATGTACACATAGAGTTTCTGAGTAATTTTGAGGTATGCTGTATACCTGAAATTAATTTTACAAAGTTTTTTATAGCTATAAAATATGCCTGAGGAAAACATTTTCAAAAAATTTAACAACCTTTATACATAAGAATCTTTAAAACTTGTATTTCATTACTTCTCTATTATCTCTATTTTAAACCATTACCAAAGAGGGAGAGATGATTTTTAAATCACTCATTATACATGATATTCTATTATCTTACATCCATTATAAGTTGTTAGATACTTTTAATAATGCATGACTCCAGAAGGCAATTCTCTCTAATAGACACAGATACTTAAATATTACTCCATCTATATTTTATTATTTTATGAAGCATACTGGCAACTGATCATGTAATTTTTTCAGAAACAAGAGGTTACTAAGCAGTTTCAAAATTATCTAAAGTATTAAATATGACACCATAAAATTGCCAATTTTATTATAATTTCATAAAATGCTATTTTCCTGGTAAAAAAAGAAATAAGTAATTTTAAGTGTTTTGATCAACTTAATTCAATGAAAAGGTAAAATCATTTAGACTTGATTAATACCCAATATACTTCATTTTATCTTCATCATAAAACTATAATTTAGCAATGCTTTTGTTAGGGATATTTCACTTTTGGCAGAATTGCTTTCATTAACTTCTCTCATCATTAGAGAACAAAAAAAACCACACACATGTTAAATTACAATGAATATATGTAACCGAACTTTTTAAAATTATCCAATATTTATTTATTGGTAACTTCACTTACAACAAATACAAATAATTTCTTAACTATTAACCCCATAAATTTCTACAGCCCCTTTGACTTAACCACTAAACCTATTGATAACTATTACAATTATTTTCCTAACCTTTTAGAAGGATACAGTCTCTGGGGCAGGTCCTCAGTCTTCAGGAACACAGTCTCTGTGGTAGATCGTTTAATGCACTTAGCAGTCTTTATTCTGGAATATCTCAGATGTAGATTCACCAGGGCAAATTGGCTATCACAATCTTACCTTAAATAAGGCTTGAGACTTTCTTCTCTCTGGGATACCCCAGCCATCTGTAGGCCAACTTATTTCCTTCCTACCAGCAACTCTAATACTCTGCCTCAGTCCTTAAAGCCAGCCACAGTTTCATTTAGGCCACTGTTTGGACAGGTCAAACCCCTCTAGGCAAAAGTTGAGCCACAGGGTTTAGTCCTTGGCCTTTAGCTGTCTTGCTCACTATCTTTTTTCTGCCTCAGGGAGATCTGGCCATCAGTGCACCAGCACTTTCTCCATTAGGACTCTCTAGCCTAGGGGCCTCTCCAGCATGGGGAGGACTCTTGCTCCATGCACTTGTTCTTAAATAGGAGCTCTCCTTTTTCCACCTGTTTCAGATTAACTTGGGCTCCACCCACTTAGCAGCTGAAAACAATGCCAGGCCAAATACTTTGTTTCTTAGTCCATTATCCTGTTTCTCCTGGCTTCAACCTTGTTTTTCAGTCAATTAAGTCTCCTGTTTGTTTCCTGTTTTCACCTGACTTCATCATTGTTTTTTCCACATGCTGATAAGCTAATCACTCACAGCCAAGTTCATCTTCATTCCCCGAATTAAGAGGCTGTATCAAAACCCCTAGATATTTTCTAAATCTAATTTAATTAATCTAACTCCCTACACATATTTGATAAGTATAATATCAATTATTTGAATCTATTTTCAATTGTAAAGTAGAAAGAACTTCAGACTTAATTAAGTCTATTGACAGAAAATTTCTTCTAGATTAGTAGTAGTTTCAGGGCCATCAAGTGCATCGCAGTTTCTTGAATGTTCTTTAACCCATGACAATGTGTCAGTATCCTCCCACATCATATTTTGTACATTATATTTAGTGATTTTTCTTTGTATTAATTTTGGTATTTTATAGATTAAATTATGTATACTTCTTTTGTTTACTTTTGTCGTAATTTATTAAGAAACAAAAAATAGAAAAGAAGCCAATAATTCTTAACTATATACAAATATTAATTGAATCTCTTTTAATACCAGCATCTGTGGCCAATCATAAAATTTATGGCAAATAGTTTGTCTCTTTAAAATAAAGCAGATGTCCAGAACCATGCATATAACACAAATTAATGTACCTCTAGTGAAGAGATATATGACTCTATTTTTACATAAATTTTAAATTATTATAATATTCAACATTGGTACAGAATGTGATTGAGAATGTAGGTAGTAATTTCTGTAACAAGACTGGAATTTGATCCTATATGGCTAACTGAATGATTGTTTCCTGATAACTTTCTTTCCTTTTTTTTTTTGATATGAAACTCAATCTGATTTTTTGCTGAAAATAGATTTTTCTTTCATGTGATATATCCCAACCATACTTTTCAGTTCTCCTAACTATCCCATAAACATCAACTTTCCTCAGATTCACTCCTTTTCCATTTCCACTCAAGAAGGAAACAGGTCTCTAAGATAACACCAACCAAAGAGGAAAAGACAAGACAAATAAGGCAAGCAAAAAATCATCTTATTGAGATTAGACAATGCAATGAAATAGGAAGAAAAGTCTCAATAGCAGGCAAAAGAGTAAGAGATACACCAGACTGAACTGTTAGGAGTCCCACAAAAACGGCCTCCTTTTTACCTTTTTATGAGAGTAAAATATTTTGAGAATTTATCCTTTAAGGAGTGACAGAAAAGTAAACAAATAGGTGAGATTGCAGTTATAAGATTCTTTGCATATCTACATGATTTTCTGAGAATTTTTAATTTAATTCACTCATTTTAATCAATGATGAAAATGTGAAGTGAAAACATATACAATTTATTAAGATATTAATGATCCAGGCCGTTACTTTTCACCATTTGTCCAGTTTTAGAAAGATGTATTTTGGAAGACTTAGTTCAGGGATGTTTCATTGTTTTATTAGAAAAAGGCAAATAGTTCTGCTTATAAATATTAATTAAGTCATATATTGAAATAAAAACTAAAATTATAAGTTGGTGTATTTCTTCAGCTCTTCACATTTTATAATCTTGCTGCCTAAGAATAGAATCTGGCTCTTTTTCTTTTCTTCGCCTTACCCTCAGATCCAGATTTTGAACATCTGAGCACTATTAGAAAACTGTGTGGAGTAAAATCTCACTATATTAGTGACTATGAAATATTCAATAAGTGACTTTAATATTAAGCATGTTTAGCAAATATGCACAAAATAGTAGTAAAATATTATTCATGGAAGACAAGTTTTCTCAATTTGAGAAAAATACATTAAGACTCTAATTTTGAAGCATAATTTCATTTCATTTTCCCTGGTTCTCTACTTGACTAATTCAAGAGGAAGTATGAGATTGTATACATTACTTTATTAATTTTTAGAAAGTGAGAAATATCTTAGAAAACTTGGAATAGCTCTACCCCAAGACCCAGCCATACCACTTCTGGGCATATATCCAAAAGATTCCTCACCAGTCCACAGGGACATCTCCTCAACCATGTTCATAGCGGCTTTACTTGTAATAGCTAGAAACTGGAAACAACCCAGATGTCCTTCAACTGAAGTATGAAGTTAAAAAATGCGGTACATTTTCACAATGGAACACTACTCAGCTGACATGGGTAGTTTAAAAGTCATCTGACAACTAAATTTTGTCTAAGAATATTCTTCAATATTAAATGTTTTCTTGTGATTTATATAACAGTCTTTATATGTTCATGTGTTTCTCAAGACTGTTGTGTGGAAAATGGTGTTTCCCTGAAGTCCATCATCATATCTGACTCCTTTTAGCATTCTTTTCTACATATATCACCTGAATCATGAAGGAAGTAGTGTGATAAATAAAATCCATTTAACACTAGTTGATCCAAAGTCTTTCAATCTCTAAAAATTTTCCAGTTATGTTTTCTATGTTAATTACATCTGCTACTATAGGAAGATTTTCTGATGCCTAATCTGTAGGTATAACAATATGAAATTAGGAATCATTTTATTTTGATATTCATTTAACAAACAATAAGTTTTTGCTAGGGCCCATGACATACTAATATCAGGTTCATGATTTTATTTATACTACTAGGTATGGTTTATACCTCAGATGGCATAAAATCCCATTTAAAAATGGTTGGTTACTCCCTCAACATTTGTGTCACTATTACACTAGTGAGTATAACTTTCATGTAGGTAACTAATATACTTTTAAGAAGTTTATAGTAGGGTAAACATGATGATTTCTTTCCTCCTCCAGTATTGTATATACTTCATTCAAGGACTGTTAGCACTAGTCAGTAGAGGTAAGACTTTTAGTTGAGCACTGAATGTAATTTTCCATGTACACCTATATAATTTTCTCTGTCTGTACCAATAGAATCTTACTATCATCCATACAATTATCTCTTCACAAGTAAAATTTTTATTTTTTTTATACTTAACATTTTTAATCTGGGGCACAGCGATCCATTTTCTATATTTGTTTAAGCAAGTGTATTATTTTTAAATGTTTGTTACTTCAAATTACATTTCCATCACAGTCCCCTCCCTCCACCCCTCACAGGCCCACCCTCCCACTCTCACCCCCTTCTCCCAGAACTCATAATTCTTTTTTATGAATAATTAGGCCTGGGCCAGGTGTGGTGGCAGAGGCCTTTAATCCCAGCACTCGAGAGGCAGATGCAGGTGGATCTCTGTGAGTTTGAAGCCAGCCTGGTCTATCAAGTGAGTCCAGGACAGCCAGAGATTCACAAAGAAAGCCTGTCATGAAAAAAGGAAACAAACAAAAAGGAATAATTAGGTGACAATTATGAAAATTATAAGGTATAACCTATATTCCCTATGTCCAGTCCATACATATTTGGCAACTGATATTAAAATTCTATTATTTATGTATCTCCATGAGTTTAAAGTTCTATACCTAACTCATTTTCCATCCTAACTTGAATTGCCAACTTAAAAACATCTTCTTAGACCTAGAACATCCTTTTAATTCCAAAACCACTTAAAATTTAACTGTGAGACTGTAACTATCTAATCTTCAACCACATCAGAGTATATCTGACTATACAGGAAAAGCCGAGCCAGCAGCTTCCAAAACTAAAAAATGACAGAGAATTGAATGTCTGGACAGTGCATTTATGCTACCCCAAGATTCTCTACTTTTGCTTGCTAACTTCAGAGTTCACTAGCCGATTGTAAGTACTAAATGTAGTAAACTACTACATTTTTGTTCAGATATCTAAATGGCATATATGTGAGGTAAATCTTACTTGTCATCTGTTTTTCTAATTGCTCTTTCTGTTTGTTGAATTAAAAGATATAGCTTTATCTGGTCAGTAAATGTATAATTCTTCTATTTACTATGAGTCGATGTTATAGAACAAAATAAACTATTAAACCTATAAATTAAGGAATACCATTAATTTTTTTGCTATGTATTTGTGTACATTGACTTCAAAATACTTTGTGGACATGAATGTGAGGAAACTGTTGATTCAGTTGTAGAAACATCATTATGGAACCCAAGATCATCCAAAGAATCTATAAGATAAAACATTTTTTAAAACATTATTTGCAATTTTCACTTTTATTATTATACATTGAATATATAGAAAGGTTACAATGTGCATGGACTAACAACAAATTAAATTAAATTTCAAACATATTGAAAATTCAGTCTCCCTCACTGTAGGAGAAGGATAAGTGAAAGAGAGGTAGAGGAAGGGAGGGTGGGACTAGAAGGGGAAGAGAGAGGGTGCTGTGATCAGGATGTAACTTGAATAAATAAATAAATATTGAAAGAAAAAGAAATTTCAATTATTTCCTAAGCCAAATAATGAGATTTGAAAATAAGACTATGCCAGTCTTAATATTTTTTTTCTGGAATGTAGTTACTTTTCATTAAATTATTATCCTTGTCATATAATTAAGTAGGCTGAAGAGATAGATGCCTTAATAGGTAAAGTAACTGCCTGGACTACCTAACAAGTTCCAGGAGTTAGGGATAAATAAAGAAACCCTGTCTCAAAACAAAATAATAACAACAAAGAGAAAAAAAAGTGATACAGAGTAGCAGATTGTATTTAAAAGGCAAGACCTGGGAAAATGGATCAGTGGGAAAAATGTGCAAGAATGAGAACCTCAATTGATAACATTAACATTCATATAAAAGTTCTAACTGAAATTGCAAATCTCATGTTGGATGAAAGATTGTGGTGGCTACTTTTATGTCAACTTTACAGAAGTTAGAGCCCTTTTGGAAGAGAAAGAAACTCAACTGAAAATGCCCCATTGGCCTGTGGCAAGTCTCTGGGGTTTTTGCTTGTTTGTTTATGTTTTGTTTTGTTTTGTTTTCCAATACAGATTTTCTCTGTGTTGTCCTGCCTGTCTTAGAACTCACTCTGTAGAACAGGCTGTCCTTGAACTCAGAGATATGCCTGCCTCTTGTTTTGAGAGCTGGGATTGAAGATGTAGGGAAAAAGAAAGAAAGAAGGAAGGAAGGAAGGAAGGAAGAAGAAAAGAATCTTACCATCAGAATGTGGAGGATAAACAATAGTATTAGCAATATCCTCTCCTGCTTGCTAATGTTTATGGGACCCCATTTATAAATGGCTCAAAAAATGTGACACTGGTTCCTGGTACTGGGGGTTTTATTTGGTAAAATAAGATGTCTAATTGGCGGCAATTGGGAACATGGTACACAGGTATACATGGAGGTTAAACACTCATACATATAGAATAAAGTTAACTTTAAAACAGTTTTTTTCATAGAAATAATTATAATGGAAACATCAGAATACATTGCATAAAATAATCTATTTTCAATAAAAAAGAAAAACAAACCAGTAGTATGCTAGCAATAATAATTCAAATAATACTTTTCTTTTTTAAATTAATTTTTAAAAATATTTTACTTTTATTTTACATATATTAGTGTTTTCCCTCCTCTCTTCCCAGTACTTTTCCCCACCTATCCCCCCCACCAAGCACAACCCTCCCTTTCTTTTCAGAAAAAGGTAGGCTTCCCCATGGATATCAACCATGGAATATCAACTTGTACATTTTCTCCTATTAAGGCTAGACAAGGCAGCCTTTAGGAGGAAAGGATCCCATAGAGAGGGCACAGAGTTGGAGACGGCCCTTGCTTCCACTGTTAGGAGTCTCACATGAAAACCAAGTTGCACAACTGTTATATATGTCCAGAGTGCCTAGGCCTGTCCCATGCATGCTCTCTGATTAGCAGCTCAGTCGCTGTGAGCCTCTATAGGTCCATGTTAGTTGATTTTTGTAGAATATCTTCTGGTGTCCTGGACGCCTCTGGCTTCTGCTGAATTTTTCTGCCCTTTGTTCTACAGGACTCCCCAAGCTGTACCTAATGTTTGACTGTGGATCATGTCATCTGTTTCCATCAGTTGCTGGGTGAATCCTCTCTGATGATGACTTGCTAGGTCCCTGTAGAAAAAAAAAAAACCAATTAAACTATTTACCCAGTATTTATATTATCTTTAATGGTTGGCAGTGTTAGTCCTTAACCTGCCACTATAAATGAATACAAACAGACACCATGTGGATGTTAACAAGCCTAGGTCTGGGTTGTGAAATCCTAGCTCATCTAAGGTAGCTTATAATTCTGTTACCCAAATATATCCCCATATATACATACATCCCTTTGGATTATTATTCTCCAAACTAAGCTGATGTTCCAGGCCACATGGAAGGATTTTCTTTAATATACCCCATGGCATGTCTTCCTCGTTTACTACTGGTTTCTTCTCCGGCAACCTTCCTCTTCCCAAGATGTTCTGTGTGTCTCAAAAACCCCGGGGTACCTTAGTCCTGCCTACCTCTCTCTTTGCCCAATATCCAGGCCTCAGCATATATTTAACCAATCAGAGTCAAGTAAGTAACAGACAGAAAACAGGACCAATTAACATTTAAAATGCTTAACACCACCCCATCAGGTTCTTGTCAGCAAGTATAGCAGAATGTTATTAATATTGTCAGGGATGGGCTCCCTCTTATGGCATGGGGCATGGGTGTTAAGCTGAGCCAGTCATTGATTGGCCATTTCCCCCCACCCAATCTCCTCCCTTAATCAACCCCCTATGCCTAATTTATTTCTCCTTCTCAGGGAGAATCAAGCATCAATCTTGGGTTGTTCTTGTTACTTAGCTTGTTTGGGTCTGTGTTTTGTAGCATGGCTATCGTGTATTTTATAACTAATATCCACTTAGAAGTGAGTACATACCATCTATGTCTTTCTGGGTCTGGGTTACCCACTCAGGACTGATCATTTCTAGTTTCATCTATTTGCCTGTGAATTTCATGATGTCATTTTTTTTTTCTGTTTCTGCTTTGTTATTGTTGATGTTTTGTTTTGCTTTGTTTTTGTTTTGTTTTATTTTGTGTAAGAGGTTTATTTGGGGCTGGGAGAGGAATCGACTCAGAGGGGAACAGAGAAAGGGGACAGAGAGCAAAGAGGAACAGGAGGAGGCAGACAGAGAAGGGGACACAAAGTCAGAGAGTGATGTCATTGCTTTTAATGCTGAGTAATACTCCATTGTGTAAATGTACCACATTTTCTTAATCGATTCTTCAGTTGAGGAGCTCCCAGATCCTTCCTAGTTTTTTTGCCACTATGAATATAGGTGATCAGTCCCATTGTGGTAAGGTGGTGCTAGTTTTGGGTATATCCCCAGGAGTGGTATAGCTAGGTCTGAGTAGATCAATTCCAAATTTTCTGAGAAACTGCCAAATTAGTTGTACAAGTTTGTACTCCCACCACCAATGAAGTAGTATTCCCATTGCACTACATCCTTGCCAGAAGGAGCTGTGGTTTGAGTTTCTTATCTTAGCCATTCTGACAGGTATAAGATGAAATCTCAGAGTTGTTTCATTTGAACTTTCCTGATGGCTCATGATGTTGCATATTTCTTTAAGTGCTTCTCAGTCATTAGAGATTCTCTGGTTGAGAATTCTCTGTTCAGATCTGTATATTTTTAAATTGGGTTATTTGTTTTGTTGATGTCTAGTTTCTTGAGTACTTTATATATTTTGCATATCAGCCCTCTGTCACATGTGGAATTGGTGAAAATCTTTTTCTATTTTCAACGCTGCTGTTTTGTCATTTTGAAGGTGTGCTTTGCCTTACAGAAGCTTTAGAGTTTCACAAGGCTCCATTTATTAATTGTTGATGTTAGTACCTGAGCTATTGGTGTTCTGTTCAAGAAATTGTTACCTGTGCCAATGAATTCAAGGCTATTCCTCATTTTAACTTCTATCAGGTCATTTTATGCAGTTTTATATTCAGGTCTTTGATCCATTTCACTTGAATTTTATGCAGGATGATAGACATACCTCTCTTTGCATTCTTCTACACATAGATATCTAGTTGCACAAGCACCATTTGTTGAAGATGCTTTTTTTCCCAATGTTTAACTTTGGCTTCTTTGTCAAAAATCAATTGTCTATAGGTGTGTGAATTTCCATTTTTTCTTCTATTCTATCCCATTGTTAAACTGTCTCTTTTTTATGTCGATACCAAACATTTTTTACTATCATTTCTTTGTAGTGCAGTTTGAAATCAGGGATGGAGATATGACTAGATGGTCTTATATTGTGTAGGATTGTTTTACATATCCTAGGGTTTTTTGTTTTTCCATATGAAGTTACTATTGTTCTTTCAAGATCTGAAAAGAATTGTGTTGGAATTGCAATTGAAATTCTGTTGAATCTATAGATTGTTTTTGGTAGGATGGCCACATTTACTATGTTAATAAAACCAATCCATGAGCAAGGGAGATCATTTCATATTGTGATGTCTTCTTTATTTTCTTTCTTCAAACACTTGAATTTCTTATCATACAGGTCTTTCACTTGCTTGGTTACATCAAGACATTTTACATTATTTTTTACTATTATGAATGGTGTTGTTTCCCTAATTTCTTTCTCAGCCCATTTACAACTTGTATATAGGAGTGCTACTGATACTCTTTTTGAGTTAATCTTGCATCCAACCAAATCACTGAAGGTATTTATCAGCTATGGGAGTTCCCTGATAGAATTTTGGAGTCACTTACGTATACTATACTATCACCAGCAAAAGCAATACTTTGACTTCTCCCTTCCCAATTTGTATCCCCTTGATCTGTTTTCATTGTCCTGTAGCTCTAGCTAAAACTTCAAGTAATATATTGACTACACAGATAGTGGACAGTGTTGTCTTGTTCCTGATTTTATTGGAACTAACTTAAATTTCTGTTATTTTGTTGTTGGATTTTGACTTGCTGTGTATTGCCTTCATTTTATTTAGTTATGTGATTGATATCTCTAAGATTTTTATCAAAAACAGTATTATATTTTTCAAAGGTTATTTCAGCATCTCATGAAAGGATCATGTGTTTATTTTTTATTACTATTCATCATTATTTTAATAGTGAATTTATATTGATAGATTTTCAAATGTTCAACAATTCTTGCCTGCATCTCTGGGATGAAGCCTAGTTTATCACAATGGATGATCTTTTGGATGTGTTCTTGGATTAAGTTTGTGTTGTATTGGGCCCAGGGACTTATGTCTCCAGGTAGAGCTGAGACCCAGGGTGGCACTTATACCCATAAAATAAATATGCCAAGACTTTTTAATATTTCAAAACTTTTTTTTGTGCTCAACAGTTTAAAGGTTCTGAGCAGTTCGTAGTCTGAAGCTGAACTTTGGATGGGAAATTATAGAGCTTAACTGAAATCCTTGCTGGAGCAGTCTGTGAGTCTGGACTGTCTTAGCCAGACATTTTTGAAGTTGTTCTGGATGAGATTATTGAGGAAACAACTAGATATCGAGGCAGTCTTCAAGACTCGATCATCTGATCCACCTGTCTTCTTTGGTGTCTGGTCTATTTTCTTCAGAAGTTTCAGTTGTCCAGTGTTCTCCAGAATCCTTAGTTGACTGTTCTACTCTCCTGGAAAGATAAGAACAGAACCCTGCATTAAACCTAGCTCTGGGGTGTTCCTTTTTTGGCAGCTTATATCATTCCTAGGGATAATTGTTTTTTGACAATAGCAAAAGTATAATCTTTCAAATGAGATTTAAAAAAATTCTTTGGTGCACTTAGATTTAAGTTTTGTGCAGGGTGATAAGTATGGGTCTAATTTTATTCTTTTACATGTCAACATCTAGTTAGACCATCACCATTTGAAAATACTGTCTTTTTTCCATTGTATGGATTTGGCTTCTTTATCAAAACTTAAGTGACCATAGGTGTGTGGGTTCATTTCTGGGTCTTTATTTTGATTCCACTGAATCACTAGTCTATTTGTATACCAGGACATGCTTTTTTTTTTTTAACTACTATTGCTCTTTAGTATAGCTTGAAATCTGTGTTGTTGATACCTCTTGATGTTTTTTATTGTACAAGATAGAATCAGCTATTCTGGTTTTTTTGTTATTCCATATGAAGCTGAGAATTATTTTTTCCAGGTCTGTAAAGAAGTGTGTTGGGCTTTATTTTAAGGTCTAATAATAAAAATGGCCATCGTATCAAAAGCAATATACAGATTCAATGCAATTCCAATCAAAATACCAACACACTAAATCTAATAGAAGAGAAAGTGGGGAAAAGCCTCGAACTCATCGGCACAAGTGACAACTACTGAACAGAGCACCAACATCTCAGGCTCTAAGGCAAACAATCAATAAATGGGACCTCATGAAACTGAAAAGCTTCTGTAAGGCAAAAGACACTGTCATTCAAAAAAAGAAAAAAAAATAGTAACCTACAGATTGGGAAAAGATCTATACCAACCCCACATCTGACAGAGCAGAGGACTAAAATCCATAATTTGTAAAACTCAAGAAAACAAATAATCCAATCAAAAAATGGAGAGCAGAGCTAAAAAAGAATTCACAAAGGAGGAATCCTTAATGGCTGAGAGACACTTGAAGAAATGGTCAGCATCCTTAATCATCAGAGAAATGCAACTCAAGATGACTTTGAGATTCTATCTTACACCTGTCAGAATGGCTAAGATCAAAAGCTCAAATGACAGTACATGCTGGCTAGGGTGTGGAGAAAGGGGAAAACTCCTCCATTGCTGGTGGGAGTGTAAGCTTGTACAACAGTACAAGCTTGTACACAGGAAATCAGTCTGGCGATATCTTAGAAAACTTGGGATAACTCTACCTCAAGATTCAGCCATACCACTTCTGGGTATACATCCACATGATTCCTGACCAAACCACAAGGACATTTCTTCATCTATGTTCATAGCAGCCTTATTTGTAATAGCTAGAAACTGGAAACAAACCAGATGTCCCTCAACTAAGGAATGGATAAAAAACAAACAAACAAGCAAACAAACAAAAAACTGTGGTACATCTACACAATGGCATATTACTCAGCCATTGTAAACAATGAAATCATGAAATTTCCAGCTAAATGGACAGAACTAGAGAAGCTCATCCTGAGTGAGCTAATCCAGACCCAGAAGAATGCACATGGGGTCTATTCACATATGATCAGATTTTGTTACTTTGATATTTTTTCCCTGTCTCTTAGTTTGGCTAAATGCTTATCTATCTTGATGATTTTCTTAAAAGACCAACTCTTTGTTGTCTTGATTCTTTATATTATTCTTTTTGTTTCTATTTTATTGATTTCACCTCTGAGTTTGACTAGTTGTTTCATGCCACTCCTCTTGTGTGTATTTGCTTCTTCTTTTTCTAAAGTTTGCAAGTGTTATGATAAATATCTAGTATGGGGTTTCATCAATCTCTTCAGGAAGTTACTTAGTACTGTCAACTTTCCTATTATCAGTACTTACATCACTATATCCCATATATTTGGGCATGTTTTATATTTATTTCCATTCAATTCTAGAAATTCTTTAATTCCTTTCTTTATTTCTTCCTTGACCTGTTCAATGGTCTTTGAGTACAGAGTTGTTCAGTTTCCAAGAGTAATGTAGGCTTTCTGTGATGTGAAGTCCAACTTTAATCCATGGTAGTCTCATAAGACACAGAAGGTTATTTCAATTTTGATGTATTTGGTGAGACTCACTTTTTTGACCAAGTATATGGTCAGTTTTGTAGAAGGTTCTATGAGGTATTGAAAAAAGGGTGTATTATTTTGTGGTTGGTTGAAATTTCTATAGGCTATCTGTTAGGTCCTTTTGAGTCATAATATTTGTTAGTTCTATTATTTTTCTGTTTTGTTTATTTCTGGATGACATGTCCATTGGTTGAGAGTTTGTTTTAGTAGACTTGCAGGCCTGGCAGGAACCCTGACCAGACATAGATCTCCTGGTGATAAGGCCTGAGAACTGGGGCAGTACTTTCTTGCTTGTAAAGTAAAGGATTTTAATGTTTCAATGCTTAGGTTTTATGTGGGCAGACTCTCAACTAGCTCACCTAAGTTAACCTGACCGACTATTCCCTATAAGCCATGAGGCTCTTCCTCTGAGCCCTCAGCAACATCTGTCTTCTTCAGTGTCTCCTGTTGAAAAGAAAACTTCCTCTGTGTCTTATCAGGCTTCATTCTTCCTTCCAGGAAGACCCTGCCTACCTCCCAGGAAGTCTGGCTTCCCTATTCTCTCTCTGTCCAACTAATTGGCCATCAGCAACTTAATTATCCAATGAGAATGCCTCAGAAAGGGAGGTAACCATATTTCCGAGCACTGAGATCTGCTTTTGAAAACCATGCATAAGACCTTTTACCAAAAAAAGTGGATTGTTGAAGTACCTCACTATTAATATGTGGGGTTCAATGTGTGGCTTGATCTTTAATAAGTGGTTTCCCTGGCATAGATATCCAGAATCAAGATGTCATCTTTGTGCATTTTTTTCTTTGATGAGTATGAAATGTCCTTCACGCTCTCTTTTGATTATTTTTGGTTGAAAGCCTATTTTGTTAGATATCAGAATGGCTACACCAATTTGGTACTTGGGTTCATTTGCTTGGCTTGTAAAACTTTTTCCTCGCCGGGCGGTGGTGGCGCACGCCTTTAATCCCAGCACTTGGGAGGCAGAGGCAGGCGGATCTTTGTGAGTTCGAGGCCAGCCTGGTCTACAAAGCGAGTCCAGGACAGCCAGAGATATTCAGAGAAACCCTGTCTCGAAAAACCAAAAAAAAAAAAAAAAAAAACTTTTTCCTCTCCCTTTTTTTTTTGAAATAATGTCTATCTTTGATGTTGATGCATGTTTCTTAAATACAGCAGAATAATATATTCTGGGTTTTTTTTTATTCATTCTGTTAGCCTTTGTCTTTTTATTAATGAATCTAGTGGATTGATATTGAGATAATTTAATGTAAAATGATTTTTAATTCATGTTATCTTGATATTGATGATGGTAGTATGTGTGTGTATGTTTTCTTTCTTTTGGTTTTGCTGGTGTGACACTCCTTATGTCCTGTGTTTTCCTGGGTTTAATTAACCTCTGTGGGTTGAAGTTTTTCATCTACTATCTATTATGGGTCGGACTTGTGGATAAATGTTGTTTAAATTTGTTTTTTTATGGAATATCTTGTTTTCTCCAATTATGGTAATTGGTAATTGAATGTTTTTCTGGGTATTATAATACGGCACGGCATGTGTGATTTCTTAAGATTCGTCGTGATATTTTCCCAAGCACTTTTAGCTTTTAGAGTCTCTTTTAAGAAGAAGAATTACGTGTAATTCTAACAGGTCTGCTTTTACAAGCTGTTCGGCTTTTTTACCTTGTGGCTTTTACCATTTTGTCTTTCTTCTGCATGTTTAGTGTTTTGATTACTATGTCACAGGGAGATTTTTTTTTTAAAGTCCAATTTATTTGGTGTTATGCAAGCTTCTTGTACATTAATAGGTGTATCTTTCTTTAGATTAGGAAACATTTCTTTTATAATTTTATTGAATATATTTTCTGGAACTTTGAGCTGGGATTCTTGTCATTTTCTATTCTTTTTTTTTTTAATTAAATACTTTATTTTTTTTCTTCAAGATACATCTCTGTCACAAACCCTTCCCAATTCCCCCTTCCTGTCCCACCCTTCCACCCTCTTCCCCCCAACAGCTTCCCCTTTCAGGCCAAAAAAATGGTTCCTTCTCTAATAATAGTAAATACTTTACAAAACAACAGAAATAAATATGCCATATTTATGAGTGTTAAATGGCCCAGTATACCTTCCCAATGTCCAGTTCATACATATTTGGCCCCTGACTTTAACATTCTACCATCTAACCATCTCCATGAATTTAAAGTTCTATAACTGACTTAGCTTTCATACTAACTTGCATCACTATTATAACAATCTTCTTAGATCTAGAACACCCTCTTGATTCCTAAACAACTCAAAATTTAACCATGAGACTCTAGCTGTCTATTCTTCAACCACCTCAGAGACCTGAGAGGGATAAATATATCTGATTATATAGGAAGTGCAGGGCCTGCAGCTTTCAATACTAAGAAATGACAAACCAGTGACTGCCTGGACAGTTCCCCTTTTCTCTCCACACATTCCAGCAACAGACTTCAGCCTTTTGGTTCTGTTTCTCTGACAGACATTGATTGTAGAGCAGGAATTATGAAGGACTTACCTAACCTGTCTTGGCAGAGGTAGGCTGTCCACTTCCCTGCTACCAAGTTTTGTCCTTTTTGGACAGCAGACTGTCTGCAGTTGAAGCAAGGAGTTTTTTCATGTCAAGAGATAGGCTAGCCACTAATTCAACCATCTCACACTGGAGATTCTTCAACCTTATCTTCTACTTGGAGTAGAATAGAGGGTGCTGTCAGGAGCTGATATGTCTCGATATCAAAAAAAAATCTTAATTTAAGATAACATCTTTGAATGCCATATTCTGTAGATCTCTTGGGGTTTTTGAAGATGCCTTATCCGTATCTTGTATTTACATAAGCAAATGTTGATTGTCTCTTAACAACTTGATTACTGAGCAGTTTAGAGAATATCTGTGATAGACTGTCATAGTAGCTAACAAAGTGACATGTTTGCATGACTAGGAGTTTGTTTTTCTTAACTATCCTAAACAGTTTTAGACGGTTGGTATCAAGAGGCCAGAGCTTCACATTTTATTTTTAAGTATCTCTAGGTATGATACCATTAGGAAGCGTTACCTTTAATTTTGTGTCAATATACAAAGATCTATTCAATTGTGGCTAAATATACTCTTAATTTTGTATCAATATACAAAGATCAATGCCTATGTAGCCCAATACAATCTTAATATTACGTCCATATACAAGGGTCAATACCATTGTAGCCAATTGTAATCTTAATTTTGTATCAATATACAAAGATCAATATCGATGTAGTCCAATACGATCTTAGTTTTGCACAATAAACAATGGTCAATACCACTTTAGCCAAATATACTACTAATTTTGTATCAATATACAAAGGTATAAGGGCATATTCAATAATCTGTCCCTTTTTCTTGGTCCTTCCTGTGCTATGTCTATGTCTCATTTTTCTCAAGTCCATGCACTCCTACATAGGAGAGAAAGAAGGATACAGAAAAGAAAAAGTAGGAAGTCCCTGGGGCTAACCTCCAAAACCCATTAAACAGGGCCATTTAACAGCTTGTAATCTCTTCCCCTAAATAACAGAGTATTCAGTTATCCTTGAAATAACCGAAAAAGGGGGGGCGGAGAAAAACCCTCCCCACCCTCTGGGCATGGGACATCACTCTCTTAAAATGACTTCCTGCTGATTTGGGTCTTAGTAAACCTGTTTGGGGCCCGAACCATAATGGAAAAATGGTTAAAAACATTAGTACAATCCTTTTATGTTCAGTCCTTCTGTTCTCAGCTGTTTAGGTGTCCTAAGGAGTTTGTAGGCAGAAGCTGATCTTGCAGGCTTTACTGAGGTTCTGGCTGAGGAATTGTGTAGAGCTGAACGGTCTTAGCGATATTGAATTGTTGTGGTTGTAGGCTTTTGATGGAGACAGCTATTGAGGGAGTCTGTCAGGCTGAATCAACTGGGTCACTCATCTTCTTTGGTGTCTGATTCTGTTTTCTGCTGAGGTTTCCATTGTCCAGTTGTCCCTGGGTTCCTTGAATGGATGCTTTGATTCTCCTGGAAAGATAAGAACAGAGCCCTGCCCTAATCCTAACTCTGGGACAATTACCCTCTTTTTTTGGGGGGGGGGGCTAGATAATATTTCTCCTGAAGCAAATTTGGCTTTTTGACAATATATAAAGCGTTATCTTTCAATCTGTGTTAAAGAAGAAATTATTTTGTTATTTTGGAGCCAAACCAGCTTTAGTGTATATATTTTGAGATCTCAAAGGACAATTTGTTTGTATTGAATAGGCCTTTTGTAAGTAGCTTTTAATCTTAGGTCCTTCCAAATCCTATGTGTGTGTCTCTGCATTCTAATTATTGGGATCAGAGACCTGTGGTTCACATCTGAAGGGATTAAAGATGTGTTCCACCACTCCTGGATTGAAGTTTTTCTCTATTTAGAGTTTGTTTTGTATCAGGCTGACCTTGAGCTCTGAGATCTGCCTGTTTCTGTCTCTAGTGTGTTGGGATTAAGGGTGTACTCTTCTTGAATGATGGGATTAAGGGTGTGCACCCTCACCACCCTGTTCCATGTAACTCTAGAATTTATAAAACCATTAACTCTATGGTGCTCCTCCCATCTCTGCTGAAGTTAAAGGCATGGTTTAACACCACAATTCTCATGTATTTTACCTTAGCTCTAGTTTTTTCGACACTTGGAGGTTTATAAAACCAGGTTGAACGGCTGTATCCTTTATTTTATTTACAGTGTTTTAGCATTGTTACCTGCTTTTTTAAAATTAATAAATTTATTTGTTTGTTGCTTCACGTTACATCCTTATCATACTGTCCTCTTTTCCTGCTTCTCAGCCCCACCTACCATTCTCTACCCCCTGACACTTCCATCTTGTTCCTCTGGGGTGGAGTGTCCCTGCATAACAGTCTTTCACCTCAGATCAGGAGTCATATGAGGGCTAAGAGCCTCGTCATTCACTGGGGGCCTACGAGGCAGTACTGCCAATGAGAGGTGTCTCCTTGTTACTGGGGGAATACTAAAAAAAGACAAACAAACACACAAACCCACAAAAACAAAGAATAACAACAAAAAAAAGAGGAAAAAGAAAAGGGAAAAGGAAAAAGAAAAACAAAAAAAGGAAAAGGAAAAAGAAAAAGGAAAAAAAATGTTTATGTCCATGTTCCTTTTGGTGTGTTGGTTGTAGTAGAGATATCCTGTACGACATAGCTAAAATCCTACTATAAGTTAATAGATGCATGTGCATCCTTCTGAGTCTGGGTTAGCTCACTCAGGATGAGCTTCTCTAGATCCATCCATTTGGTTGCAAATTGCATGATTTCATTGTTTCTGATAGCTGAGTAATATTCCATTGTATAGATGTACCACAGTTTTTTAATAGACTTCCCTATGTCTCCGTGAGGGGTCCTTTGGGTGTATACCCAGAAGTGGTATGGCTGGGTCCTGAGGCAAGGTTATTCCAAGATTTCTAAGATTTCGCCAGACAGACCTCCATAGTGGTTGCACAAGCCTGCACTCCCACCAGCAATGGATTATGGTTCCCCTTTCTCCACACCCTCGCCAGCATGTGCTGTTATTTGAGCTCTTTATCTTAGCCATTCTAACAGGTGTGAGATGGAATCTCAGGGTCGTCTTGAGTTGCATTTCTCTGATGATTAAGGATGTTGAGCATTTCTTCAGGTGTCTCTTGGCCATTAGGGATTCCTGCTTTGTGAATTCTCTACTTAGCTCAATCTCCCATTTTTTGATTGGATTATTTGGTTTCTTGGCATTTAGTTTCTTGAGTTCTTTGTAGATTTTAGATAATAGCCCTCTTTCAGATGTGGGGTTGGTGAAGATTTTCTCCCAGTCTGTTGGTTGCCATTTTGTTCGAATGACAGTGTCTTTTGCCTTACAGAAGTTTTTCAGTTTCATGAGGTCACATTTATTGATTGTTGATCTCAGGTCCTGAGCTGTTGGTGTTCTGTTCAGGAAGTTGTAAACTGTGCCAATGAGTTCGATGGTTTCTCCTACTTTTTTTTCTAGTATATTTAGTGTGGCCGGCCTTATGTTAAGGTCTTTGATCCACTTGGATTTAAGTTTTGTACAAGGTGATAGGTATGGATCTAAATTCATTCTTTTGCAAGTGGACATCCAGTTGGACCAGCACCATTTGTTGAAGATGCTGTCCTTCTTACATTGTGTGGTTTTGGCTTCTTTGTCAAAGATTAGTTGGCCATAGGTGTGTGGGTCCATGTTTGGGTCTTCAATTCGATTCCATTGATCCACTGGTCTGTTTCTATACCAGTACCATGCTGTTTTTATTACTATTGCTCTGTAGTACAGCTTGAAATCTGGGATGGTGATACCACCAGATGCTTTTTTATTGTACAGGATTGATTTAGCTATTCTGGGCTATTTGTTGTTCAATATGAAGTTGAGAATAGCTTTTTCCAGGTCTATAAAGAATTGTGTTGGTATTTTGATAGGAATTGCATTGAATCTATATATTGCTTTTGGTAGGATAGCCATTTTTATTATGTTGATCTTACCTATCCATGAGCATGGGAGATCTTTCCATCTTCTATAGGCCTCTTCCATTTCTTTCTTCAGGGGCTTGAAGTTCTTATTGTATAGGTCCTTTACTTGCTTGGTTAGAGTTACTCCCAGGTATTTTATATTGTTTGTGGCTATTGTGAAGGGGGTTGTTTCCCTTATTTCTTTCTCGGTATATTTGTTTGTTGTGTAAAGAAGGGCTTCTGATTTTTTGAGTTAATTTTGTATCCAGCCACCTTGCTGAAGTTGTTTATCAGCTATAAGAGTCCTTTGTGGAGTTTTTGGGGTCGCTTATGTATACTAACATATCATCTGCGAATAGGTATAATTTGACATCTTCATTTCCAATGTTTATCCCTTTGATCTCCTTTAGTTTTCTTATTGCTCTAGCAAGGACTTCAAGTACTATATTGAAGAGATATGGTGAAAGTGGACATCCTTGTCTTGTCCCTGAGTTTAGAGGAAATGCTTCAAGCTTCTCTCCATTTAATTTGATGTTGGCCACTGGTTTGCTGTATATTGTCTTTATTATTTCTAGGTATGGTCCTTGTATACCTGTTCTTTCCAGGACTTTTAGCATGAAGGGGTGTTGAATTTTGTCAAATGCTTTTTCTGCATCTAGCGAGATTATCATGTGTTTTTCTTTCTTTCATCTTGTTTATATGGTGAATTACATTGATAGACTTTCGTATATTGAACCATCCCTGCATTCGTGGGATGAAACCTACTTGATCATGATGTATGATACTTTTGATGTGTTCTTGAATTCGGTTTGCTAGTATTTTATTAAGTATTTTTGCATCTATGTTCATGAGAGAGATTGCTCTGAAGTTCTCTTTCTTTGTTGGGTCTTTGTGTGGTTTAGGAATCAGAATGACAGTGGCCTCATAGAATGAGTTTGGCAGTGTTCTTTCTGTTTCTAGGTGGTGGAAGAGTTATAAGAGTAATGGTGTTAGTTCCTCTTTGAAGGTCTGGTAGAATTCCGTGCTAAAGCCATCTGGCCCTGGGCTTTTTTTTGGTTGGGAGATTGTTAATGTCTGTTTCTATTTCCTTGGGTGTTATTGGGGTGTTTAAGCTGTTAATCTGATTTTGATTTAGTTTTGGTAGGTGGAATTTATCGAGGAAATTTTCCATTTCGCTTAGGTTTTCAAATTTGGTGGAATATAGATTTTTAAAGTAGTACCCGAATATTTTCTGGATCTCCTCAATGTCTGTTGTTATTTCTCCCTTTTAATTTCTGATTTTTTTGATTTTTGTTCTTTCCCTTTGCCTTTTAGTTAATTTGGCTAGGGGTTTGTCTATTTTGTTGATTTTCTCAAAGAACCAACTCTTGGTTTCATTGATTCTTTGTATAGTTCTTTTTGATTCTAAGTTGTTGATTTCAGCCCTAAGTTTGATGATTTCCTGCCTTCTGCTCTTCTTGGGAGTGTTTGCTTCTTTTTTTCCAATTCACCCAGCTTAGCTGTTAATTCACTAATATGAGCTGTCACAATTTTCTTTTTGAAAGCACTTAGTGCTATGAACTTTCCTCATAGAACAGCTTTCATTTTATCCCATAGGTTTGGGTATGTTGTGTCTTCATTGTCGTTGGATTTTAAGAAGTCTTTGATTTCCTTCTTTATTTCTTCCCTGATGCAGTGGTCATCCAGTAAGGAGTTGTTCAATTTCCATGTGTGTGTAGGCTTTCTGTTGATTCTTTTGCTGTTGAAGACCAGCTTTATTCCGTGGTGGTCTGATAAGATCCAAGGTGTTATTTCAATTTTCTTGTATCTATTGAGACTATCTTTGTGTCCAACTTTGTGGTCGATTTTGGAGAAGGTTCCGTGGGGTGCTGAGAAAAAGGTGTATTCCTTTGTGTTTGGGTGAAACGTTCTGTAGATATCTGTTAGGTCCATTTGTTTCATGATCTCTGTTAGACTCAATATTTCTCAGTTTGGCTTCTGTCTTGATGATCTGTCCATTGTTATGAGTGGGGTGTTGAAGTCTCCCACTACTAATGTGTTGTGATCGACATGCGATTTAAGTTTTAGAAGTGTTTCTTTTATGAAAGTAGGTGCCTTTGTATTTGGGGCATAGATGTTCAGTATTGAGATTTCCTCTTGATATATATTCCCTTTAATGAGTATATAATGCCCTACACTGTCTTTTTTCATTAACTTCAGTTGAAAGTCTGTTTTGTTTGATATTAGGATGGCTACTCCAGCTTGCTTCCTGGGTCCATTTGCTTGGAAAACCTTTTCCCAGCCCTTTACTCTGAGGCAGTGTCTATCTTTCGTAGTTAGATGTGTCTCTTGTATACAGCAAAAGGACGAGTCTTGCTTGGGGATCCACTCTGTCAACCTGTGTCTTTTTATTGGGGAGTTGAGTCCATTGATGTTGATGGATATTAGTGACCTGGGGTTGTTATTTCCCATTAGTTTGGTATAGGTGATGTTTCTGTGCCTCTTTTGGTTTAGTTGCTGAGGGGTTTTCTATTCCCTTCGTTTTGTTGGGTGAGGTTTTCTTCTCTGGGTTGGAATTTTCCTTCTAGGATTTTCTGTAGGGCTGGGTTTGTGGGTAGATATTGTTTAAATTTGATTTTGTCATGGAATATCTTGTTTTCTCCATCTATGTTGATAGAGAGTTTTGCTGGGTATAGTAGTCTGGCTGGGCACCTATGATCTCTCAGGACTTGTAGGATATATGTCCAGGCCCTTCTAGCTTTTAAAGTTTCTGAGGAGAAGTCAGGTGTAATTCTGATGGGTCTGCCATTGTATGTGACTTGACCTTTTTCTATTACTGCTTTTAATATTCTTTCTTTGTTCTATACATTTGTTGTTTCAATTATTACATGGCGAGAGGAGTTTCTTTTCTGATCTAATCTGTTTGGTGTTCTGTAAGCCTCTTGGATTTTTATTGGCATCTCTTTTTCAGGTTTCGGAAGTTTTCTTCCATGATTTTGTTGAAGATATTTCCTGGACCTTGGAGTCGGGAGTCTTCTCTTTCCTTTATACCTATAATTCTTAGGTTCTATCTTTTCATTGAGTCCTTGATTTCTTGGATGTTGTGGGTGAGAGATTTTTTTAGCCTTTTCATTTTCTTTGGATGTTGTACTGATTTCTTCCATCGAATCCTCCATGCCTGAGATCCTGTCTTCCACCTCTTGCATCCTATTTTTGATACTCACATCCATAGTTCCTGTTCTCTTCCCTTGATTTTCCACTTCCTCTTTTAACTCTGACTGTGTTTTCTTTATTGTTTCTATTTCTATTTTCATGTCTTGTATGATATTGTTCGTTTTGTGCATTTCCTTCTCCAGCTTGCTTGTTTTTGTCTGAAATTCTTTCATTGCTTTTTCCATTTTCCTGTTCAAGCTCTGTCACCTTGGCTTCAAGTTCTTTAATGGTGTTGTTCATTGTTGTGACTTGTAAAATTGTGGCTTCTTTGAATTCCTTCATAGATTTAAGTTCTTCTTGTAGGGACTTTATCACTTTCCATAATGCAGAATTGTCATTGTTTTCTTGTGTTTCTTTTGGTGTGATGTCATCCGAATTGGATGAGCTAGGATAATTCTGCGTTGCTGGAGTCATATTTCATTGATTTCTATTTTTTCTTGGACCTTTGGCCATATGGATGCGTTTAGCTCTCTGTTCTTGTTGTTTTCTGTGCTTGGATCCACAGGGGATGCTTTGGTGAAGGACTCGAATTGCTTGGCTATCTGTAGTTGCTTACAGGGGGATCTCAGGGTCACTGTGGTTTAATAGCCTGAAGTACTGTGAGCTGGTGCAGCCTATTCCCAGGTAGTGGGTAATGGTCCGGTATTGTTTCACTGCTCCCAATTCAGACTTCTCTATGTTGCACACTGAGTTATTAGCCTGTAATGGTTCTGATGGTATGTACCTTTTTTGCCCAGGCACAGATTCTGTGGGCTTTGTTTGTCATCACGGAGGCTGACAGGGCCCAGTTCTACACCTAATATGTCTGGATTTTCCAGAATACAGCTATTCTGTATTCACTCGGCTTCTTGCCACAGGCCTGGCCCCTCAGCCCCACCCGCCTGTGCCGGGTTCCCTCCCTGTCTGCTCAGCCGTGGGCACACCTCCCGCCGCCGGGTCTCTCTCCCCGGCTGCTCTGCCCACCGGCTTCCCACTCTCTCGGATCCTCCGCAGCTCGAGTGGCTGCAGACCACCCGCCGAGCGCCCTGCTTCTTCCTTGCTAAGACTTCCACTATCCCACAAAGTTTCCTAAGTAGCTATAAGGTCTTCCTGAGGTGTGGGGAGCCCAGTAGGCTAGTGGGCGATCGCCATGTGGCCTCTGATTCTGCCTGCTGTGAGTTGGGGTCAATCTTACCAGGTGCCTCTCCAAATGGGATTTCCCGAATCATTTTCTATTCTTATTATTCTTACACTTGGTTTTTATTAGTGTTCCAAATTTCCTGAGTATTTAGTGTTAAGAACTTCTTAAATTTAACATTTTCTTGTATTGATGTATTAATTTCTTCCACCATGTCTTCTTTGAGATTCTTTTTTCCATCTCTTGTGTTTTGTTGGTGTTATTTAAGTCTGTAGTTTCTGCTTACTTACCTATATTTTCTATCTCTAGGATTCCCCCAGTTTACACTTTCTTTATTGCTTCTATTTCCATTTTTAGGTCTGGAGCAGTTTAATAAACTTACTCACCTGTTTGATTGTATTTCCTTTTTAAAGGCCTCTATTGTTTTCATAAAATTGGATTGAAGGCCATTTTCTTGTGCTTTGGCTATGTTGGAATATCCAGCACTTTCTGTTGTAGGAGAGTTTGGCTCTAGTGGTGTTCCTCTGATTGTTTTCCTACACTGGCCTGTAATCATATGGGTTTTGGAGTTATTATTGGTTTTGGTGGGGATTTCTGAGTTTTTCTTTGTTAGATGGGGTGAGTCTCAAGGTGGCCCTGTCATTGGTTGACCAATCCCAAAATCTCTGCTCCATCTTTATCCCTGCACAAGTGGGCAGGTCAAATTATCATTCAAAAGTTTTATAGGTGGGTTGATATCTCCCTCCCTCCACTAAAATTCCTGCCTGGATAGGAAGTAGCTACTTCAGATTCCATATCACCACTTCTGGGCATCTCAGCTGAAGTGAGACAGAATTGGAGTGGATCCAGTGGATAAGGTAAGGGAGAGGGAATACTAAGGAGTGATGGGAGGGGAAACTGTGGTGTGGGTGTACTGTATAAAAGAAGAATCTACTTTCAAGGAAAAAGGAAAAAGAAAATATGAACACTACTTTCATGGTAAAAATGATTAAATGTGTCTGTGTGTCCTTGTGTGTCCGTGTCTGTGAGTGTGTGTGTGTGTGTTCATGTGTGTGTGTGTGTGTGTGTGTGTGTGTGTGTGTTTGTGTGTATACATGTCTGTCTTTTGGTATATATTGTGTATATACAATATCATGATGAGGATTCTGATGATCCACATATGTATAGATCATGTATAACATGTATAACATGTTTTCTTTATACTCTTAATTCAAACCAAGGAAAAACTAAATACTCTTGTAGTTTTTGAAGGTATACAGTCTGATAACCTGGTACTTGTAGAAAATTTTAGCATATTTCAAGTTACAAAGGGTGGGAGGAAAAACTGATCATAAACTGTTTTAAATAGTACCTACCACTTTCTTCTCCTAAATGTCAAAACTTAGGTATTGGCATAGATACCTTAAAAATTATGTATGATAAAAATATGTACCAATTTAAATATTAATTTTATTTACATTTTTATTTTTGAATTTAATATAATTAAATTTCTTCCTTTCATTTTCTATCTCCAGGTTCTTTTATATAACTCTCTTAACTCTCACTCAAATTCATGCTTTTTTTCATTAATTGTTATGACATATATATATGTGTGTATGCTTGTATGTGTGTGTGTATATGTGTACGTGTACGTGTGTGTGTGTGTGTGTGTGTGTGTACGTGTGTGTGTGTGTGTGTGTGTGTGTGTGTGTACATAATGTTCCTAAGCATGAACTGTTCATTTTGTATAATGTTACTTAGGTATGTTGCTAGAATTGACTAACACTAGACAACCAAGTAGTTGGAGAAGACCACCCTTCCTGTCTCCAACTCTCCTCAGTTGCTTAGGTCTTTGAGTAGGGTTTAGGTTTCTTGGGACTTTAATCTTCAAGTCCATGGTATAGCCCTTATTCAGCCCAAATTTGAGTAATCTTGCTGGTGAGATTTTATGAGTGTAGCTTCTAGCATAGCTAGGAGACAAAATCTCATATAAAATTTCTTGAAACTCTGTCTCTTGCAATAACTTTTTGTCACCTCTTATACAATGTTCCTAAGTGTTGGTCTCAGGAGTGCTTTGTAGACTTTTCAATTGGAAATGAGCAACAAAACTGTACATTTTGATTGGTTATGATTTTCTGTATGATCTCTTTCTGTTGCAAAGCAAAGTTTCCTGGATAGAAGTTAGAGATTACACTAATAATTTTGTAAACTATATGGTAAGGAAAATATTTATACTTTAGAAATTTTGTGTAAAATTCATATATAATTCTTTTGCCAAAGAAAATTTAGATTGTCTTCTATCATATCAAACCCTTCTATATTTTGAGAATATTATCTACTTACAAAAAAAAAACTGAGCAGCAGTCAGTAAAACTATCCTGGGTTTTTTACTTTTCCATATAAAGATGAGAATTGTTCTTTCAAGGTCAGTAAAGAATTGTGTCAGGATTTTGGCAGTAATTGCCTTGAATCTGTAGATTGGTTTTGGTAAGAGGTCTGTTTTTACTATGATAATCCTATCAATTGAGGAGCATGGGAGATTTCCATCTTCTGATATTTTCTATTTCTTTCTTCAGAGTCTTGAAATTCTCATCAAATAGGTCTCATTTCACATAACTCTGAAAATGTAAAAACAGCACAGAAGAAAATCATAGTAGGCAAATGGACAGTTAATATGAAAATCAGCTTAACTTTATTAAACCTATATTAGCATCCTTCTCTATACTATTCAGAAAGCATATCAACATTGGTTGAAAACATCTAGTGAAAATTACACTTGATGGAAGGATAGTCACTGTGGAAACAATGTTTTCTAGCAGTCTGAAAATGCGGGACAATCGATGTATAATTTATAGAAATCACTGGAATACATGGATTTTTACATTCTTTAGGCAACATTCTACAAATATTTTATCTTTGAACAAAGCTTTTAATAATCAAATAGTAATTGCAAGCTTGAAATTATCCCCCATGGCTAGTGCCTGGGGTGCTGTTCTGATCTATTCAACTAGGTATTTGTTAGATGAAATCTGCATCATATTCCTGACTAATTCTGCTGTTTCTGTAAAGTTCAACACTACCACATAAAGTATACTACCAAGACTGAGACCAAAAGGAATAACATGTATAATTTCCACATGATCTTCAATCTGAGTTAAATAAAGGAGGTTTTTCTTATGAATATAAGTTTTGCATTTCCCACAAAAAATGTTTACCATACATTAAACCACCAACAATTTATATTGTTCAGTATATTTAATATAACTATATTTTGTGGTTATATTCTATCTCAAACAACAGATAAATAAACTGTGAAGCAAAGTAAAATTTCATCAATGTCTCCAACATTAAAGTTTTTCCAAGCTATAGAGATTTTTATTTAATTTGACACATTTAATAATATCACTTTAATCTAATGAACTCATGAACAACAAGATTACACTTTCAGACTGAGGAAACAGGTGAGTAAAGACTACACCAAGGATAAATAAGTGCAGAAGGGGTTGGGGATTGAGCTCAGTGGTAGAGCGTCTGCCTATCAAGCTCAAGGCATTGGGTTCAGTCCTCAGCTATGCAATAGATAGATAGATAGATAGATAGATAGATAGATAGATAGATGGATGGATAAGTGCCTACATACAGGAAAGTGTGGAATCTGAGAAGTCAGCTCCTCAGGCTTTCCGGGTAAGTGAATACTGCCTCTCTGACTGGCACTGATGAAATATCCATTGAAGATCCCTGTTTTCTATGTACAAACCCACATTTATGTATTTCTGGGTAATTTTAAATAAACATTTGTCTTTTCTTGTGTGTGTGTGTGTGTGTGTGTGTGTGTGTGTGTGTGTGTGTGTGCAGACTCGATGCTCAGGAGCAACAATATATCTTTAAAAGGCAAGACACGACATGCACAATATGTCCTATCTTTCCATTGTGGAATCTTAGAAGGAAATAATGTCTTGTTTTACATGCTAAATCTCTAACTAGTAAGTAACTGGACATTTACTATTTATGGTTAAAGCCTAGTCCCTATAACCTATTACATGGATGATAATTAATAAAGGTTTGATTCTGATACCTTGCCCCAACTGTAGACAGAAGGCTGTCCAAAAAGGACAAAACCTGGAAGCAGGTAAGTCGACAGCCTAGCTCTGCCAAGACAGGGTAGGTAAGTCCTTCATAACCCCTGCTCTACAATCAATGTCTGTCAGAGAAACGGGGCCAAATGGCTGAAGATCGATGCTGTAATGTATGGAGAGGAAATGGGAACTGTCCAGGCTGCACCTGGTATGTCATTTCTTAGTTTTGGAAGCTGCAGGCCCTGTACTTCCTATAAAATCAGATATATTTATCCCTCTCAGATCTCTGAGGTGGTTGAAGAACAGATAGCTAGAGTCTCATAGTTAAATTTTGAGTTGTTAAGGAGTCAAGAGAGTGTTATAGATCTAAGAAGATACTTTTAAAATTGTGTTGCAAGTTAGTATGAATGTTGAGTCAGATATAGACCTTTAAACTCATGGAGATGTTTAGATAGTAGAATGTTAAAGTCAAGTACCAAATACATATGGACTGGTCATTGGGAATGTACGTTAAGCCATATAACCCTCATAACTGTGGCCTAATTACCTCTGTTGTACGGTATTGTATTTGTTATTATAAGAGAAAGAGCCATTTGTTGGACTGAAAGGGGAAACTGTAGGGGGAAATAAGATATATCTTAAACTTAAAAGAAAAAAAAAGGGAAGAGGATGGGGGTTGAGGGTGGGAGGGTGGGACTGGAGGGGGAATAGGGAGGGGACTGCAATTGAGATGTAACTTGAAGAAATAAAAAATAAAGGAAAAAAAAGATAATATCAGAAAACTATAGTCTTTGAAAGAAAGGCTGGCAGATATATTTATTATATTTAGAACCTGAATAAAATATGCAGTTCAAGAAGTCAAGGTGATTACCAGACTTAAAGCTAGTATTGACACTATGTAACAATAGTGATTAGTAAATAAAATTGATGAGAATAAAATATATAAACATTTTATTTTGTTTTGTTAACAAAGGTATTTTTGTGTAGCTCAGTCTGGACATGAACTCTTAGATATCACTGTGTAAGGCTTCCAAGGCTGGTGAGTAGCTCAGTCTGGACTGAAACTCTTAGATATCACTAGGCTAAGCCTTCCAGGGGTGGCATTACAAATGTAAGCCATAATTATGGCTTAAAGGAGCATATCTCTTCCTTTTAAAGTTCTTTATTATAAGATTTTGAAGATATTTCAGTTGTCTTTAGAAGAAAAGCCTTTTGTTTTAATTTAAAAGCCTACCAGGTAATCCAAATGACATAATAGCATTTAAACATCACATTCTTTCACATTTTGTTAAAATGCTAACTAGATATACTCAGTAACTGTATCAAAAACAAACAAGCAAGTCTCTATCAAAAGCAAGAATTAACCAGGATATATATTTAAGAAAATTTCTGCTAAAAACCTAAATAAAACATAAATAAAATGAACCCATGGGGTGGATAAAAACCAAACTGCATTTATGACATCACCAAGAAATATCAGAAAAAATTAGGAAAAAGTAATATAATACTAATAGTAATAAAATAAAATAAAGACAACCATTTGACTCCTAGTGCAGAGAATAAATATGTTTCAGAACACAGAACAAAAGCACATGAAATAAAAATGTTATAATTATGAGTGTAAGATCCATTTAGAGCATACAGCATTCAACTAATGACTGTGACAGATAAAAGGAAAATTGAAGGATAAAAGTACCAAGACAAGAAAAAAAAGGGTGTTCCTCAAAAGGAAGAACTTGTTCATCTCCTGAGTGAAAAGATCCATTGACATTAAAATAGGGTAAACAAAGAGGGAACTAGAATTAGTTTTAAAAAATTGTATGTCAGAGCAAGCAAATTAGTAACATAAGTGAAGCATATAAACCAGTTTGAAATTGGCTTCAACTCTGAACATACCTTATAAAAGTATAAACCATTAATTGCTAACTCTGATAGAAAATACTTCTAAAACCTTATCAATCATATTGTAAGTCATATTATCAAGTAAATGTATACAAAATGAATATGGTATTAAATAATTTTAAGATATAAATTAATATGTGAGAAATATTTGTTCAGAAAATTTTATTGCTAGATCTGACTTACATATCATATATCAGGTAACATCCTCAGAAAATTTTAGCTAGATGTGTTTGATAAAAAATACCTAATAACTTATGTCAGTGAAATAATATTGGAATTGATTTTGGAACACAATCCTCAGGACACAGCTGTTTTGACTCAAGAACTAAAAGCTAAAAGGAAAGGAAACAAACAAATATTTTACAAGACAAATACCTGTCTAAATAGTAAGCTTTGTTTATAATTTGCTTTTTCTTTCTATTTATTTATTTACTTACTTACTTATTTATATCCTGATTTCAGTCCCCTCCTTCCTTTTCGCCTGATCCTACCCTCCCATCCTTTTCCTCTTTTCTCACTATACTACTCCTCAGAAAAGGAACACCTCCCTCATCAATCCACCCCAGCGCTTCAAGTCCCATCAGGACTAAGAGGATCTTCTTACACTGAGGCAAGACAAGGCAGCTCGGCTAGGGTAAAGTGACCCCCAGTCAACAGAGTCCATGTGGGAGACTGTGTATGCTCCACTTGCTAGGGTTCAATATGAAGACCAAGCTGCCTATAAGGAGCATATGTGTAAGGGGCCTAGGTCCATTCCATGCATGCTTTTTGGTTGGTGGTTCAGTCTATGTAAACCACGAGGCCTAGAGTTAGTTAACTCTGTTGATCTACTTGTGGATTTCTTCTCCACTTTGGATTCCTCTGTTCTTCCTCCCACTCTCCTATAAGTATCCCAGAGCCCCACCTCATGTTTGGCTGTGTGTCTCAGCATCTGTTTCAATGCTGCTTGGGGCAGCCTCTCAGAGCATAGGTTCCTGTCTGCAACCATAGCAGAATATCATTGATAGTATCAGGAGTTGGCACTGTCCCAAAGGTTGGGTCTGAAATTGGGCCAGTCATCGGTTTGCCACTTCTTTAATCACTGCTCAGTATTTATCCCTGTACATCTTGTAAGTAGGGTCAAAGATTTTGTGGGAGGGTTGGTGTCCCCCCCTCCACTGGAAATCCTGCCAGGCTAGGAAGTTTCCACTTCCTTCTCTATAACCTCTGCTGCTAGGAATCTCAGTTAGGGTCTCCCCCACATCCTCCCAGGAACATATCCTTTCACAGGTCTGTTGCTTGTTTCAGAGGTGAAACCCCCAACTGTTTCCAGTCTCTCTCCCAGACCTCTCACCTCTAACCTCCATTCCCACCACACCAGACCTCCACACTTGTTCCTCTCCCCACACACTCACCCACTTAGTTCCCTCTCTATATCATCTTCTGAGGTCTATTCTATTCCCTTTCTTAATGAGATTCAAGCAACCTCCTTTGGCCCTCCTTGTTACTTAGCTTCTTTAGGTCTGTGAAATATGCAATGGTTATCATGTACTATATGGCTAATATCCACTTATAAGTCAGTACATACAATGTGTATCTTTCTAGTTCTGGGTTACCTCACTCAGTATGTTTTCTAATTCCATCCATTTCATTGCAAATTGCATGATTTCCTTGTTTTTGATTGCTGAGTAGTATTCCATTGTGTAAATATACCACAGTTTCTTTATCCACTCTTTGGTTGAGGAACATCTGCATTGTTCCTAGTGTCTGTATAATACTAAAGCTGCTATGAACATAATTGAGCCAATGTCCTTGTGTCATGGTGGAGCATCTTTTGTTTATATGCCCAGGAGTGGTATAGATGGGTTCTTAAGGTAGAACTATTCCTAATTTTCTGAGATACTACTGCCAGATTGATTTCCAAAGTGGTTGTACAAGTTTGCATTCCCACCAGCAATGGACAAGTGTTCCCCTTTCTTTGCATCCTTATCAGCATGTGCTGTCACTTGTGTTTTTGATCTTAGTCATTCAGATGAGTGTAAGATGGATGGACTCTCAGAGACGTTTTGATCTGCATTTCCCTAATGACTAAGGACATTGATTATTTCTTCTGTTATGAGTTAAACCCAACTTTTTAAAATTATTAATCACTTATTTATTAGTAACTATATTCACTTATAACAAATGTAAACACTTAATAACCCTATGAATGACTACAACCCCTACTACCTAACCACTAAACCTATTGATAACTCTTACAACTATTTTCATAACCTTTTAGAAGGATACAGTCTTTGGGACAGGTCCTCAGTAATCAGGAACACAGTCTCTGTGGTAGACCCTTTAATGCACTTAGCAGTCTTTCTTCTGGAATATCTCAGACATAGATCCATCAGGGTAAATTGGCTATGGTGACTTCACCTTAAATAAAGCTTGAGGCTTTCTTCTCTCTGGGAGATCTTATCCATCTGTAGGCCAACTTATTTCCTTTGTATCGGCAAATGTGTCGCTCTGCCTCAGCCTTTAAAGCTGGCCACAGTTTAGTTCAGGCCACTGTTCGGAAAGGTCAAACCCCTCTAGGCAAAAGCTGAGCTACAGGGATTAGTCCTTGGCCTTTGGCTGTCCTCCCGAGGTTTTCTCTTCTCACCAGCTTCTTTCTGACTCAGGGAGATCTGTCCATCAGTCCACCAGCACTGTTTCCATCAGATGATACAAACTACTCATTGTCCTTTCTAGCATGAGGACTAGCTAGCATCGGAGCTCTCTAGCATGGTGCCTTCTAGCATGCAGCTCTCTTGCATGCGACCCTCTGGCTCCATTCACTTGTCCTTAAATAGGATCTCTCCTTGTTCCACCTGTTTCAGCTTAATTTGGGTTCTGCCCACTTAGCAGCTGAAAACAATGCCAGGACATAAACCTTGTTTTTAGTCCACAAACTCTTTCCTTGTTTCACCTGGCTTCAACCTTGTTTTTAGTCCATAAAGACTCCCCTAGTTTCACCTGACTTCATCCTTGTTTTTAGTCCATAAGCTGATGAGCTAATTGCATACAGGCAAGTTGATCTTCATGCCCCAGATTAAGAGACTGTATCAGAAACACCTAGATATTTACTAAATCTAATTTATATTAATCTATCTCCCTACATGGAGTACATGTTTAGCTCTGTACTCCATTTTTTGTTGGATTATTTGGTTTGTTGGTCTTTCATTTCTTGAGTTCTTTATACATTTTGAATAGTAGTCCTCTGTCTGAAGTGGGACTGGTGAACAATGAGAGACCTTGTGTCCTAAAACAAGATAGAGAATGACTGAAAGACAATTGAGTTTTGGGCTTCAAAGCCACGAATATACAGATGTACACATAGGTATAACACACACACTCACCAAACCACATTTACCGCAATGCACATACCACATACACCACACACACACACACACACACACACACACACACACACACACACACACAAGTTAAAACTACCTACTGTTGGATCCCTTTTCCCTAATTGGCCTGCCTTGTCTAGCCTTAGTGGAAGAGGATGCACTTACTTTGCTGTGACTTGATATGCCTGATCTGGTTGATGACCACTGGAGGACTACCATTTTCTGAGGAGAAGCAGGGAAAGAGGGGGAGGGGATGTGAAATGGAGGGACTGGGTTAAGAGGAGGGAGGGAAAGCTGCAATTTGGATGCAAAGTTAACAAATAACTTAGTAAATAAAATTTTAAAGACAAGAGAATATGGGTGCCAGCCCAGACTACACACATTATTACCACTATCACTCGTTCTTGATGATTTAATAGAGAATTTCATTTGAAAAAGGATGTGAGACTGACATGTAGTGGAAGAACCTAATTCAAATTGGTATTTTATGGATGCAAAGGGTCAGTAATTTGTACTCCTCCATTAAACCACTATAGCCATCATTGAAACTCTGTCGTTTGCTAGAGGAAGAAAGTAATTAAGTGAAGTATGCTTATTTGGTTGAGTACAACACTTTGTCTACTTTCTTCTAACTTTTTCCATCAATTAAGACATCCCAGTAGCAAAGTGGAGGTTATCACATAAAAGGAAATGCCGAGAAATGACAGAAATAAGTAAAGTTACAAATTGTTATTTTTGCTGGAGATTGTGTTTGGTTCAAGTAAAAATATTATTATTTTAATGTTATACAGTTAAAAGAACATGTTCCACTTAGTAACACATGTGTGCTCTTGAAATAACTCATTACTTAACTGATCTTGCAGAAGACCCTAATTTTCTTCCTAATACCAATGTTAGGCAGCTCCTAAATTCATGCAGCTCCAACTCCAAGGACTTTGTCACTCACTTCTGGTCCCATGCACACCTTCATGAACACACATAAACTCATACACTTGTACATCCCTAACAATAAAATAAATTTTAAAGGAAACTACAGTGAGTTACTATATGTGAGGTCTTTCCATCTTTTACTCAAGCTGTTTTCTGGGTGCTTTCACACAAATATCTGAATTAATACACTAACTCGCTCATGTAATTAGCCAATCTGAATTCTCCTGATTACCAGAACTTTATAATCCAAATATTGTTTGATACTATCTGGCTAATCACATATATTTACCTGCCTAAAGAAAGGCTACTGAACCATTTCAGACAAAGGTTTCACTAAACCTGATTCTCTCCTTCACTAATTGAACTTTAATGACAGTTTTTCATTTTGTGAATAACTGTGTTTAAGTATTCAGAGAACAGATTATTATTATTATTATTATTATTATTATTTATTTTTTTTTTGCTGAATGACTCATTGGGAACACTAATTAGAAGAAGAAAAACAGAGTTGCAATTTTCCAAAATAGTAATTGTGCCAGGTGAACTCACAAAATGCTTCTGTTCACCAAAAACTTTTATATAGAAAGTGGCAAATAATACATGTAATAATGATTAATGGTTTCATTCTGTATATTTAAAAATGAATTGCTCCCTGCAAGTCAGGACTGCTTGTTCCTATTGCAAGCTCAGCCACTCACAGTTTTTACAGACTGACCTGTAAGTGTTCTAACTCATTCTCATCTTAATTCTTTTCTCAAAGAATAACATTGGAATTGTAATTAAAAGTAAACAGAAAATAGTCTTCATAAATGACAAAATAAAAAACATCCTCTATAGAAGAAGCTCTGCTTTGTACAATATTTTTAAATATTTCCACATTTAATATAAATTAGATTTAAAAAATACCAACGAATGTAAATAAGATGACCTGCCGTTCAGAAACCTACACTTCGTAGAAAGAGCCTTGGCCTATCTTCTATAGTTATTAGTCTCTTTTAGGAGAATAACCATTTAAAATATGTCATGAGTTCCAAAGTTCTCAGTTGTGTCTGAAACCTAATAAGAGATGTAAAGAGGCCATTCATTACTTACTAAAACATTTAAAAAGAAAATTTTACTTTTTTTCAACTTTTAAAAAAATTTTATTTATGTTTTTATCACTTAGGACATTTTCAATTATTTGAAATCTTATTTCCCAGGCTACTTTGAGAGAAAAATTATAGGGATTATAGCACACTTTTCTGATTATTTCAAATTAAACATTGTATGCCTAAAGGATTTTCTGCTTATAACACTATATACTCTTCCTGTTTTATGCTAGATAATGTCATGATAATTATAGTTTCAATTGAAATTACTGCATCCTTCTCTCATTATATGAATACCATACTGCTGACAGCTAAGCAACATGACTACTACCCCCTTCAGGGCTTGCTCAGTTTCAAATGTGTTCCTTTTCCAAGAGGCAACACCACCAGACCCAATAATTGTGTCTGTGCTCATGACATTTCCAAGCAAACACTTTCAAAGATCATTTCTCCCAACACAAACATCCTTAGAAAGATGGGAGGTTTGTTTAAGATCACATTGGCCCTTGTTCAAGCTTTGCTAATGCGGCAGTATTTGAAAGTCTTCCTGAAAATAAATTGTCTGATATTTTTCTACAGTATGCAGAAAGTGCCCTACCAGAAAGATTGGACTAGTCAACTCAGCACATAAAATTCCTTTTCTGGCACTGAAATAAGCTCCAAGGAAATAAAATGATCTGCCCTCTTTACAGCACCTTGCACATATAGATGCTCATTAACTATTTGCAACTAAAGAAACTTTTATTCTCTATACCGTGTTAGTGAAAGTGCCTGCCATCGAATATTGGGTTCATCTAATTTTTCACACCAACTTTCAAGGCCATTAAAAATACCACCTGCCAAGTCACAATGTAACTGTAGATTTACAATAAATTCAGCAGCTCTACCCAATTTGTTAGCAGATGCTGAACTATTCTGGGATAGACAACTACTCTAAGATATCTTGTAGTAATTAAATTCACAGTTCTTTTCTGGTGCTAGAAATATCTAATTTTTCATTTAAATAATTATTGGTTCATGTTAGAGAATTACTGAACATCAAATATTACACAAGTATTATGAGGAACTACAGGAAAATTAATAAATAATTAATAACCAATTTTTTCTATTTTATTTGGGCCCCCAAACAGGTTTTCTAGGACCCAATTCAGCAGGAAGCAATTTTAAGATAGCATCTTGGGAAGAGAGAGGTCGCAGGAGAGAAGCCAGGAGTAAACAAGGAGGACACACCATGGTGTATATTAAAGAAGATCCTTCCACGTGGCCTGAAACATCAGCTTAGCGTGGAGAATAATAGTCCAAAGTGACATTTGTATATATGGGGTCATATTTGGGCAACAGAATTATGAGCTAGCCTAGATGGGCTAGGATTGCACAATCCAGGACTAGGTTTGTTAAAATCCACCTGGTGTCTGTGTGTATTCATTTATAATGGCAGGTTAAGGATTTACACTGCCGACTAATTAAATATAATATAAATACTGGGTAAATAATTTAATTAGTTATTTTTTTTTTCTATAGGGACTCTAACAGTTAGAAAGAAGGGGCTCTACAAAGAAGAGAAAAGGGGGCTGTACAAAGAAATAGGAGAATGGGCTCTACAAAGAAGAGAAAAAAGGGGGCTCTGCAAAGAAATAGGAGAAGGAGCTATACAAAGAAGTAGGAGATAAGGGGCTCTACGAAGAAGTAGAAGAGAGGGGTTACAAAACACAGGGGCTCTAAAAAGAAGTAGAAGAGAGGAGGGCTATAAAGAGAAAAGGATTCTACAAAGAAGTAGGAGAAAAGGCTCTACAAAGAAGAGAAAGGGCTACAAAGGAGAAAGTGGTTGCTGCTCTCCAGGCTGGTGGTGCTCCCCTAAATCCCTACTTGTTTTTCCTGCTGTTGTCTCCTCGTTTGCTGGACTTCTACTGAGACTGTTACTACCACCAAAGAACCCAATTACCCTAATCATCAGGAAGTAGCTCAAAGAGAACTATGCCCCCTTTCACCTCTAACCTTCTTTCTCTCCTGTATCCTGTTGGGGGATGGGAGAAACAAGGGGTGGATGGGTGGCATAAGGTATTAAGTATAGCAAAATAAGTAGGCTAAATAATAAAATAATAAAAGCCTTTTGTTACAAACCTTCTCCTCCTCAAGTTATTTTTGGTTACAGTATCTATCAAGCAATAGAATAGAAAACAAACCAGAAACAAGCATTTCTACAAAGGTCAGCAAAAGACTGGCAGTGATCTGATGCAAAGGAAACCAACTAAACAACAACAACAACAACAGAAGCATAAAATAGATCCCTAAAGCCAGAAAAAAAAAGATCATGGTGGCATGATCTTTGAAAAATTATACAGTTAAATGTTTCTTTGTTTATCTTGGGAATACATGAATGCCTAAAGCAAGATGAATGCATAAGGAAAGACCTAGCAAATGCAAAGCGTTCCCCTGAGGCACACTTGGAGCTTTCCCATAAGCTTGTGTAAGAGTAGAGCAAGAAATAAACAAACACCTGACCTGAAAGAAACAAACAAACAAAAAGAAATATAAAATGTATATGTCTTTGTTTGTTGTTGATTTCTCTAAATGAATAAGTTACAAGCTAGTGAGACATTATATTCTCACAATGTCTGTTTTCACTAAGATGTGGAATTTAGAGGGGGAAAAAGACTTGGATTTAAAATAAGAAGTGTTAGGAACATGGAAGGCAATAATGAAAACTGAAAGAGAAAGAGAGATGGTAATGGAGGTGTTAAATGTCACTGACATATATTATACGCACATATTGAAATGTTGTAATGAAACCCATTACTTTGAATATTTATTACACACTAATTTTTTTCAGGGTACAAGGATCAATGCACACAAATTAGTAATGTCATCAATAATATGTCTTTGGAGAGGGAAATGAAAACTGATACCACATTCATCTAACAGTGGTTCTCAACCTTCCTAATGCTGAAACATTTTAATACAGCTCCTCATGTTGTCATGATCCCCCAAAATAAAATTATTATTTTTTAAGATTTTGCTACTGCTATGAATTGTAGTGTAAATTTTTTTGGATATAGAGGCTTGTCAAAGGTTTGGAGACCCACAGATTGAGAACCACTGATCTAGACAAATTAAGTAGCTAGGAAAATGGGAATTACTTTATATAAGGAAATGCAAAATCTTAAAACACAAAGATATTTATGATTTGGGACCCAGAGCTAGGGAAAGAGAGACAAGTAGGTCATTAAAGCCTCACTGACCAGCCCATTTAGCTGAGCCTATGATTGAGAAACCCTGTCTAAAGGTAAATGAACACACAAGATGAAGAATAATGTGTGAGACACTGATGTCAACCTCTGGATTCCACAGGTCCACATGTGTACACTTGCCACCCACATATGCTCCACACATGCAAACACTCCTAAATATAAGACTACACTGTAAAACAGACTCAGGGTTAATTAGCAACATTCATCTAAGTGTAAAAATGATGAAAATCCATGGATAAAACACTAAACATCTTTAGGACTGTAATTTGTCAATGGGTTCTACAACAACATAATAACAAAAACATGACTAACTAGAAAAATAGATAAAATATCCTCTGCTATGAAACTCATTCTGCATCAAAAGACAAAACAGTGATTGTTAGAAAACACTTGAATGTTGTCTATCTAATAAACATTTGTTACACAGGAAATATGAAGAGTTTGTATAGCTCTATAACAAGAGGAAAGAAAACTACTTTCAAAAATGGGCAAATAACCTGGAAAGGATAGTTCATCAAAGAAGATATATAAGTGGCAGATACATATTTTAAAAGTGATCAACTAACCACTTTATCAGAATATAAAAGAGATGTCATTAGTCATTTTGATCTTTAATAAGGCATAAAAGCACACATGTAGGATGTTGGTAAGAATATAGAGAAATAACAATACTATACATTACTAGGAGATATGTAGCACTCTATTTCTAAAACATTTATGGGAATATATTGTTGTTCATTTAAAAGCATATCACTTACTTTTATGACACTGTGAGCCAATGCCAGAGAGAAATTAAGTAAGGGATTATTTTGGCACATTATTTCTGAAAGGATTTTAGTCTATTGTGGTGAGTAAGGTATGGTGGGATCAGCTTAGTACATGGTAGTAGACACAGGACATGTGGAAGTTTCCTTAGAGGAAGGTGGGCCAGGAGACCTTAAAGGAAGATCAGAACAAAGCATTATCATAAACTTCCAAGGCCACCCTGGCCACTAATTCCCCTACTCAGACTATACCTTCTGAATTTTGCCAGCCTTCAATTAGTGTCAACTACTGAAGACTAACTATGGAGACACATGCCTTTGGGTATATTTCTGATTAGGTTACAATAAAAATCAATAATAAAATTATTGCATGCCCTAGAAAATCTCCTCTTGGCTATATAAACAAGAATTCAAAAGAAGTATTTAGAAATATGTGGTACAGTATATACTGTAGTCATTATTTACAATCTTAAATGTAAAACCAACCTGACTTACTGTAATCAACTCAATGGAGAAATCTAATCTGTTTCCATACACAATGGAATTTAAATACTTGCATTTCTAGTCCATGCTGTATGTTTTGCATTTTTGTGGTTTAAATACATGCATATGCAAAAATAAATATTAAATGAATCTATTTGAATGAAATATCTAGAAAGGTGGAATGACAAAGACAGAAAGTTCACAAGCTAGCATGGACTATGATAATGAGAAGTAGTGAGTCCTTGCTTAATGGGAACTGTTTATATTTGGGTGATTAAAAGAAAAATTTTCATTATTTGTGATGATTACCACAATTCTTTGGAACATTAAAGCAAGTTATGCCCATCAATTTCACATGTAATAGTGGGTTAAATAGAGTTTATTTTGTCTCTCTCTAAGTGTCTGTTTTCTCTCCCCTCTCTGTCTCTGTCTCTATATGTCTCTGTCTGCCTGTCTCTGTGTCTATCTCTCTGTTTCTGTCTCTGTCTCTCTTTCTCTATCTGTGTGTGTGTGTTAAAATGGGTTCATTTATAAAACTGTATCTAGTTCCTTCAGAAAAGGTTATGGGGTCAGATTGTTCATTTTTATGAAATGATGAAAACTCTTTATGTGAACCTCTAATTACAATTACTTGGGAAGCTGAGCCAAGAGGGTCTGATTTTCAATGCCTACCTGGCATAGCGAATGAGTTCAATGACAGTCTGGGCAACTTAGTAAGAGGTTGTCTCAATATTAAATGTTAAAATGCCAAGTCCCTCCACTCGCAGCTCAGTGAACCCTGTAGAAGAAGGGGAGGAAAGGTTGTGGGAAATAGAGGTGATGGAGGATATCAGGAGAATCTGGTCCACTGAATCAACTAAGCGTAGCTCACATGGAATCACAGAGTCTGAATCCGCAAGCACAGGACTCTATGGGTCTGCACCAGGTCCTCTGCATATATGATACAGTGGAACCAGATGTGTCTCTGACTATTTTGCCTGATCCTGGTACTCTGTCATATCATATTGATTGAGGAATTGTCCAGCCTCAATATTAGGGGTTTTGCCTTGTCTTATTGCATCTTGTCTTGTCCTTTTTGGCTGTTGCCTCCCTGAGGTCTGCTGTTTTCTGAAGGGGAACTGAGGGAGAATGGATCTGAGGTGTGGGAGTGGAGGCATGGCAGGAGCTGGGAGCAGTGGATGAAGGGTAATTGCGGTCTGGATATACCGTATCAGAGAAGAATCTATATTCAATAAAAATTGCTTTTAAAAAGTTTAAAAGCAGCTCTGAAAATATACCTACAAGTGATGTTCTATGGACTGAACAGGTATAATGTTTAGGAATACATGTGTATATACAAACACATATATGTATGTAATAGCATTGATGAAAAGAGACTACACATTTGAAGAAGAGTGGATAGGGCTATATGGGAGGGGGGGGTTAGAGGGAGGAAAGAGAAAGGAAAAATGTAGTTCAATCAAAACCTCAAGATCAAAATGAAAGAAGCAGAGAAAGAGCTTACAGATACAGTATTTGCTGTACATGTGCAAAAACCTAGGTTCAATACACCATACAGCTAAATTAGATCTCAACATACATATTATAACAACATATTTGTGCTCCTGATATTGTCTGTAGGAAATAGAGATAGAGAAATCACAACTTCCTGTAGGTATTTGTATGCATGCCACAAGTAAAAAAAAAAGGATAATGTTATGTTAAAATCTAGAAATGCTTACTAGTTATAAATAATTAGGGAGAGTTCTTCACTGTAGAATTTTACTTGTTTAATGCAGCCTACAAAAATATTCTGTAGAAGAGGATTATGTTGGTAATAGTGAATGTAGAATAAAAAAGCACTTAGAAAAATGCATACTATGCTTAAAAAATGCTAGCAGCTTTTATACTTCCAGTATTGCCACAAGACTGTTTTTAAAATGTTGTCAAAATATTCAGAACAGTATGCCTACACTAGGTTTCAAGTGAAAACTTTCTGTTAATGTAGTTATATTCAACAATTTAACAAAATTTAAAACCTGGAAGAATTTCTACCACCTTGAAATTTGAACTGATAATCACACTAGGGCAAAGGGTCTAGTTTTTCTGGAAACGTGTGAATTATCTTAACAATCTAATAAAACTTCAATGGTCACCTTAGTAAGTATCATTAATTTCCTAAGTTTATGACAACTGTGGAGCAAAAATTAAATCATATAGTAAAAAAACAAAATAACTATCAACCAATGAATTTACAATGTACCTTGGTAAATTCCTAAGAAACTTCCTTGAAGAATCTTTATGTATTGAAGTATCTACTTATGTTGAGAATTATACTTGCAAGACAGAAGAAAATTAGCACAGATATTGTCGTACTTTTTCTCGTGCACATAAGAGTGATTTTTAGCTAGCAACAACCTCATCTGAACAAATGGCAGATGCTATCTGGGAGACTGAGCAATTTAACAACCCGCTGTGTCACAGATGCACAAATCCTAATAAATGCAGAAAGTAATCTTTCCAAACACAGAAATTCAGTGTTAATTACATTTCTGTTCTATAAATTACATGTTTTACAGACACTTAAATGTTTGAATGTTTACCCACAGGCCATTATGTCAATTTACCTTTCGTCTATATATGATAATTTCTCAAAAGCCTTCTTTGTAAAACAATGAATTACTTCAGATTTGTTTTTTTAAAGTTAATAATTTTCATAGAAAAATACGCATTTTCTTGGCAGAGCATAATATATGCTATGGGATTACTTTTTGCAATTTTAAAGAAACCTAGGTCCTGAGTGTCTAAGTGATTAAAATTAGCCATAATATTAATATTCTGATGTTAAAAAGAATTGGGAAGTTAGAGTCAGAGCAGCTGAATGTTTACCAAGAAATTTTCATATTCACTAATTAAAGCAGCATTCATTATCAGGAGTCAAAAACGGTATTCTACACAACTCTTTAAAGAACATGAGGGAGCTCATCATTATGTAAACATGACCTGCTATAAAGAACAAGACACTTTCAAAGTAAAATCACTTCAAGATTCACTCCAGTTTTATAGAATTTGGTTTTAATATATGTGCTTATTATTTTTGAATAGTCTTGAAAACATCTCTAAAGTAATGAAAATACTCAAATTTGTTGGACCATTTTTATCACAATAGACTAGGATAGTTATCATCCTATGTGCTGATTCTTTGTTTACTTCCTAAGTTTCCTTTATCTGCTTGTATGAGTTTGAAATTTTTTACCAGAATTTTAAGATAGCATGTTTTATTTTTCTTATGTCACAAAATAATTAGAGAAAATATCAATCTACCATTTTGCCAAAATACCCCAAATCTGACTTTCCCAAGACCCTCTCTCTATTCTCTCATAGCAAAGTCACTGTCTTTTAAAGTACATGTACTTTCAACATGCTGGACAATATTTAAATACAGTCCAAACCTGCCTACTATAATTTGTCTAATACTTTCTCTACCAGATATGACACTCAAATTCTATGCACTTTACTTGGATTTTGAAAGAATTTATTTGCATTATTACAATTTCTGACCACCTTTTTTATGTCCAGTACTTTGTCATTAAAATCAAGAGAAATGTTACTGTGAATGATGTTTTTCATGTAAGAATTTGATATTGTCCATGTAGTAATATAAGTAATGATTGACAGAGGACATATTAGGCTTTCCAGTGATTAAAATTGATAATGACCATGAGAAAATGATAGCATATTAGTAATGAGTTTTGCCTTTTAATAAGAATGTAGTTGATATTTTAAACATCAGCAGGAGTTTCTTTGAGTAGAAGGTTTTGTTTATAACTTTATTATTTAAGTAAATTATTTTTTAAAAAAGGTTTGATTGTCAGATACCTCAAATTTTGTAATCAATTATTATAGTGACTGATATAGAAGGCATGTTTTTCTAAGTGTAGAAAGATATCTTCAAAATCTCACAGTTAAAATTTTATTTAAAACATACTTTTGGAAAATGGCTAATTTGTTTTTATTTGAATGCTGAACTTAAAGCTTCTTTATTATGTCAGAGAGTAGATAGAATTTACTTTTCATCTTGTTTATGTGGTGAATTACGTTGATGGATTTCCATATGTTGAACCATCCCTACATTCTTGGGATAAAGCCTACTTGATCATGGTGTACGATAATTTTGATGTGTTCTTGGATTCAGTTTGCTAGAATTTTATTAAGTATTTCTGCATCTATGTTCATGAGGGGCATTGGTCTGAAATTCTCTTTCTTTGTTGGGTCTTTGTGTGGTTTAGGAATCAGGGTAACTGTAGCCTCATAGAATGAGTTTGGCAGTGTTCCTTAGGATTCTATTTTGAGAAAGAGTTTGGAGAGTATTGGTATTAGCTCTTCTTTGAAGGTCTGATAGAATTCTGTGCTGAAACCATCTGGCCCTGGGCTTTTTTTGGTTGGGAGATTTTTAATGACTGTTTCGATTTCCCTAGGGGTTATAGGGCTGTTTAATCTGTTAACCTGATCTTGATTTAGTTTCGGTAGGTGGAATCTATCAAGAAAATTGTCCATTTTGCTTAAGTTTTCATATTTGGTGGAGTATAGATTTTTAAAGTAGGACCTAAATATTCTCTGGGTTTCCTCAATGTCTGTTGTTATTTCTCCCTTTTCATTTCTGATTTTGTTGATTTGGGTTTTTTCTCTTGTCTTTTAGTTAATTTGGCTAAGGGTTTGTCTATTTTGTTGATTTTCTTGAAGAACGTACTCTTGGTTTCATTGATTCTTTGTATAGTTCTTTTTGTTTCAGCATAATTCACTACATAAACAATATGAAAGAAAAAAAACACATGATTATCTCGCTAGATGCCGAGAAAGCATTTGACAAAATCCAACACCCCTTCAGGCTAAAAGTTCTCGAGAGAACAGGCATACAAGGACCGTATCTGGAAATAATAAAGGCAATATACAGCAAGCCAGTAACAAACATCAAAGTTAATGAAGAGAAACTTGAAGCATTTCCTCTAAACTCAGGGATAAGTCAAAGATGCCCACTTACCCCATATCTCTACAATATAGTACTTGAATGTCTTTCTAAAGCAATAAGAAAACTAAAGGAGATCAAGTGGATACAAATTGGAAACAAAGAAGTCGAATTATCTCTATTTGCAGACGATATGATAGTATACATAAGTGACCCCAAACATTCCACCAGAGAATTCTTACAGCTGATAAACACTTTCAGCAAGGTGGCAGGATATAAACTCTAACCAAGCAAGTAAAGGACCTGTACAAGAAGAACTTCAAGCCCTTGAAGAAAGAAATTGAAGAGGCCAACAGAAGATGGAAAGATCTCCTATGCTCATGAATAGGTAGGATCAACATAATAAAAATGGCCATCCTACCAAAAGCAATATACAGATTCAATGCAATTTCTATCAAAATACCAACACAATTCTTTATAGACCTGGAAAAAGCTATCTCCATTTCATATGGAACAACAAAAAGCCTAGAATAGCTAAATCAATCCTGTACAATAAAAAAACATCTGGAGGTATCACCATCCCAGATTTCAAGCTGTACTACAGAGCAATAGCAATAAAAACAGCATGGTACTGGTATAGAAACAGACCAGTGGATCAATGGAATCAAATTGAAGACCCAGAAAAGAACCCACACACCTATGGTCACCTAATCTTTGACAAAGAAGCCAAAACTGCACAATGGAAAAAGGACAGCATCTTCAACAAATGGTGATGGTCCAACTGTATGTCCATTTGTAAAAGATTGAAATTAGACCCACACTTATCACCTTGTACAAAACTTAAGTCCAAGTGGATCAAAAATCTTAACATAAGCCCAGTCACACTAAATCTACTAGAAGAGAAAGTGGGGAAAACACTCAAAATCATTGGCACAGGTGACAACTTCCTGAACAGAATACTAACAGCTCAGGACCTAAGATCAGCAATAAATAAATGGGACCTCATGAAACTGAAAAGCTTCTGTAAGACAAAAGACACTGTCATTCAAACAAAACTGCAGCGTACAGATTGGGAAAAAATCTTCACCAACGCCATATCTGACAAAGGGCTAATATCCAAAATTTACAAAGATCTCAAGAAATTAAATGCCAAGAAACCAAATAATCCAATTTAAAAATGGGAGAAAGAGCTAGAGAGAGAATTCACTAAGGAGGAATTCCTGAAGGCTGAGAGACACTTAAAGAAATGCTCAGCATCCTTAATCATCAGAGAAATGCAACTCAAGAGGGCTCTAAGATTCCATCTCACTCCTGTCAGAATGGCTAAGATCAAAAGCTCAAATGACAACACATGCTGGCAAGGGTGTGTAGAAAGGGGAACCCTCCTCCATTGTTGGTGGGAGTGCAGTCTTGTGCAACCACTATTGAGGTCAGTCTGGCGATATCTTAGAAAACTTGGAATAGCTTTGCCTCAGGACCCAGCCATACCACTTCTGGGTATACATCCAAATGACTTCTCAGTGTATCACAAGGAAGTTACCTCATCTATGTTCATAGCAGCCTTATTTGTAATAGCTAGAAACTGGAAACAACCCATATGTCCCTCAACTGAAGAATGGATTAAAAAAATATGGTACATCTACACAATGGAATATTACCCAGCTTTCAGAAACAAGGAAATTATGCAATTTGCAGCCAAATGGATGGAGCTAGAAAAGCTCATTCTGAGTGAGCTAACCCAGACTCAGAAGGATGCACATGGCATCTATTCACTTATAGTCGGATTTTAGCTATATAGTACAAGATATCCATACTACAACCAATGCACCAAAGGGAACAGGAACATAGACTTTTTCATCCTGTCAATGAGATACTTTGCCCTAGTGGTGCTGCCTTGTAGGCCCTCAGTGTATGAGGAGGCTCTTGGCCCTCATGACTGCTGAACTGGTGTGGAGGATTGATATGCATGGACACTCCACTCCAGAGGAGTGGGAGGAAGGGTTAGGGGGTAGAGGGTGGGAGGGTGGGACTAGGAAGGGTCAAAAGAGGACACTATGATGGAGATGTAACCTGAAGCAGTAAATAAATAAATTAAAAAAAGAATTTTCTTTTCAGTCATTTTTGTTGATAGGTATTGCCTCCCTTTAATTGTTTCACTTTGACAGCTGTGTCTTTAAGCAAATTCAGATATTAATTCTGTTTTAGAATTCTGTACCCTTGAAAGCTCAGCCAAAATTGCATACCATAACACAATATTTTGTAATACAAGCTCCAATTTTTCTGCACCTTTGCAGTTTTCACATTCCTTCACAAATTCTTCAGGAAGTCATGAACCAGATTGCTAACGTGTTTGGATTGAACCTGTTTGCACATAGTTATCTTAAAGTGTGCTTTACACAACTAATCAAGTGTATTCATTGTCTTCCTCATAGGCACAAAAGCATTGGGCTATTTGAGTTATGGCACTTTCAAAGAATAAAACCCAGTTTTCTAAAATTTCTGTTTGTAGTGAAACTGACAGGTGGTAATCCTTTATAGCTGTCTCCTTCTCTTAAAGTGACTTATGCCTCCTGTCATTTCTCTAGCCTGAAGCCTTTTGAGAAAAGGAGAGTATCTTTTCCAAAATGACTGCATCTTATCTCTACTAACATAGAGTCTCTTTTTCATCAGTTTATGTCTGTAAAACACAGAGGAATGTTAGTCAGATCTAATATGCAGGGACCTTCCTAAAAACATTGCTATAGAACTTTTATACCTTCAGAATTTAATATTTGAAATAGTGGCTAATTTTTTTTTAGTTCAGTATACATTTTATACAGCCCTAAAAGATAACTAAAATATTATAGTCTTAAATATATTTCTGGAGGTAAATGATGTAGTAGGTGATTTTCTAGACCCAAGCTCCTAGAAAGAAGACTCTGAGAATAAAAATATATTTATAAATACTTAGTCCGTACAGCTAGGCTCTTTCCCTGACTAGCTCATAACATAATAACCTATTTATTCTAGTCTACCTCCGTCTGTGACTGGTTACCTCTGCTTAGGTACTTTTGTGTGTCTTATTCATATCTTCCCTGCTTATCTTCCCTCACCTGGCACTCTCCCAAAATCCTCTCTGCCTACCAGATATCCCACCTTCCATTCAACCTTTTCCTATAGGCCGTATGTTTTTTGTTTTTGTTTTGTTGTTGTTGTTGTTGGTTTTTTTGTTTTGTTTTAATTGACAGGGCATGTATCCATAGTGTACACAAAATATTCTTTCTACAAAAAAGGCAATAATAGTAAGCACTACTATTTAGAATTTTTGAGAGTTTCTTTACTGACTTTTATCTGAAAACGTATATATTATCTCATGTTCCTTAAAAATAAAAGTACCATACGAGTTTCAAAATTAACAATTAATCATAAGATTTGACCTTATCAAATTTACATTTAAAAGAAACAAAATGATGAATAAAAATGATTTTTTGTTGTGGTGGGGCGGGAGAAATTGCTCAATGCTAAAGAGGACCTGCTTCTCTCTCAAGGAACCAGGATTCAATTCCCATCACCCAGATCAGGTGGCTCTCAACTTCCTGTAACTCCAGATCTAGGGCTACCAGATGTCACTAGCCTAAGTGACGCAAGTATTCATGCACACAGATTCATGCATACTAATAATTGAAAGTAATAAGTCTTTAGAGATTTAAGTGATCGCTCAATAGTTAAGAGCACTTAACTGCACTCTTACATAGTACTTAGTTTTAATACCAACACCAGTAGGATGGCTCATGACCATTTGTAATTGAATTTGCATGTGATCCATTGACCACTTTTCACCTCCACAAGTATTAGGTATGCATACACATACATAGAAACAAACTATGTACACATAAAATAAAATAAATAAATCTTTTAAGCATAGTTATAATATTTGTACAACAAATAAGATATAAAGGAAAGCAAATTAGACACACACTTATGTTTATATAATAATCAAATTATTTCTGAAAATGAAACAAACAGATCAGCAAAAATCCAAATAGAGAAGTAGTCATCTCAGTAGCAGTAATCATATTCTAGAGACAAGCAATGGCTTCTGTGGTGACATGTAAAGTGAAGCCTTTGTGTTTGGCTTTGAGTAAAATGTTTCCCCAAAGCCTGTGCTCTATTTGGATTAATCATTAGAGACTGAGCAATTGTTTTGAGATTGTTTGAACATTGAAGAAAGGTCTCCCTGGAAGTATACACTTAGTGCTACATGAGAGCTTACAACTGTACAAACCTTAGTCCAAATACCCTCCTGGAAAGCTTGCAGTTCTTACTTTTGATTAAAGCTAGACATGGTCAAATGGGACTGAGGTTTGTGTGGATTGTCTACTCTCTAAAAGTAGAAAGGGCAAGATAACTTTGGCAGTTGGAAACTTTCCCAGCCTCAATTAATTTTGTGTAATGATTGAATAAAAGTAACTGGAATACGATAGACAGGATCAGTCTTTTTTTTTTTCTTTTTTCAAGTAGGCTGAATCCCTCTGCTCCTTCAGAAAATGAAGGATTATCATCTCATCGAGCTTCTTTCTCTACTGTGGCACCTAAGACCTATATCAACCACCACCTGGCACCCAATATGGTGGGATAACAGACTTCATTAAAACCACAATTCCCTTTCTAATAAGAAATTTACCATTAATTAGTGATTTCTAAACTTTTATGGAGAATAGACTTGAAAATGTATTGATAGGCTCAGGGTAATGCTTATTGTTTGGTGGAAAATTAAATTTCATAGGCTTAAATTTATTTAAATGATTCATTTTAGTGAGGAAAATAATAAAGTTTAGTAATGTAAGTGCTTTGAAATAGTGATAGCCATGTCTACAGAAGCGTATGGTGTGAGAAAAAAATCGTTAACAATGAAATCAGATATAACAAAATCCATCTTGTCATAGTCTCAGAAGAAGTAAACCCAGGAAGACAAAACCCAACTTCAGTGGTAACTTGGTAGACTTATCAATAGGCCTATTATCAATAGGTTTCTATATTTATAAAAGAACACACTTTCCATGTCAACCATGAAATGTTTAATTTCCTCTTAGACTTCCTTTAGCTTCCATTCAGTGAACACCTGAACCCTTCCTTTAGTTTATTAATTTCCCCATTTAAATATTTCTAAGTTTTTTGCTTATTCCTATATCTTTCCCAAATGCACTCATTGATGGCGGGCCGACTTGCTGTAGCAATGATTTATATAATTGTGTTCCTTTCTAGTTACTTTCCATAGAGGAAATAGAAAATGGAGAAACATAGTAATGTTGAGAGGTAAGTAACAAACAAACAAACAAAAACCATGATGAATGGAGGACAGTAACATTATGTAAAATGTGTATTTCTAGTAGAATTAACCTAATTATATATTTCAGAAAATTGTGTAACTGAATAGCAGATATTAATATGATGTGTAGCTAGATAATGACATTAAAATATGCTATTACTTTTGTGTCAAGAAGAAAGTTACACTTGGTTAAGTAAGGTATCTATGTGTACAGTCTATAAATTGGTTATTCACAAAAGTTGTGAAATATTTCAGGTAAAAGGAAAAAGGAGACACTACAAAAACTTGTTACAGAAAGGTATAAAAACATAACATTTTGGAAAACATTGGAGAAGACAAATGCCTATGTTGTAGTAGGCTAGCAGGCCTGACAGGGAGCCTGATCAGACTTAGGTCGCCTGATGTTAGGGCCTGAGACATGGGGCGGCACTTCTATGCCCATAAAATGAATATGCTAAGACCTTTTAATGTTTCAACACTTAGGCCTTAGCTGGGCAGACTCTCAACAAGCTCATCAAAGTTAAACTGACCACTTACTGTCAAGTAGTCATGTGGCTTGCTGTACCTTCTAAGCTCTCAAACACATCTGTCTTATTTCTGTGTCTCGAGGCAAAAAGAGAGCTTCTTCTGTCTTTTCCCAGGGTTCCTTTCTGCCTCCCAGGAGGTCCTACCTTTCTATTTCTCTGTGCCCAGCTAGTTGACAATTAGCTACTTTTATTATCCAATCAGAGAATGCCTCAGAAAGGGAAGTAACTAGATCTCAGAGCATTGAAATCAGCTTTTGAAAACCATGCCAACATGCCTAGGGTAATTATAATAGCTTTTTAAACTTTATGTTTTTTCTTACTTATTTCATGTATTGCATATTATTTCAGTTGCTCATGATTAAATTTTGAGACAGGATGGAATGCACCTTAATTGCCACCCTTTAGCACTCAGGCAGAGGATAACTTTGAATTTTTTTTTCTGACGGCTCAATTTGCGGACTGTAATTATAAGAACATGTCACTATTCCGTAATTTATTTTTATTTTTTTCTTCCTTTGCCAAATTCGATAAATCTTTGTGAATCATGTATAACATTGTCTCATAAATAGGACTTTGACTCTCAACTACTCATGATTTCACAGCATAAATCCATTCTTCACGAATAGATTCCATTTTGCTAGCCAAATATAGCTGAAAGAAGAAAATGTAACAGGGTCTACAAGGAAGAGGTGATTTACTTAATTAAGTAAAACACAAGAAATTTGTAAAACACCAAATATATGTCAGTGACTTCAAGCAGAACTTACTACAAAATTTGAGTGTTCTTTTTAGTATCTGAGCTGCCTTCCAATTATTAATGAGCCACATAAAATTTTTCCTCAAATGAGCTGAGAACAATATATTAAAAATCCCCAAAAAATAAAGCAAAACAAAACAACAGTTTCATTGTGGACACAAGAGCCTTTGTTATTGGAGTTTGAGACGAGGGCCTCATATATGTCAATCATGTACTCCAAATGAGAACTACCACTCAAGCCTCAGAAAATGCCACTTTGACATTATTATTCACTTAGAAAAACATTCAGTTAATATTATAAAGTTTTTCTTCAAAGCAGTGTTGCCAAATACATCCTCCAGCATCTTGATCAGATCTGATTTGAGTGTCCCTTGCACATTCTTGGTCCTGTTGAACTTGACCCTTTACCCAGGTAGAATTTCAACAGAAAGAATTTTGAAATAAACATTGTGAACCTTGCAAATATGCAGAGTGGATAATTCAATCTTCAGACAGCCTGTCAAAGTATCATGTGTCTTTAATAGACAAGACAGTGACAAGAATATTTCCATATTTGAAGTATGGTTCAAAATGCTTTTCTACAATTTTAGTATCTGAAACTTTTAACCAGTTTTCTTACTGCAGATATAAATATTTTTCTTTATTTTTTAGATGAAAGTTATTTGCACTTCATTGCCTAGAATTTATTCCTACATATTTGAATTTTATGGAGACATTTATAACAATTAAGATGGGTTGTCTAAGATAATGTCAAGTTAATACATATTTACTTCTTTGTCTATAAAATTATCTTAAAACGTAAATTTCCAAATTGAAGAATTAAGCTTATTATTTCTCTTTTTTTCTGTAGATTTTAATCAAAATTTAGCTTCAAACTTGCAATTTTAAAGATACCTTTAGCATTATAAAATTGTTATATATCCTAGGGCTTCCAGTCTATACACATTTATCCTATAAGCTCAAAATGCTATAAACCTGAACTGGTATTTAATGTATTTTCAGTTCAGTTCTTTTAAATGTGTGACTCTTAGTCATAAAGCAAATGTTCAAATTTTGAACATTTTGTCCTAAAGAAAAACCAAAAAGGGATGAGGAAACTGAACTAAAGGATTAAGGCATATAAATATCTTCTTCTGGGGATTTCTGCTAACTGGGTGGAAGTCTGACTGTGCTCAAAGTCCGGTGAGCCTAGTGCTAGAATGACAGATTCCCTTGTTTGGTGAAACCACCTCTTTCCTCTGATTTGGGATCCTAGATCCCCAGGGATATGTCACATGGCCTAATCCTCCTTTGACTTTCCCATGCTATAGGTCTATTGGTACCTTGGCTTTCAGCCAGTGACATAAGTCTAGGCTCCCAGCCTACTTGGAGTTTGCCCCACCCTCACTACCCATGAATTAATTAGGCATTCCATTATCTTTCTTCTGATTGGATAATACCTAGTGAATCAAATACATCCACTTCCCAAACCTTTCCCCACTACTCCAAGGTATATAAGACTGATTAATAGAATGAACTTCCCTTTTTCTCTTTCTGGCCCCACAATGAATGTCTGAGACTGCTTATTTTGGGAGGAAGCATTATTCCATGAAGGATGCGCCACCAGGTACCTGGCTGGCCAAGCTTGCATGGGCCCCAGGTTCCTGCCTGGCAAGCGCCTAGCTATGTCTCCTACTGGTGACAGCCTGGGCTCCTCTCTGCCGCATTGCTGCCACTGGTTGCCGAGTCAGGCTCGTAGGTCGATTAGACCAACCCCTGGCCTCCACCAGGGTTCCTCTAGTCATCTTCAGATTCTCCTGACCACCAGCTCCCACCTAGACCTGTCCAGGATGCATGCTCCTGAGAAAAGGCAGTGAGTACCGCTTCCTCTCTCACACCACTCACCTGGTGGCCAGCCTGGCTCCAGAAGCAGATTTCCAGCCCAGCCCACTACCACGTGGGCGTCACTTTTGTGCCCATGCCTGAGCCTAGTCTGCCTTCCCTCGATTAGCCAGGGAGCCCCCACCCTTTTGAAAACACATTTTCTGAATAAAATTGCTTTGTATCTTCTAAAGAAATTCAAATATATTTAAATGCTGATTTTCTTTAATGTACTTCTTTAACAAAAAATAAAAATTGAGTGAAGAATGGTGTATTTAAAACAATCATTGTAAAAAAATTGAGCATGATTAACAATTGATTTATATTTAAAAATGCTGCTACGGCACTAAATATGGAAATATAATTTCTTATTTTTCTGCAATTCTGAGGAAAGATCCATGTTAATTGTGAAAGGAACCATTTCCTGGCCAGTGGGTTTTAAATTATGTAAGATAAGGTGAGCTGAACATGAGAATATTTGGACTTGTCTCTGTTCCTCAACAGTAGATGTGGCATGGCTGCTCCCTCAAACTCTGGGCACTGTGCCTCCCACTTTATGATAGGAAATTATCAGAACTGTGAGTAAAAACAAACTCTTTGTTTTTAAGTTGCTTTGGTTCAATCATATCATTCCAACAAAGTAGAAACAAGTAAGAAAACTGTAACTTTTAACTATATTTCAAAGACTGGTATGAAACAAGTTTTACACATCTCATGCAGTGAACAGAGAACCAGCATGAAAATATATATCTGATTTTGGGAATACTTAATCACACATAAGAAACTTTTATTTTTTATAGTTAATGAATTTAAAGCTGCCCAGTTCACATAAAATACTAAGACATATACCTAATTTCTCCACATACATTTTTATTTTTGCTACAGGAAATAATTAAGCAATAGTATGATCTATATTATTATTATATATTATAATTATTATAATATATTGTATATTTTATTATATATAATTTGATATATATATCCTACTCCTCTCTCTCTTCCCTTGTACTTGTCCTCCACCCTTATTATCTTACTCACCAACAGGAAACAAAAATCTTTGTGGAACCTGTAGTGTGTCACAATGTGACCCACAGTATATCCTTTTGTCCACACTTCTTTGAAACTGAACCTTTTTAATTATTCAATATATATTTATTGATAACTATATTCACTTATAAACATTCACTTAACTACTAACCCTAAGAATGACTACAACCCCTATTATGTAATCACTAAACCCATTGATAACTTTTACAACTATTTTCATAAACTTTTAGAAGGATACAGTCTCTGGGGTAGGTCCTAAGTCATCAGGAACACAGTCTCTGTGGTAGACCCTTTAATGAACTTAGCAGTCTTTCTTGAATATCTCAGACGTAGATCTATCAGGGTAAATTGGCTATGGCAGCATCACCTTAAATAAGGCTTGAGGCTTTCTTCTCTCTGGGAGACCTCAGCTGCAGGTTTGAGATAGTGCTGACCTTGGTCGATGGGGATCAGTTAGCCAGCCCTGAGGACTGAGTGAGGGAGAGATGGCCCCACTCCTCACATGCCATGATGTGGCATTGGTGCTGTTTGATCCCCTCCCCTCTGCTTGTCTATCACCACCTACTAAAGTCACAAGACTGCCTCTGGGGCTCATGAGAGCAGGTCAGCAGGCCCTGCCGCCTCATTGGTGGTAGCACTTGGGAGAGTGCACATTTGAAGTTTCCTTATTTTGTTCAGTATAACCACCTTCGTATCCATACCTATTGCCACAAATGAAAATACTTCAATTTCCGGTAGCTGAATAATATTTCGTCAGTCATAGATGCTACATTTTCTTTATCCATTCATCTGTGGAGGATCCCTCAAGTGGTGCAAATTTTATAGCTATTGCAATTAATTTTTCTTTTTTTTTAATTTCAAATAGTTTCTCAAACAATTCCTTCTGACCCAGTTTCATCTCTTTCCACTTCTTTCTGCTTTTCCCCACATATTCTCTCCCCAAGAGCCACACTTCCTCTATTTCCCTTCAGAAATGAGAAGAAGGCCTCCAAGAGACAACCAAACATGACAAAATATGATTCAATAAGACAAGGCAAAGTCTTTATATCGAGGTAGAATGAGGCAAGCTGATAGAAAGAAAAGAGTCTCAAAAGCAGCCAAATGAGTCAGAAGCACCTGCTCCCACTACTAGGAATCCCATGAAACAGCAAACCACCATATACAGAGGACCTGGTGCAGGCTTATATAAGCTCAGTGCTTGCTGCTTCATTCTCTCTGAGCCTGTATGAACCCTGCTTATTTGATTCAGTAAGCCATGTTATCCTGATGTCCTCCATCTCCTCCGACTCGTACAATATTTAATTCCACTCTACAGAAGGGTTCCCTGAGCTCCAAAGGTAGAAATCCTGTATAGAGAGAGCTCCATTTTATACGGACTCCTCGTAATGTCTGGCTGTGGGTCGCATAACATACTCCCATGTGGTACCAGAGGAAGTCTCTGATGATGACTGGACAGGTCACTAAGGCACTGACCTTTAAGTACAACAGAATATTATTAGGAATCATTTCATTGATTTTTAAATATTTATTTGTTGTTAATATTGTTGTTTTTGCTACTGACAGTCAGTTGGTTCTACCCTAGATCTCTGGCCTTCCATGTAGAATAGGGCTTGGGAACTCTCTTGTGGTGTTTGCCTCAAGTTAAGCTAGACCTTGTTTGGACACTCCCACAAATTCTTTATCATCATTACCCTAGCACATTGTGTTAAGAGTGTGTGTGTGGGGGGGAATAGCTGGAAAAATTGGAAGGAAGTGAAACTGGGTCAGAATGTATTGTAGTAATGTGTCAGGACAGATTGTAGGCTCAGGGTTTTGTACTTGGGTAGGGGTCAAGGTTTCAACTTCAGTCTGTGTTCCTGTATCCTTTGGTGCATTGGCTATAGTACAGTTATCCTGTACTATATGGCTAAAATCCGATTATAAGTGAATAGATGTCATGGGCATCTTTCTGAGTCTGGGTTAGCTCACTCAGTATGAGCTTCTCAGTTCCATCCATTTGGCTGCAAATTGCATGATTTCGTTGTTTCTGTTGGCTGAGTAGTATTCCATTGTGTAGATGTACCACAGTTTTTTATCGATTCCTCAGTTGAGGGACATCTGGGTTGTTTCCAGTTTCTAGCTATTACAAATAAGGCTGCTATGAACATAGATGAGGAAACGTCCTTGTGGTTTGGTGAGGAATCATTTGGATATATACCCAGATTGGTATGGCTGAATCTTGAGGTAGATCTATTCCCAGTTTTCTAAGATATTGCCAGACTGATTTCCATAGTGGTTGTACACACTTGAGCTCCCACCAGCAATGGAGGAGTGTTCTGCTTTCTCCACAACCTTGCCAGAATGTGCCATCATTTGAGTTTTTGATCTTAGCCATTCTGGCAGGTGTGAAATGGAATCTCAGAGTCGTCTTGATGTGCATTTCTCTGATGATTAAGGAGCTCAGGATCTAAGACCAACAATCAATAAATGGGACCTCATGAAATTGAAAAGCTTCTTTAAGGCAAAAGACACTGTCATTCGAACAAAATGGAACCCTGCAAATTGAGAAAAGAATCTTCACCAATCCCACAGCTTACAGAGGGCTAATATCCAAAATTTACAAAGAACTCAAGAAATTAAATGCCAAGAAACCAAATAATCCAATCAAAAAAGGCGGAACAGAGCTAAACAGAGAATTCACAAAGGAGGAATTCCTAATGGCTGAGAGACACTTGAAGAAGTACTCAGCATCCTTAATCATCAGAGAAATTCAGGCAAATTTTTAATTGGGTTATTTGGTTTTTGATATATAGTTCATTGAGTTCTTTATGTATTTTGGATACCAGAATACTATCAGATATGGAGCTGGTAATCTGAACTCATGAAACCCCATTTCACATACTGAAGTGCTTTGTAATGACTTTACAACCATTTTGTATAGTAAAAAAGTATTGTACCACCCACCCATATCTCAAGTCTCTATATTTGGTATCTTTGTGAGTATAAATCCAAAAGTGCTAAGATTAGATCGTATGGATAGTGCTATTTTCAAGAAATTAAAAGTATATTTGATTTGTCATAAACTTGTAGTAATTCATATTTTTAAACAGTGTACCCAGATTTTTTTCTTTTTAAATCTTCTCCAGTAATTTTAACATTATTCATGTTGGAGAAAGCCATTCTTACCCTAGTTATATGGATTTCCCCATGGTTTTGATTTGCATTCCTCTGATGATAAATGATGTTTCGTTATCTGTTACACATGCTATGCATCTAGCCACTCATATGCTTCTTTTTTTATTTCTTTATGTTTTTATTTTTATGTATTGACTATTGGTTTATTTATACTTCAATTTACATCTCCATCACAGTGCCCTCTTTCCACCCCTCCTGTTCCTACTCTCTATCCCCTCTCCCTCCTATCCTACTCATCCGGAGTGGGGAATCCCTGTATATCAGTCCCCCCTCTGGTTCAGCAGTCATATAAAGGCTAAGAGCCTCCTCATATACTGGGGGACTACATGGCAGCACCACTAGGACAAAGTGTCTCACTAGCAGGCAACAAAGTATATGTTCCTCTTCCTTGTAGTATAGTAGTTGTCCTGTACTATATGGCTAAAATCCAGTTATAATTGAATAGATGCCATTTTTATATCATTACAAAATGGCATACCACTCAGCTACCAGAAACAAGGAAATCATGAAATTTGCATCAAAATGAGTGTAACTCATATGCTGTTTTGGAGTTTTGGAGAAATGTTTAATGATATAATTTACGTGTGTGTGTGTGTGTGTGTGTGTGTGTGTGTGTGTGTGTGTGTGTGTTATCCCATATGCACAGAATAATGTGTGACTCTATTGCAAAAGTAGTATTTTATAATCAGACAATTTAAACTTGAACAAAGTACCTAACATTGAATTATTAGTAAGTAGAAAAGAGAATGACTTATATAAGTCAACTTAGATTTTTACATTTTTGAATGAATTTATGATCCAATCTATATACATTAAAATTTGACTCTGACATTCAGATTGTTAATGTATATGTACATATTTGGAAATATTTCTTACATGATATCATGTGTTACAAATTCTTTCTTTTATATTTTTTCAGCCAAAAGACTCATCATCATAGTTCTGTGTTCTTTGTGATTTTTATATTACATTGATATTCATATAGCTTAATTATGTATAATATCTACACAATATATATACACATGTTTATTTCTTGTTAACTATTTAGATGCAACAATTTCCTCTCACTTAGTAAATGTTTTTCTTCAGTCTACTGTTTTCTTTACTGTGTAAAATATTTTTAATTTAATATAATCTTATTTGTACAGTTTTCTTTTTGTTTCTTGTTCATGTAGAGTCAAAATTATTTTTTATTGTTGAAGCATCTCTTCTATATTTCTTTTAGAACTTTCAGAATTTCCATTTTGACATTTAAATAATCAACTAACTTTTAGTTGATATTTATTGCAGTTAAAAGTAATCATATCAGCGCCTGACAGCACCCCCTATTCTACTCCAAGTAGAAGAAAAGCATCAAAGAACCTCCACTGTAAGATGGTTGAATTAGTGGCAAGCCTATCTCTTGGCATGAAAAAACCCTTTGCACCAACTGCAGACAGACTGCTGTCCAAAAAGGACAAAACTTGGTAGCAGGGAAGTCGACAGCCTAACTCTGCCAAGACAGGGTAGATAAGTCCTTCATAATCCCTGCTCTACAACAAATGTCTGTCAGAGAAACAGGACCCAAAGGCTGAAGACTGATGCAGGAATGTATGGAGAGAAAATGGGAACTGTCCAGGCAGTCATTGGTATGTCCTTTCTTAGTTTTGGAAGCTGCAGGCTCTGCACTTCCTATATAAGCAGATATATTTATCCCTCTCAGGTCTCTGAGGTGGTTGAAGAATAGACAGCTAGAGTCTCATAGTTAAATTTTGAGTTGTTTAGGAATCAAGAGGATGTTATAGATCTAAGAAGATACTCTTAAAAGTGTGTTGCAAGTTAATATGAATGTTGAGTCAAATATAGACCTTTAAACTCATGGAGACGGTTAGATAGTAGAATGTTAAAGTCAGGGGCCAAATATGTATAAACTGGACATTGGGAAGGTATACTGGGCCATTTAACTCTCATAAATGTGGCATATTTATATCTGTTGTTTTGTATAATACTTACTGTTATTAGAGAAGGAACCATCTGTTGGACTGAAAGGGGAAACTTCTGGGGGGAAGAGGGTGGAAGGGCGGGATAGGGAGGGGTTTGTGACTGAGATGTAACTTGAAGAAAAAAAAATAAAGTAATTATAAAAAAAAAAGAAAATGCAAACTAAAAAAAAAGTAATGGCCATTGATTGATTCTTCTACATGTACATTATTTATAGCATTAGCATTTACTGAAACAACAGCATTTTTCTACAATATCAGTTCTTTGTACCTTTGCCAAAAATTGCATTGTTTTCAGTAGTTGATCTCTTATTATGCAGAAATTTCATTAAATTTTTGATCACCCTACCACAATACTAACATTATCTTTCAATCTGATTTTTAAATGATGGTGGTGAGAATTTGCAGTGCACTACAACAGAACCAACAGAAAAGGAACACACACACACCCACACATATATACATACATATTTACTATAGCTCTGTATAAAAATATGCAACTTTACTGAGGTAGAGATTTGGAGAGTGTAGGTCTGATGTAGTCTGTCCTTGTGAGTTTCAGTGAGCAATCAGGTAACGCTAATGTTCTTCCACAGGCTACGCACTAAGTAGCTCCAAGAGGCCCTCCCTTCGAAATTTTTAGTTCTAACTCAGATTACTAAAATCCTTTTACCTTTAAATGCAGCAAAGATAAGTGTTGAAATATGTTACATTATTATTTTATGTGTAATTAATATACATACACACAGGATAAAGTGTGATTCTATAGGAAAAGTAGTATTTTTTAATTTGTAAGCAGTATTTTTTAAACCAGATAATTTAAACTTGAATAAGTGAAGCAACATTGAATTACAGTTAAATAGAAAAAAAGAATGACTTATTGACCCATCAATAGGTAACAAAGTCTACGTTCCTGATCCTTTTGATGTGTTGGTTGTAGGATAGTTATCCTGTACTATATGGCTAATATCCAATTTTAAGTGAGTCTGGGTTAGCTCACTCAGGATGAGCTTTTCTAGTTCCATCCATTTGGCTGCTAATTGCATGATTTCCTCATTTCTGATAGCTGAGTAGTATTCCATTGTGTAAATCTGCCACATTTTTTTTTATCCATTCATCAGTTGAGGATAGACTTTGTTACCTATTGATGGGTCACTTTCCCCTAGGTGTGCTACCATGTAGGCCCCTAGTGCAAGAGGATGCTTGTAGCCCTCATATGACTGTTGAACTGAGAGGGGCTGATATGTAGGGACACTCCACATTTGAATAGTGGGAATGGTGGGAGAGGGAGGAGAGGGTGGGAAGGTGGTACCGGGAGAGGTAGAAAGAGGACATTATGATGGATATGTAACTTGAAGTAATAAATAAACATTTAAAAAATGATTGACATATAACTCAATTTAATTTTTTACTTTATGGTACATTCCGTGTACTTTAAAATGTGATTCTGGAATTCAGATTATATATATTTGGGAATATTTCATATATTATATCATGTGTTTCAAATGTTTTCCTTTATATGTTTTCAGCCCTAGTTCTCATCACCACAGGTCTGTGTCCTTTGTGATTTTATTTTGTCACTTCTGGAAACTTCTTAGAAAACTGTCACTCAGAACATGCACAGATTTCCAGCACTAAACCAACTGAGAGAAATATTCAAGGCTAGAGTACAATTTTCTTCCTCTGCAGTTCTAGTTATAAAGCTCAAATATAAAAGGAGAAAATCATAGTGGGATGGCATATGAACTTTCAGATACTTTCTTTGGGTTCGTTCGTATTCTGGAGTAGTATCCTGAGGAGATTTTACAACCTAAGAAAGTAAAAGTCTTTTAAAAATATTAAAAGGGATATGTTATCTTCACAAGGATGGCTATCATGGCCATTGATCACATACCAACATAGATAAAATTCTGAACTTCACAGCTCACTACAAACCAACCAGCAAGCTCATATTTGATATATAGATGAAGTGAAATTGTTTTAGGAATAAATACAGTTTGTTTCTGGCACACAATTTATTAGTATGTGTGGAGGTGAATTATACCCTGCAAGCTATATTAAATTTAATGCATGAAGCAAAGATGTAATGAATTATTTGAAAATCATTTGAAAGCATCACTGTTAATGTGGCGTTAAGCCACAGTAACACTAAATGCAGAGACAAATATTATTAAACCTGCCAGATTTCCCTAAATGTGTTTTACACAATTCCTTAAAAACCCATAAGCAAAGTCACTGACTCCAAAATTTTGAATAAATATATTATTAATGTATATATGTTAAATCTTTATAGAAGTTAGCAGTTGAAGATTCTCATAAAATAATTCCATCTGCTATGGCTAAAACAAAAGTTGCTTTCAACTTCCAGAGAGAACATTGAAATTATTAACTTTATGTTTCTGATGGATGAAAGAAAATGTGATAAATGAAGAAAGTAGACTAAAACTGCACTTACCCAGCATTATTTAGCGTCTGTTCTCAGTTAACTGACTTCTCTATCTTCAGCTCTAATATTGTACTGGCTAAGCTTTTTAGTGTGCACTAAATCGCAGCCGTAAAAAAGTGAAGCTAAATAGTATTTACCGGTCTTTTTTATACAAAGTGCAAAGCAGCATTCCGTTTATAATCCTGTAATAACACTTTGTAATCTGCATACCAAAGCAGTGCAAATAACACGTTTACTTTATAAATGAGCATAATTAGATTATATAGATCTTAGTAGAATTAGACGGAGTGACCTTTTTGCTAGCATTCTCTGATAACTCAGGAAAATTTTACTACTTGGCTGCCTTTTTCATTTATTCTAAATGATAAGTTGCTGGCACAAGCCTCTAAAATCTTCAGAATCTTTCACAGTTTGGGATTTATATGGAAACTTTTTTTCCCTCTCCTATCAGAAGAGAGCTTTATTGTTGTGAATTGAGTAGTAGAGTGAATATTATCTGTATAAATATTAGATGAGAGGAAACCCAAGAACTGCAAACTGAGGTTTGACAAAAAAAAAATGCCCTTTTCTTTAATTGAATATGGTGTCCATACTAACAATTTTTAAATAACCATATTTTTGAGGAATAGTTTGATATTTTATTAAAATTTAAAATTCACTTTAAAGTGTGCTCTATAAAGCATAAAGGTAGCTGCTTACAAGTATTATGTCAAAAAATTTGCTTCAGTTCACTACATTTTTGCAGTTACATTTAGGTTTTATTGGAACAGTATTTGTGGGCCCACTAGAGCTGTCAGTTAGGACAAGAAGTGATTTGGAGTTGTGCTTACAACAACAACAACAACATCTATCAATTACTCTAAGAATAAAACAGCATTGGTTCTTCTTAAGGAATATAGAGCAAATAAAAAACCATTTCCAGACTTTAACATACTTATCCTCTGTCATTGAGGTCTTTACAACAAGTTCTTTACAACACATAGAAAAGTCAACATTCTTATCTAAATATGTAGCAGACTAATGATTTTGTCTTCTCAAGATTATAGCGGTCACTCCGCAATGGCAACTCTGCTGTTTTGGCTCTGGAAATTAAAAAAAAAAAAAAATTAGCTACAACAACAAAGAGATACAAATGATTTGCATTTTCCAGTATCTGTCAATTCCATAATGAAAAATTTGTCCCTTTAACATCATTATCATCCTCTTCATCATTATCATTGTGACCTCACTATTATTTATCATCTCATTTGTATTGCTTACAAAAATATGAGCATCTTCTTTGTCTGGGTTATGTAAAGAATACTTTCTCATAGTATGAAAGACTAAAGGCTGGGACAAATGTAAATAATTAGCACATTTTATATAGTACAGGAAAACTTTCCTACAACCAACAGACTGAAAGGAGCAGGAGCATAGACTTTGTTACCTGTTAGTGGGACACTTTGCCCTAGTGGAGCTGCCAGGTAGGCCCACAGTGAAAGAGGAAGTTCTCAGCCCTCATATGGCTGCTGAACTGAAGGGGACTGACATGTAGGGCATCCCACAGCAGAGGAGTAGGATAGGTAGAAGAAGGGGTAGAGGGTGGGAGAGTGGGAGGGTGGGCCAAGAGGGGTGGAGGACGGGGACTGTGATGGAGATTTAAATTGAAGTAATAAATAAACATAAAAAACAATCAATTTATTTTTTTCAAGGCTACAATTTCAGGGATCATTTCTATCGTTCTTTAATTACTTACCAATAAAAAGCAATAATCTTGAGCTATTCTAGTTCAAAATTGCAAAATATACAATAGATTGAGCAAATATGTATAAATTTGTAGACGAGTATTTGTATACTTGATGCATAGTCTATTATATGCCTAAAAATTAAAATTGAGTGATGTTATAATTAGCTTTACCTTACTTGATCATCCAAAATTCAAAATATCTTTTGGATACTAAAAATATTTTGTGACTTGTGACCTTAATTAAATTAAGCTTCTCCAACAATGCCCAGTATTTGCTTATGTATCTTCTCCTTGCTTTCGTGTTTATGTTCAATCATTTGTCTACAGGACAGACACAAATGATAATCTCTTAATATTTCCAAAGGTGTTCCACTGCCCTCATGTTGAAATGTTAAGACAAGTCTGATGTCAATGGACAAAATTATCACATCTTCATCTATGTTATCTGCATCTATATATAATCTTTATCTCAACATTGCATTTATAGTTTTCCTTATATCCTTTCTCACAGGCTCTAATTATCTTATATACTGTTTACATACTGACTTTTGCAACGTGTAATCAGAGGAATAATGTTCTTGCTTTGGTAGTTCATATTATATTTCCATAGTACCTAAACTATAATCATCATACAGTATAAATGTTAGACTGACATATTGTACCCTATAGCTAGAAGGGAAGGGGAGTATCATCCAAATGCAAGGTGCTCATGCATCCGATTGATTTTTGCATAATTACACCATAATTTGAATGTAATTTTGTTCTGAAATTTATTTATAATTATCATAATATAATTAGGTTATTTTAGGTATACTAAATTAGTTAACAGTGTCTTAATATATGCTGACTGACTATAATAGATTTACTGAAAACAATTAAATATTTTAATAATTCTAAATATTTTAAGGTTTTGAGACCATTGTAAATTGCTTTTTTTAACAGCTTCGACATCCCTTCACAATGTAAATTAAATTCTTTCTAGAATTATCCTTTTCTTAGTGTGGATTTGTTGATAGTGACTTAGCTCTTAGTCTTATATTCTTTATACTTATCTTCTCACATTACTAACTTCTATGAATTTCCCCCATGTCTGAGTCAAGCTATTAAATTTATAGTGAAAACTTCCTGTCCAATTTTGATCTCTCACTTGCATGAAGATAAATTTTATACCATGAAATGCACTGGGGTTCAGATAATGGACTTTTATCACAGTCTTGCCAGATAGGGAAAAAAAAAAAAAGATGAACTTCCTTACATTATTTTCTCCTTACAGATTTCCTGTTTCTTTTATTGAAATGTTCAAAGCTAATACTCTTGGTGTCATCTTTAAATCAATACCCTTTAGCTTGTCTCCCTTTGCTTTGTTTGTTAAGACTATTCCCACCACAATCTTTCCTCAGACTTGTCCTTTGTAGGGGTTAGATAAATTAGATTTAGAAAATATATAGGAGTTTCTGATACTGTCTCTTAATTCGGAGCCTGAAGAGCATTATCAGCATGAAGTCAGCAAAAACAGGAAAGACTCAATAGACTGAAAAACAAGGTTGAAGTCAGGAAAACAGGAAAGACTCAATAGAATTGAAGAAACAAAGTATCTGGCCTGACATTGTTTTCAGCTGCTAAGTGGGCGGAGCCCAAATTAAGCTGAAACAGAGTTCCTCCTATTTGAGGACAGTGCATGGAGCCCAGAAGAGAAGAGGCCCCTGATGCTAGAGAGCTCCAAGAGTCCTGCTGAAAAAAGGCTGGCCATTGATGGCCAGCTCTCTCCCTGAAGCAGAAAGAAGCCAGTGAGCAAAGAAAGTCTGAGCAAGACACCAAAAGGCCAAGGACTGGACCCTGTGGCTCAGCTTTTGCCTAGAGGGCTTTGATCTGTCCAAACAGTGGCCTAAAGGAAACAGTGCCTGGCTTTAAGGGCTGAGGCAGAGCAGCTGAGTTCCTGATTCAAAAGAAGTAAATTGGCCTGCAGACGGCTGGGGTCTCCCACAGAGAAGAAAGCATGAAGCCTTATTTAAGGTGAGACTGCAATAACCAACTACCCTGACGAACCTGCATCTGAGAGATCCAGAAAAAGGACTGCTAAGTGTGTTAAAGAATCTACAACAAAGACTGTGTTCCTGACGACTGAGGACCTGCCCCAGAGACTGTATCATTCTAAAGGTTATGAAAGTAGTTGTTATAATTATCAATAGGTTTAGTGGATAGGTTAAAGGGGTTGTAGGAATTTATAGGATTATTAGTTAAGAAATTGTTGGTGTTTGTTATAAGTGAATTTAGTAATAAATAAATAAGTGTTAAATAATAATTTAAAAGGTCAGTTACAGTCCTTGCTATTTCTTTTCCCCTAGCCCCCAGTCTAATCCCTTAACTCAATCTTAAATACCTATAAATATTTCCTGTCTCATTCCCTGCCTCCAGATTTCTTCTAAAATGAATTGCTGACAGATTATATTTTGTGGGAGAGCATTTTAAAACTAATTTTTACTCCAAGAAGAGAAGCCAGAGAGTTTTATAATACTATGTAATACATAATATATGCAAGCACACAGAGGTGAATGTGCACACACGCACACACACACACACACACACACACACTGTTCATTGAAAAAATCCCACATTGTTAAAATTGTTTTTCTTAATGTAAGTGTTGTGTACTAATTTTTCCTTCGTCTTGTTCATCATGCTAGCTCTCCCATTTAAAAATTCTTTCCTTACCTATTTGTATCACATCATTTATAACTAAGGTACAATATATCCATTAATTGAAATTTCACTTTATCTCCTCTTCCCTCTTATTTTGTATCAGTATATAGTTTTTAGAATGCGTCTTGCTTTTTTATGTTATAATTAATCTCATCAAGATTATAAGATGTAAGATACATTTGAACATTCATGTTGGGAAGCATTTCACATGTCTAAATGCAGGTAGCACTTTGTTATCTTTAAGAAAAATGCTAATGTATACATTATTAATTGCTTAGCTTTCCTTATATAAGCACTAAGAAGTACTGTATCTCAAAAGATACAGAGACTTCAGAAATAGCTCCTTGACAATATTTATTTGCATATCTTTCAATATAAGTAAAACTTAAATTTACAACAAACACATTTAAGTTTCATATGTTTAATGTATTTTCATGATACTGGGAAATATATTTAATTTTGTTTATAGTACACTTTTAATGAAGTAATAGTGTTGAAAAAACTAAGAATATCGCTAAATGCTATACTTATTCTCTGAACTCACTTTATACCTAAAATGACTTTGGCTGCAATATAGTTGTGAAATATTACATTTTTGTAAAGCTGTTGAAGACAGAAGGGACAAATAGTTTATAAAATGTTCATATATAGGAATGCTTCTTGCTCTTCATTTTGACACATTTGGGGCATGCAATTATTCACAAAGGTCATTTTGTAATGTTGAAAAAGAACAATGACCAAAGGCAACATTTAGGTCTCAAATAGACTATGACAATTTAATCAATGACAAAACCCAGTGTCAAAAACCATCTCATTTATAGTTAGAAAGAGATTAACATTTCATAAGAACTAAGTACAATAGTCTTTAATAAAAATTAGTCACCCCAAATTGATTATATGATATTAAGGGAAAAATTTAGAGAAAGAGAGCATGAAATATATTTTAACTGTGAAAACAACTTCCCTTTCATTGCTGGTACATTAAAAATGCTTATTATATGTTTACATCTCTAGAATTATCAGATTAAAGCCTTGATTTAAGAATATGATTATGTCAAACCATCATAAAACATTTCTCAGAGTTATTTAACTGACAACAAGATGCTATTTAACAAAATTATTTTCCCTCAACAGAAATGATACTCTAAACACTGTAAGTAACATCTAGCATACAAGTACTCTCTATAAATATTCAAGGAAACTAACCTTTGCATACCCTTTAAATACAAAATTATACTGAGCTTTATTAAAAACTTCAAGATATATATGTGTGTGTATGTCTATTTAATTTTTGCTTTTAGTATTTGCAAAGAAACAATCACACACTATAAGACTATGTGCATAATAAAAATGGCCATCCTACCAAAAGCAATATATAGATTCAATGCAATTCCTATCAAAATACCAACACAATTTTTTTTATAGACTTGGAAAGAGCTAGTCTCAATTTCATATGGAACAACAAAAGGGCCAGAATAGCTAAATCAATCCTGTACAATAAAAAAACATCTGGAGGTATTACCATCCCAGATTTCAAGCTGTACTACAGAGCAATAGTTGTAAAAACAGCATGGTATTGGTATAGCAACAGACCAGTGGATCAATGGAATCAAATTGAAGATCCAGAAATAGACCCACACACTTATGGCCACCTAATTTTTGACAAAGAAGCCAAAACGGCACAATGGAAGAAGGACAGCATCTTCAACAAATGGTGTTGGTCCAACTGGATGTCCACTTGTAAAAGCATGAAATTAGACCCATACTTATCACCTTGTACAAAACTTAAGTCCAAGTGGATCAAAGACTTTAACATAAGGCCGGTCACACTAAATCTACTAGAAGATAAAGGGGGAGAAACCCTCGAACTAATTGGCACAGGCGACTTCCTGAACAAAACACCAACAGCTCAGGACTTGAGATCAACAATCAATAAATGGGACCTCATGAAACTGAAAAGCTTCTGTAAGGCAAAGGACACTGTCATTCGAACAAAACGGCAGCCTACAGACTGGGAGAAAATCTTCACCAACCCCACATCTGACAAAGGGCTAATATCCAAAATCTACAAAGAACTCAAGAAATTAAATGCCAAGAAACCAAATAATCCAATCAAAAAATGGGGAACGGAGCTAAATAGAGAATTCACAAAGGAGGAATCACTAATGGCTGAGAGACACTTGAAGAAACGCTCAACATCCTTAATCATCAGAGAAATGCAACTCAAGACAACTCTGAGATTCCATCTCACACCTGTCAGAATGGCTAAGATCAAAAGCTCAAATGACAACACATGCTGGCAAGGGTGTGGAGAAAGGGGAACCCTATTCCATTGCTGGTGGGAATGCAGGCTTGTGCAACCACTATGGAGGTCAGTCTGGCGATATCTTAGAAAACTTGGAATAGTTTTGCCTCAGGACCCAGCCATACCACTTCTGGGTATACACCCAAATGTCTCCTCACGGAATCATAAGGAAGTTTCCTCATCTATGTTCATAGCAGCCTTATTTGTAATAGGTAGAAACTGGAAACAACCCAGATGCCCCTCAACCGAAGAATGGGTTAAAAAACTGTGGTACATCTACACAATGGAATACTATTCAGCTATCAGGAACAATGAAATTATGCAATTTGCAGCCAAATGGATGGAACTAGAAAAGCTCATCCTGAGTGAGCTAACCCAGACTCAGAAGGATGCATATGGCATCTATTCACTTTTAGTAGGATTTTAGCTATATAGTTGAGGATATCGATACTACAACTAACACACCAAAGGGAACATGGACATAGACTTTTTATTTTTTTATTATTTTTTTTAATTTTTTTTCTATTTTTTATTCTTTTTTATCTGTTTGTCTGCTTATTTGTTTGTTTGTTTTTTAGTTCTCTCTCCCGGGCAATGAGACTCTTTTCACTGGTGGTACTGCCTCGCAGACCCCCAATGAATGAGGAGGCTCTTGGCCCTCATAGGACCTCTGAACTGAGATAAGGGACTGATATATAGGGACACCCCACCCCAGAGAAATGAGATGGAAGGGTTAGGGGGTAAAGAAAAAAATGAAATGTGAAGTTTCAGCCTTTTGCTACTAATTGTCACAAACTGTTTAGGATAATTAAGAAATGCAAACTAATAATCTTGCAAGCCAGTCATTGTGTGAAGTACTATGACAGTCTATCGTAGCTATTTTCTAAGCTAATCAGAAATAAAGCTGCTAAGAGACAAGCAGCATCTGCTTATCCTAATATAAGAGATTGATAGGGCCTCTTCAAAAACCTCAAGAGATCTGCAGAATATGACATTCAAAGATGTTTTTGTCACTTTAGATTTTTTTTCTATATCGAGACATAACAACTCCTGACAGCACCCCCTATTCCACTCCAAGTAGAAGATGAGCATCGAAGAATCTCCAGTGGGAGATTGAATTAGTCGCAAGTCTATCTCTTGGTAGGAAAAGCCCCTTGCTCCAACTGTAGACAGAATGCTGTCCAAAAAGGACAAAACTTGGAAACAGGTAAGTCTACAGCCTAGCTCTGCTGACGAGTAGGCAAGTCCTTCATAATTCCTGCTCCACAATCAATGTCTGTCAGAGAAATGGGGCCAAATGGCTGAAGATTGATGCTGTAATGTATGGAGAGAAAATGGGAACTGTCCAGGCAGCCACCAGTATGTCATTTCTTAGTTTTGGAAGCTGCAGGCCCTGTACTTCCTATAAAATCAGATATATATTTCCCACTCAGGTCTCTGAGCTGGTTGAAGAATAGACAGCTAGAGTCTCATAATTAAATTTTGAGTTGTTTAGGAGTCAAGAGAGTGTTACAGATCTAGCAAGATGCTTTTAAAATTGTGCTGCAAGTTAGTATGAATGTTGAGTTAGATACAGAACTTTAAACTCATGGAGATGCTTAGAGAGTAGAAAGTTAAAGTCAGGTACCAAATACATATGGACTGGACATTGGATATGTACATTAAGCCATATAACCCTCATAACTGTGGCCTAATTACCTCTGTTGTTTTGTATTGTATCTATTATTATAAGAGAAAGAGCCATTTGTTGGACTGAAAGAGGGAGCTGTAGGGGGAAATAAGATATACCTTATACTTAAAAAAAGGGAAGAGGATGGGGGTTTGAGGGTGGGAGGGTGGGACTGGAGTGGGGAGTAGGGAGGGGGTTGCCATTGAGATGTAACTTGAAGAAATTAAATATAAAAAAAGACTATGTGCCTTAAAATAATTATAATACATTAATAGACATAGGTATTTGAGATGATGAGTAAATAATATATTCAAGCCATAATAACGTTTAAGTATAGTTTATTCACACACACACACACACACACACACACATCCTTCTGGCTGGAATACAGATACTCTCTTAGCACATTCCTTCATTCCAAAACAATGAAAGTAAAGTTACTTCATGGAAGTACGCACTCATATTAGAAAGTAGTGACTAATTGAGTGGCCGAAAAAGAGACTAATCAGAAAAAGTCTAGCCTTTTCTCTCTTCAACTGATCTTTGTAAAAGTCTCCCAGTAAAACTGTCTCCTGTCCTTCTCTCTGTGCTGCTCTTCCTTAGGTAGTTTCTCTTTCCTGTCTGCTCTCATGAGAGTCTGCGGTAGAACTGAATGAGGAACAGAGCTAAACAGAGCATTCACAAAGGAGGAATCCCTACTGACTGAGAGACACTTGAAGAAATAAATACTCAGCATCCTTAATCATCAGAGAAATGCAACTCAAGACGACTCTGAGATTCCATCTCACACCTTTCAGAATGACTAAGATCAAAAACTCAAGTGACAGCACATGCTGGCGAGGTTGTGGAAAAAGGGGAACACTCCTCCATTGCTGGTAGGAGTGCAAACTTGTACAAACACTTTGGAAATCAATCTGGCGATATCTCAGAAAACTGGGAATAGTTCTACTTCAAGACCTGCCATTCCACTCCTGGGCAAATATCCGAAGTTCTTTACCAAACTGTGAGGACATTGACTCAACTATGTGCATAGGAGCTTTATTTGTAATAGTTAGAAACTAGAAACTATCCAGATGCCTTCTCCCACATTATGGATTAAAATACTGTGGTACATAAACACAATGGATACTACTCAGCTATCAGATACAAGGTAATCATTTAACTTGTAACCAAATGTTTGGAACTAGAAAAGCTCAGCCTAAGTGAGCTAGCCCAAACCTAGAAAGATACACATGGCAAGTATTCACTTATAACAGGACTTTAGCCATATAGTACAGGGCAGTTATCCTACAACCCATAGACGCAAAGGAACATCATGTGATTTTTGTTAGCCCCTTGACAAAGGAATGCTTTGATTTACAGGAATTCACCACACAACAGTTACATATTTAGAAAATCTGTACTCCAGCAATTGCAATGGTATTTAGATAGGAATTCAATTGCATTGAATCTGTATATTGCTTTTGGCAGGATGGCTATTTTTATTATGTTGATCCTACTATCCATGCAAAAAATACCTAATGAGTTATTAGTGAAATCACAACAATGAGAATTTCTTTCATACTTCCCTTTTTATTGTATCACTAAATAAATACTTTTATCATCTCCATTGACTGTGTATTCTGTCAAAACTTTTATCAGAAAGACTAATGTTGAAATATAGATATTTGTATTGATGTATCAAAGAAACAGGATATAAAAACAATATTGAAATAATTTCTAATGATGTACAAATGTCTCAAGATATCACATCATAGAATAATTAATGACTATATGAAGTACAACACAGCAGATTAATTTATGATACATAAAGACAAGTTAATACTTAAGGAATAAAGCAGTTACAATTGGCATATGTACCTTGCAGAAAGCTTATAAGGCTCAAAACATCATCTACGTTTTGTGACCCCGTCCTGTTGCATGAAATTAATAAGTTGATAGTTTTGTTCCAATCTAGTTAGCTGCCAATAATTGATATAGACAGACTATGATTTATTTACAGTTTAAAAGCACAGTAACTGGGGATTGTAAATCTATCTAATCCTCTATGATACTCACGCTACTTCCCAGGCACTATCCCTATAGTACTTGCATTGATGGCCTTCCATGCACCAGCTGTCCCCTCACTGTGTCTCCTTCTGCTCTCCTGGTGGCCAAATCTCTCTCACCTGGCTCTATCCCAGAATCCTATCTCTCTCCCAGGTGTCTGACCCTATTCTTTCTATTACTCAAATGTTCCTTGACCAACTTTATTGACAAGACAGAGAATAAATGGTGAGCAATGTTTACAGAAACCTGAGACAGGAGATTCTTAGAATAAGCATTACGGTGTAAATCTGGATTAAAACCATATACTGGGATAGAGAAATCAACATTTCAATAATACAAGAGTAAACTTCATACAGTATACAATAACTGCATAAAGTTATGACAACACCACCTTATCTTCATCAAAGAGAAGTTCAAGCAACTTGCAAGAAATTTAATATTTTGTCTACAAACAAAATGGATTTGGGTTTTCCAGATGTTTTGTTTTTGAAAGGGATCTAAAATGTGTGAAAAAAAATTTATTTTCAGTTTTCAGAACAAGCTTAAAGAGTATGTTATAATTTTTAATTCTTCCTTTCTGTCTTTTTCATCTATTGACAACATAACAATCACATGTAGTACTACTGATGTCTAGCTATACTTAACATTTTAAAAATTTACCTGTTATTTTCTACTTATAAGTTGATATATACCATATCTATCTTTATGAGTTTGGATTACCTCAATCAGATTGTTTTTTATTTCCACCCACTTGCCTGCAAATTTCATAACGTCATTATTTTAACAACTGAATAATACCCCATTGTGTATATGTACCACATTTTCTTTATCCATTATGCAGCTGAAGAACATCTAGATTATTTCCACTTTCTGATTACTATGCATAAAGTCACAAAGAACACAGATGAGTAAGTGTCCTTTTGGAAGTCATGTCCTGGGGTATTTGCCCAAGAACTGGGTTATGGATCCTCAGGAAAAATGATTCCATATCAGAGATTGTACAAACTTGATAGCAATTCTCAGAACCACCATATTGATTCGCATATGACTATATGGATTTCATTCCCAGCAACAATAGGGGAGTGTTTCTCTTAATCTACACCCTCACCAGCATGTGCTGTCACTTGAGTTTTTCATCTTAGCCATTCTGACAGGTTTAAGATGAATTCTCACAGTAGTTTTGATTTGTGTTTCCCTAATGCCTAAGAAGGTTGAGCATTTTTGTGTTCCTCTGTCATTTGAGATTCCTCATTTGAGAATTCTGTTTTGATCTGTTCCTCATTTTTTAAAATAATATTGTTTGTTTATATTTTGATATCTAGTTTCTTGAGTTCTTTAAATATTTTGGATATGAGCCCTCTATTGGAGGTGAAGTTGATAAAATTATTTTCCTATTCTGCAAGTTGCCATTTTTGCCTAATTGACTGTGCCTTTGCCTTACAGAAGCTTTTCATTTTGTGAGGTCAATTTATTAATTGTTGATCTTAGTGCCTGTACTATCTGTGTTCTGTTCAGTCATCTTCTATGCTAATGAGATTAATGCTATTGCCTACTTTCTCTTCTACCATATTAAGTGCATATTTTGTTATGTTGAGGCCTTTGATACACATAGACTTAAGTTTTGTGCTCAGTGATGAGTATATAACCATTTGCATTCTTTTACATGCAGACAGTTTTACCAGCATCATTTATAGAATATGCTTTCCTATCCTAGTGTGTATTTCTGGCTTCTTTACTAAAAACTGATATCCATCAGCGTGTGGATTCATGTCTGGGTCTTCAATTTGATTCCATCGATCAATGTGTCTGTTTTTATACATCTATAATGGAACTAGAAATCAGAAATGGTAGGGCTCCCAACAGTACTTTTATTGTTCAGGTTTTTAGTTTTTTGATATAAAATTGAGAATTGTCCAGTCAAGGTCTGTAAAGAATTGTGTTGGAACTTTCATATGATTTCACTGAATCTGTAGATTACTTTTGGTAGTATGGCCATTTTTCCTATGTTAATCCAACAACCCATGTTCATGGGAGATCTTTCATCATCTGACATCATCAATTAATTTATTTATTTTTTCAAAGACTTGAAGTTTTTAATTAAACAAGTCAAAGTTACCCCATGATGATAGTTTGTATTATGAGTGGCTACTGTGAGAGGTATTGTTTCTGTGATTTATGCTGATATGTTTGTCATTTACATTTAGGAGTGCTACCTTTAAAAAAATTATTTCTAGTTAAACTTTTGTCCAGGCACTTTACTAAACATATTTGTAAGTTCTAGAAGTTCCCTAGTAGAATTTTAGGTGAACATATGTATACTGTTATATCACCTGCAGATAATGATACTTTGACTCTTTGCTTTTTATTTTTTATCCACACCATTTCCTTCAGTTCATCATTGTTCTAAAACTTCAAGTTCTACATAGAATAAATATGAAGAATATGGCCAACTTTGTCTTGTTCCTGGGTTTAGTGGAATCAAGCAATTGAGTAGTTTCTATTATTCCTATGATTGTTGATTTATAGCTTGTTTTCACTACGGTATTATTAAATGAATGCTTTAACGTTTTTATATCATTTGTAGCTTGCTTTGTGGCTCATAATGTGACTAAAATGTATAGAATATTCCATATCATGTCAAGATTAATGTGCCTTTTATATATTTTTAAAAGAAAGTTTTGTAGTTATATCTTATACTCAGTTGAACTATGGCATGGTTTAGAAATGCTTTTTATTTGCTAATTTTTAGTTTAAAAAAATCTAAAATGAACACAAGTAACAAAATCTACAGTTTATTATTGTATCAGTAGTCACCTGACTGTTCGCTCATTACATTGTATGTTTTATAAAAATGTGAGTTCCAAAGTTTGATAAATATTTAGAAATATTCTATCCCTTTAATCCATTCTTTCTTATATTAATATAAACTATATTTCTTTATCTCTATGGTCTTATGTTTGAAGTATACACTTAATTCTAAATCAGAATAGTTAGGATAAATTGAGGGAGAATATTCACCTATTTCCATTTAATAAATTACTATCTTTGCCAAAAGTACGCTTAGTGGATAAGAGGTTTTTTTTATTAATCAAGTAAGCTACTCTGAGTCTTTTAAAGGGAGAGTTAGAGTCAATTGGATTCAAGGCAGTAATTGAAATGGGTTCTTTCTTTCCTATTCTTTTTTTTATGTTCATAGCAGCTTTATTTGTTTTTTTAATAATTTATTTTCATTTCTTCAAGTTACATCTCAATCACAATCCCCTCCCTACTCCCCCCTCCAGTCCCATCCTCCTCCCCCCCAACTCCCCATCCTCTTCCCTTCTTTTTTTTTTAGTTTAAGGTATTTCTCCCCCCCCCCAACAGCTCTCCCTTTCAGTCCAAAAAATGGTTCTTTTTCTTATAACTATAAATACAATACAAAACAACAGAAATAAATAGGCCACAATTATAAGAGTTATATGGCTTAGCATACATTCCCAATGTCCAGTCCATATGTATTTGGCACCTGACTTTAACATTCTACTATCTAACCATCTCCATGAGTTTAAAGTTCTATATCTAACTCAGCTTTCATACTAACTTGCCTCACAATTTTAAAAATATCTTCTTAGAGACAGAACACCCTCTTGATTCCTAAACAACTCAAAATTTAACTATGAGACTCTAGCTATCTATTCTTCAACCACCTCAGAGACCTGAGAGGGCTTTCTTTCCTATGCTATTGTTGGTTATTGCTGATCTGGTTTGTCAGATTATAGCTAGATCCTTCTTTCTCTGTTGTTATTAAGGTCTGTTGATTTGGTAGGTTGAACAATGGCATATCCATACAAAGTTCTATCTTGTTTAATCTTTTTTTGTGAAATATTTTCTCCTACTTTAATAGATGAAAATATCTTCTTTCTTATGTATACTAGTTCAATATTCTCTGAAGTACTGGATTTGTTCCTTTAAGTTACATAATTTTGTGATTCCCCTAAAACATCAAAATTTAAAAGGTAGTTTTTTGAATATAGAAATATTAGCTAGTAATTATTTTCTTTCTGAAATTAAAATATATGATTTATGATACTCAGATTTCAAGGATGCTAGTATGAAATCCATTCTTACTCTTTATACATTTACCTTTGAAAGTGAATTAGATTTTTTTTAATCTTGTAGCTTTAAATATTGTTTCCTTCCTTACTATTTTTTTACAATTTGACTATTATCCTAGATATCTTTAACTGTCATTTTGACACAGTCTAGAGTCATTTTGGAAAAGAGGATTAGTTAAAAGATTTTTCAAATCAGATAGAACTGTGTAAATATTTGTAGTTTGCTATTTGATGTATGGTATCCCTACCCGAAATTTTTCCAGTATTGTATTATTATATGAAAGTGTAAACTAAATAAATCGTTCCTTTGATAGTTTTCCTTTGATTTAAGTATTTTTTCACAGTGAAATAAATGAAATAGAATAACCATGGTGTAGTGTGAAAAAAGGTCCTTCTCTGGTCATTTCTGATATACATTCCTCTTTTTTTAAATACATACCAATTTCTTTAGTTTTTGAAAAATTTCTGCTAATTTCAATGAATGAGTTTTCTATAACTTTAGTCTCCTCCATTCTTTCTTCTATACTATATTCTCAGGTTTGGTAAATACAACATATCCTTGAGATAATCAAGAAATGAAACAACCCAAAAATAAATATGAGGCATACACCTGAACAGAAAATTCTTCAATAGGAAACAAATGCCTGTGGGATATTTGTTTTTGTTGAAATGATTAGAATCTTAAATCATCAGGAAAATGAAAACTAAAACTACCTTCAGATTTCATCTTATTCCAGTCAGAATGGTTAACGTTAACATATAATACAAATACTGGTGTGGATGATAGAAAAGGGGAACATGTAGTCACTACAGATGGGAATGTGAATTTGCATACTTAGTATGTAAATTAATGTGTAGGTTCCTTGAATCCTAAAAATAGATCCACCACATAATACAGATATGTTAACTTTGGCATATACTCAAAGACTATATTCTCTAAAAGAGATAATTGCTCATCATGCTGTTTGCTGCTCTAGTCAAAACATAAAGTAAATGAAAAGAGACTAGATATAAGACAACTGATGGATAGAGAACATGTTGTACACTTATGTAATTGCCTCATTGAACTAGTAAAAAAGAAAAGAAAATTATAAAATTCAAGCTAAAAGAATGGAATTTGATATCTTGATTATCTCAGGAATATGTTGTAGTTACCAAATATGAGAATATAGTATAGAAGAAAGAATGGAGGAGACTAAAGACCTAGAAAATTCATTCATTGAAATTAGCAGAAAATTTTCAAAAACTAAAGAAATTTTCATGTATTAAAAAAAGGGGGGGCCAAGATGGCAGCACCCTGCACTGACGCATTTTGAATGTGGGAGAAAAGAGCCATAAAAAAACACAGAGTTATTGGACACTGTGCAAAAACCGGAGGGGCTAGACCCTCCGGGAACACTCACAGCTCCCAAGGGACTGTTAAAAGTCCCAGGGTAAGGCTCTCCCCCCATCTCTCTCGGACACGGAAGCCACTAAATCCGGGATTCGGGAAATCCCATTTGGAGAGGCGCCTGGTAAGATCGACCCTAACACACAGCAGGCAGAATCAGAGGCCACATGGCGATCGCCCACTAGCCTACTGGGCTCCCCACACCTCAGGAGGACCTTATAACTACTTAGGAAACTTTGCGGGATAGTTGAAGTCTTAGCAAGGAAGAAACAGGGCGCTCAGCAGGTGGTCCGCAGCCACTCGAGCCCGGGAGGATTCGAGAGAGCTGGAAGCTGCTGGGTAGAGCAGTCAGGGTGGGAAGCATGCACAGGCAGGTGGGGCTGAAGCCCGGCGCACCCATGGTGGAGCATCTAGGGAGGGAAGCCAGCACAGGTGGTGGGAGGGGCAGAAGCTCCGCGCACCCGCAGCTGAGCAGACAGGGAGGGAAGCTGGCACAGGCGGGTGGGGCTGAAGGGCCAGGCCAGTGGCGGAGAAGCCTAGTGGGAAACCAGAAGCCAGGGGACCATAGCTGTATTCTGGAAAACCCAGATATATTAGGTGTGGAGTCGGGCCGTGTCAGCCTCGGTGATGACAAACAAAGCCCACAGAATCTGTGCCTGGGCAAACAGGTCCATACCATCAGAACCATTACAGGCTGATCACTCAGTGTGCAACATAGAGAAATCTGAATTGGGAGAAGTGAAACAATCCCGGACCATTACTCACTACCTGGGAATAGGCTGCACAGGCTCACAGTGCTTCAGGCTATTAAAACCACATTGTCCCTGAGATCCCCCTGTAAGCAATGACAGATAGCCAAGCAATTGGACTCCTTCACCAAAGCATCCCCTGTGGATCCAAGCACAGAAAACGACAAGAACAGACAGCTAAACACATCCATATGGCAAAAGGTCCAAGAAAAAATAGATATCAATGAAATATGACTCCAACAACGCAGAATTATCCTAGCTCATCCAATTCGGATGACCTCACACCAACAGAAACACATGAAAATGATGACAATTCTGCGTTATGGAAAGTGATAGAGTCCTTTCAAGAAGAACTTAAATCTATGAAGGAATTCAAAGAAGCCACAATTTTACAAGTCAAAACAACGAACAACACCATTAAGGAACTCCAAGCCAAGGTGGCAGAGCTTGAACAGGAAAAGGACAAAGCAATGAAAGATGTTCAGAAAAAAACAAGCAAGCTGGAGGAGGAAATGTAAAAAACAAACAATACCATACAAGACATGAAAATAGAAATAGAAACAATAAAGAAAACACAGTCAGAGTTAAAAGAGGAAGTGGAAAATCAAGGGAAGAGAACAGGAACTACGGATGTGAGTATCAAAAATAGGAAGTAAGAGATGGAAGACAGGATCTCAGGCATGGAAGATTCGATGGAAGAAATCAGTACAACATCCAAAGGAAATGAGAAGGCTAAAAAATATCACACTCACAACATCCAAGAAATCAAGGACTCAATGAAAAGACGGAACCTAAGAATTGTAGGCATAGAGGAAAGAGAAGACTCCCGACTCCAAGGTCCGAGAAATATCTTCAACAAAATCATAGAAGAAAACTTCACAAACCTGAAAAAAGAGATGCCGATAAAAATCCAAGAGGCTTAAAGAACACAGAACAGATTAGATCAGAAAAGAAACTCCTCTCGCCACATAATAATAGAAACACCAAAAGTACAGAAAAAAAAAATATTAAAAGCTGTAAGAGAAAAAGGTAAAGTCACATACAATGGCAGACCCATCAGAATTATACCTGACTTCTCCTCAGAAACTTTAAAAGCTAGAAGAGCCTGGACAGATATCCTACAAGTCCTGAGAGATCATAGGTGCCCAGTCAGACTACTATACCCAGAAAAACTCTCTATCAACACAGATGGAGAAAACAAGATATTCCATGACAAAATCAAATTTAAACAATATCTACCCACAAACCCAGCCAAACAGAAAATCCTAGTAGGAAAATTCAAACCCAGAGAAGAAAACTTCACCCAAGAAAATAAAGGGAATAGAAAACCCCTCAGCAACTAAACCAAAAGAGGCACAGGACCATCACTTATATACCAAAATAATGGGAAATAACAACCCCAGGTCAGAAACATCCATCAACATCAAGGGACTCAACTCCCCAGTAAAAAGACACAGGTTTACAGAGTGGATCCGCAAGCAAGAGGCGTCCTTTTGCTGCATACAAGAAATACATCTCACTACCAAAGATAGACACTACCTCAGAGTAAAGGGCTGGGAAAAGGTTTTCCAAGCAAATGGATCCAGGAAGCAAGCTGGAGTAGCCATTCTAATATCAAACAAAGCAGACTTCCAACTGAAGTTAATGAAAAAAGACAAAGAAGGGCATTATATATTCATTAAAGGGAATATTCATCAAGAGGAAATCTCAATACTAAACATCTATGCCTCAAATACATAGGCACCTACTTTCATAAAAGAAACACTTCTAAAACTTAAATCGCACGTCGATCACAACACACTAGTAGTGGGAGACTTCAACACCCCACTCACAACAATGGACAGATCATCAAGACTGAGGCCAAACAGAGAAATATTGAGTCTAACAGAGATCATGAAACAAATGGACCTAACAGATATCTACAGAACCTTTCAGCCAAACACAAAGGAATAAAACTTTTTCTCAGCACCTCATGGAACCTTCTCCAAAATCGACCACATAGTTGGACACAAAGATAGTCTCAACAGAAACAAGAAAATTGAAATAACACCTTGTATCTTATCAGATCACCACGGAATAAAGCTGGTCTTCAACAGCAAAAGAATCAACAGAAAGCGTACACACACATGGAAATTGAACAGCTCCTTACTGGATGACCACTGGGTCAGGGAAGAAATAAAGAAGGAAATCAAAGACTTCTTAAAATCCAACGACAATGAAGACACAACATACCCAAACCTATGGGATACATTGAAAGCTGTGCTATGAGGAAAGTTCATAGCACTAAGTACTTTCAAAAAGAAAATTGTGACAGCTCATATTAGTGAATTAACAGCTAAGCTGGGTGAATTGGAAAAAAAAAGAAACAAACACTCCCAAGGGGAGCAGAAGGCAGGAAATCATCAAACTTAGGGCTGAAATCAGCAACTTAGAATCAAAAAGAACTGTACAAAGAATCAATGAAACCAAGAATTGGTTCTTCGAGAAAATCAACAAAATAGACAGACCCCTAGCCAAATTAACTAAAAGGCAAAGGGAAAGAACCCTAATCAAAAAAATCAGAAATGAAAAGGGAGAAATAACAACAGACATTGAGGAGATCCAGAAAATATTCAGGTTCTACTTTTAAAATCTTTATTAAACCAAATTTGAAAACCTAAGTGAAATGGACATTTTCCTCAATAATTTCCACCTACCAAAACTAAATCAAAATCAGATTAACAGCTTAAACAGCTCAATAACCCCTAAGGAAATAGACACAGTCCTTAATAATCTCCCAATCAAAAAAAGCCCCGGGCCAGATGGCTTTAGCACGGAATTCTACCGGACCTTCAAAGAGGAACTAACACCATTACTCTTCAAACTCTTCCACCACATAGAAACAGAAAGAACACTGCCAAACTCATTCTATGAGGTCACTGTCATTCTGATTCCTAAACCACACAAAGACCCAACAAGGAAAGAGAACTTCAGACCAATCTGCCTCATGAACATAGATGGAAAAATACTTAATACTAGCACACCGATTTCAAGAACAAATCAAAAGTATCATACATCATTGTAGAGGTTAGATAAATTAGATTTAGAAAATATATAGGGGTTTCTGATACTGTCTCTTAATTCGGGACATGAAGAGCATTATCAGCATGATGTCAGGAAAAACAGGAAAGAGTTAATAGACTGAAAAACAAGGTTGAAGTCAGGAAAAACAGGAAAGACTCAATAGACTGAAAAACAAGGTTGAAGTCAGGAAAGGAGGAAAGTCTTAATGGACTTGAAGAAACAAAGTATCTGGGCTGACATTGTTTTCAGCTGCTAAGAGGGTGGAGCCCAAATTAAGCTGAAACAGAGTTCCTCCTATTTAAGCACAGTGCATGGAGCCCAGAAAGAGAAGAGGCCTCTGATGCTAGAGAGCTCCAAGTGCCCTGCTGAAAAAAGTGCTGGCCATCATTTGATGGCCAGATTTCCCTGAAGCAGAAAGAAGCTGGTGAGCAAAGAAAGCCTGAGCAAGAACACCAAAAGGCCAAGGACTAAACCCTATGGTTCAGCTTTTGCCTAGAGGGGTTTGATCTGTCCGAACAGTGGCCTAAAGGAAACTGTGCCTGGCTTTAAGGACTGAGGCAGAGCAGCTGAGTTCCTGATTCAAAAGTAGTAAGTTGGCCTGCAGACAGCTGGGGTCTCCCACAGAGAAGAAAGCATGAAGACTTATTTAAGGTGAGACTGCAATAACCAACTTACCCTGAAGAACCTGCATCTGAGAGATCCAGAAAAAGGACTGCTAAGTGCGTTAAAGAATCTACAACAAAGACTGTGTTCCTGACGACTGAGGACCTGCCCCAGAGACTGTATCATTCTAAAAGGTTAGAAAAATAATTATCAATAGGTTTAGTGGATAGGTTAAAGGGGTTGTAAGAGTTTATAGGATTAAAGGTTAAGAAATTGTTGGTGTTTGTTATAAGTGAATTTAGTAATAAATAAATAAGTGTTAAATAATAATTTAAAAGTTCGGTTACAGGTGGCGCTCAACGTGGTAAGGCATTATGGATAATTTTATTTTCAAAACTATAGATAAAACTGCATATTTTAAAACTATGATACCAGTTGTTGACAATATGACAATGTTTACTGCTGACCTCTACACTGTTTTTCAATCAGACCGAATGTTTTATGCTGTTTACTTTTTTTTTATTTTATTGGTTTTTCATAAGGAAGACGTATGTTACACAATTAAAAATTATGGAAATGCAGATTGAGGAGCTTAAGAAAATTCTGGCAGGGCAGGTGACTGGAACTGAGAAAATGGCAAGTTCTTTTCTAGCTAGGTATCCACAGTCGCCGCATGTACTAGTAGAAAAGCCACCGCGTGTGCCAGTAGGAAACCAGGTAGGTAATGGTGCTAATGTGGAACCAAGTGCGCCCCCAGAGGAGCTGCGTGGTACTGCACAATCACCATCAGCTTTTCCAGTTATGTTTCAAATTAGGCCTGATAATAATAACGGTCAACTCCATCAGGAAATAACATGGCATCCAATAGACATTTTGGATTTAAAAAGATTTAAGGAGTCTATTGTCTCTTATGGAATGCACTCATCATTCGTTAAACAGATGCTAAAAAATTGGGCTATACAAAATAGAATCATTCCTTAAGATTGGAAGGGACTGATATCAGTTGTGCTAGAAGGTAGCCAGCAATTACAATGGTTGTCATGGTGGAGACATGAAGCCACAAAATTAGAGCAGCAAAATATGGCAAGGGGAATAAAGGTCACAACCCACCAAATGCTTGGTGAGGGACCTTATGCTGACATATGGTTACAGACTCAATTTGAAGATGTTGTCAGTGAACAATGTCGTGTTGCAGCTCTGAGGGCCTGGGATATGGTGGCTG
>CAJQZJ010018033.1:12309206-12328595 GCA_907164525.1 Lophiomys imhausi | reverse complement strand
CCAGTATGGGTTCCTCAGTGGCCACTTTCCTCTGTAAAATTGAATGTGGCCAAAGAGTTGGTGGATGAACAGATGTCTTTAAAGCATATAAAATCATCTGTATCTCCTTGGAATACACCTATATTTGCCATTAAAAAGAAATCTGGAAAATGGAGATTGTTGCATGACCTGCGTGCCATAAATCAACAAATGCAGATCATGGGCCCAGTGCAACGCGGCTTGCCGCTTTTATCATCTTTGCCAGCCTCATGGCCCATAATAGTTATAGATATAAGGGATTGTTTTTTTCTCCATCCCTTTGTGTGCCAAAGATAGTGAGAGATTTGCATTTACTGTTCCATCCTGTAACCATGAGGAACCTGATCAGCGGTTTGAATGGGTAGTATTACCTCAGGGCACGGCAAACAGCCCCACTATGTGCCAACTGTATGTGGGGGAAGCCATTGCTCCCTTGAGAAAGAATTTTCCAGATTTGAGATGTGTTCATTATATGGATGATATCTTACTGGCAGCTAAGAGTGAACAAATGTTAGATCAGGCCTATGAAGAATTAGTTCAATTATTAAAAAAGAAAAGGTTGTTTATTGCTCCTGATAAGGTTCAAAAGGAAAATGTGGTTGATTATTTAGGAGCAAAGGTTGGACCTGAAAAGATTATACCTCAAAAGATTGAGATAAGAAAAGATAATTTAAAGACTCTAAATGATTTTCAAAGGTTGTTAGGAGATATCAATTGGGTAAGAGACTATTTGAAGCTACCAAATTATGAAATAAGACCCCTATATGATATTTTGAAAGGTGATTCAGCACTTAATTCTCCTAGGCAATTAACGGAAGAAGCAAGAAAAGCTTTATGTAAAGTGGAAGAAAGGTTACAGAGTGCCTTCCTAAAGAGATGGCAGGAAGGACAGCCCATTGTATTGTGCATATTTGCCACCTATGGTCAGCCTACAGGATTACTATGGCAGGACGGACCATTATTATGAACTTATTCGAAGATTTCTCCAAAAAAATCCATAGAACATTATCCCACTGCAGTTGCTGCTTTAGCCTTGAATGGTATCCAACAATGTTTGCAGTCTTTTGAAGTTGCTCCTGCCAGTATAATAGTGCCCTATTCCAGTCATCAAATTAAGATTTTGTGTGGCACTGTAGATGATTGGGCAATATTGCAATGTAGCTTTGAAGGAGTGATTGATAACCATTATCCTAAGCATCCATTACTATCATTTTTTAAGGAGCACCCAGTGATATTCCCTAAGGTTACTTCAGCAGTACCACTTCAAGGGTCACCAAATGTATTTACTGATGGCTCAAAGACAGGCTGCGGAGCCTATTTGATAGAAAGACAAGAGCCCGTGTTATGTCAATTTCAACCAGGCTCCCCCCAAATACTAGAGTTGAAAATAGTAATTGAGGTGTTTAAAAGATGTCAATTTGCATTCAATTTGATCTCAGATTCAGTTTATGTGGTCAACGGAGTGAAAGTATTAGAATTAGCAGGTCCTATTAAGAATAGTAGTACTGTATGTGCCTTATTACAAGAGTTACAAGTTTTAATCTGGCAGAGAAAAAGGTGTTTTTATATTCAACATATTAGAGCACATGCAGGATTACCTGGACCATTAAGTGAGGGTAATGATAAAGTTGATCGATGGACTAGGATGACATGCATTTTTTGGAGCTCATTCCTGGACCAAGCCAGACAGTTTCACCAATTATTTCATGTAAATGCAAAAACTCTACAGCAGAAATTCCATTTGTCTAGAGCAGATGCTAGACAAGTGGTTTTGGACTGTCCTCAGTGTGTGATTCATCATCATCCTCCCAGTGTGGGAGTGAACCCTAGAGGGTTGATGCCACTCAAAATCTGGCAAATGGACGTTACCCACATTTCAGAGTTTGGAACCTTAAAATATATTCATGTATCTGTGGATACCTGCTCAGGTATCATACATGCTACACCTATGAGTGGAGAAAAGGCTCGCAATGTCATAGGGCATTGCTTAGAAGCCTGGGCTGCATGGGGAAAACCACAGCAGCTGAAAACGGACAATGGACCAGCCTATACGGCACAGTCCTTTGTCTCCTTCTGCAACCAGATGGAGGTACAGGTTAATCACGGATTACCATACAATCCTCAAGGACAAGGAATTGTGGAGCATCCTCATCGCACCTTGAAAGAATGCTTGCAAAAACAGAAAGGGGGAATAGGCCAAGGCCGTACCCCCAAGGAGAGAATGTCTTTAGCCTTATTTACTTTAAACTTTTTCAATTTGGATGCTCAGGGTCGCTCAGCAGCGGACAGACATCAGGATTCCCATGGTCCACCTAAAGGTATGGTGAAGTGGAAGGATATTTTGACAGGCTCTTGGCGGGGGCCTGACCCCATGCTAACATGGGCGAGAGTGTCTGTTTGTGTTTTTCCTCAGGATCAACAAGATCCAGTGTGGGTGCCTGAATGCCTTGTGAGGAAGATTCGTCATGAAGACCTTCCTAAAGATCCTGGTGATAGTAGCAGTGAGTATGTCAGGAATGACCGAGCCGAGATGGGGGATCCTGTCGATATTCCCAAAGCCGATGCCAGTCAGACATGATGCAACTGTGTTTCCATGCTTATTTAGCAATAATAGAAGCTTAGGCTTACCCTACCTTCCCTTTGATGATCAGAAAAGCCCTATAGAGGGTAATAGAAATGTCAGCTTGAAGGGTAGTCTGTGCTTTTTAATGAGCTTCAATAGGTCAGATGATACAGAATGCATTAAATTGTCTCAGCAGTCAGCAGATTTTTTTACCACAACTGAGGTTTGGGGGTAGGGGTAGTGGTTTGTTTTTGGGCAACGGTTCTCGCCTTGAGGGATGGTGGCCCACACAAGTCTCTGACCGGGACCCCCCCAGACAGCCACGCTGGGCACTTTTGTAGAGGATCCACAGGAGAGGAAGGACCTTTTCCCTGGACTGGATGTCAGGAGCGCAGAGCAGTTTGGGTTCAACAGATTAGTTTTCCTTTAGCCCCATGATTAGTAATATAGTGAATAACTCTTGTACAGGAATGCTTGATATATCTACTAGGGATCCTCAGCAGACTGCCACCAATCCTTTTTTTTGTGGCTTTTGTGTGGGGTAAATGGAAGTTGCATGGACTTGGGACCTGTCATTATGCTTGGGGGAGGAGTTTATCAAAGAGATAATTTTTCCCTAGGGTCTGCTATCAAATTACATCTTTCTAGCAGTAGTGGCTCTGGTACTTGGAAATCTTCGTTTCATTCTTACCACAATAAGACCTTTTCAGCTTCGCCAGTGTGTCTCTGGCCTCCTTTTCTGTGGATTGTAAGTAATGGGAGTGCATCCTTGGGTGAAGAAAAGTTAGTATGCACTCCGGGCATATGTTTTTATGCCCTATGCTGGAATGCCACAGCCTTTCCTGTGGCTGTGGTGACTAGAATGCCTCGATATGTACCAGTTCCTGTAGAGGCTCCTAATATCATGATGCTATTCAGGTTTAAAAGAGATTTTGGCATTACTGCAGCTATTGTTACTGCCATCACTATTGCTGCTGTGGGGGCTACTGCCTCAGCTATTGCCTTGTCTAGTTCTATACAGACTGCCAATGCCCTGAATAACATCTCAGCCACTGTAGCACAGGCATTGGATACTCAGACCTCTATGAATTCTCATCTCAAAGGAGGCCTTATGATAGTTAATCAACGCATAGATTTAATACAAGAACAGATTGATTCTCTTTGGCAACTAGCACAATTGGGGTGTGAGTGGAAAATGCAAGGTTTGTGTGTTACTTCTGTGCAGTATCAAAATTTTACAAAGGCTGCTAATTTGTCTAGACAATTGTCAAAGTTCCTCTTACAGGATTGGTCGGCTGAATTTGAAAATTTGATGAGAGAGCTGAGAGAGACAATCGTCCACATCAATTCCACTCAGGTGGATCTGAGCCTGGCCACTGGTTTGACTTCCTGGATACAGATGGCTATGGATCATCTTAAGGAGTGGGCGGGCGTAGGCTCTTTGGCGATACTGATGATACTAGCCTCTCTGGTTTGCCTATGGTGCATCTATAAGATGAGAGCCACACAGAAGCGTAATGCAGCCATGATTATACAGGCCCTTGTCGCCATTGAGGTGGGCCAGTCCCCTCAGGCATGGCTCGCTGCCATGAAGCCTTAAATCTTCACTGAGCATAGTCCCTGCCCACTGAGGTATTCGTTCCACGGATATTAGGGTCTGGCAAGTCAATGACGGAGTAGACGGGTAAGTCTCGGCCACCTAAGACAGGGCAGTCCCGAGTGGGGAGGCTGACCCAGAGACGGGTAAGAGTTTGAGCACCGCCCTCCTACAGGCTCAGGCCCACTGTGAGATCCCCAGATATGGGGATTACGTAGCCTTTCCAGGGACTTCTACCAACTTTACAAAAAATAATAAAGGGGGAACTGTAGAGAGCTGCGACGTGCTGCGCCCTAAAGATGGCGCCAGTTTCCGCCTTCCACCAGCCCGACGGTGTGTGCTCTCGGTGGTAAACAAGTCCATATTTGGCTAAGACCGCTGATCTGGCTTGCTTCCGCATACGTGGGCCTCTAAGATAGCACCACATGGCTTTACTTGATTGGCTGTTCATATAGTATTTAGCCTGTGGGTTGGGTCTGCCCGGGCATTCGGAAGACTGTTTTCAAGGGACCTGAATAAACTGCTGGAGAAGAGCTTTTGTGAGTTGCGTCGTCCTTGCTGGTCGAGGGGGACGCGACAAATTATTAAAAAAAATAAAATAAAAAAAAATTCTAGAGTTACATGGAACAGGGTGGTGAGGGTGCACACCCTTAATCCCATCATTCAAGAAGAGTACACTCTTAATCCCAACACACTAGAGACAGAAACAGGCAGGTCTCAGAGCTCAGGTTCAGCCTGATACAAAACAAACTCTAAATAGAGAAAACTTCTATCCAGGAGTAGTGGAACACATCTTTAATACCTTCAGATGGGAACCACAGGTCTCTGATTCCAATAATTAGAATGCAGAGACACACACGTAGGATTTGGAAGGACGTAAGTTTAAAAGCTTCTTACAAAAGGCCTACTCAATACAAACAAATTGTCCTTTGAGATCTCAAAATATATACACTAAAGCTGGTTTAGCTCCAAAATAACAAAATAATTTCTTCTTTAACCCAGATTGAAAGATAACACTTTATATACTGTCAAAAAAACAAATTTGCTTCAGGAGAAATATTACCAACCCCCCCCCAAAAAAAGAGGGTAATTGTCCCAGAGTTAGGATTAGGGCAGGGTTCTGTTCTTATCTTTCCAGGAGAATCAAAGCATCCATTCAAGGAACCCAGGGACAACTGGACAACGGAAACCTCAGCAGAACACAGAATCAGACACCAAAGAAGACGAGTGACCCAGTTGATTCAGCCTGACAGCCTCCCTCAATAGCTGTTTCCATCAAAAGCCTACAACCACAACAACTCAATATTGCTAAGACCGTTCAGCTCTACACAATGCCCCAGCCAGAACCTCAGTAAAGCCTGGAAGATCAGCTTCTGCCTACAAACTCCTTAGGACATATAAACAGCTGAGAACAGAAGGACTGAACATAAAAGTATTGTACTAACATTTTTAACCATTTTTCCTTTTTGGTTTGGGCCCCAAATCAGCAGGAAGTCATTTTAAGAGTGCGACATCCCATGCCCAGAGTGTGGGGAGGGTGTTTCTCCGCCCCCCTTTTGGTTATTTGAAGGATTACTGAAAACTCTGTTATTTAGGGGAAGAGATTACAAGTGGTTAAATGGTCCTGTTTAATGGGTTTTGGAGGTTAGACCCAGGGTATTCCTTCTTTTCCTTTTCTGTATCCTTCTTTCTCTCCTATGTAGGAGTGCATAGACTTGAGAAAAATGAGACATAGTCATAACACAGGAAGGACCAAGAAGAAGGGACAGATTATTGAATATGACCTTACATCTTTGTATATTGATACAAAATTAGTAGTATATTTGGCTAAAGTGGTATTGACCATTGTTTATTGTGCAAAAATAAGATTGTATTGTACTACATCGGTATTGATCTTTGTATATATTTATACAAAATTAAGATTATAGTTGGCCACAATGGTATTGACCCTTGTATATGGACGTAATATTAAGATTGTATTGGGCTACATAGGCATTGATCTTTGTATATTGATACAAAATTAAGAGTATATTTATCCACATTTGAATTGATCTTTGTATATTGATACAAAATTAAAGGTAATGCTTCCTAATGGTATCATACCTAAGATACTTTAAAATGAAATGTGAAGCTCTGGCCTCTTGATACCAACCGTCTTAAATTGTTTAGGATAGTTAAGAAAGAAAAACTCCTAATCATGCAAGCATGTCACTTTGTTAGCTGCTATGACAGTCTATCACAGATATTCTCTAAGCTACTCAGTAATCAAGTTGTTAAGAGACAAGCAACATTTTCTTATCTAAATACAAGAGATGGATAGGGCATATTCAAAAACCCCAGGAGATATGCAGAATATGGCATTCAAAGATGTGGTCTTAAATTAAGATTTTTTTTGATATCGAGAAATATCAGCTCCTGACAGCACCCCCTATTCTACTCCAAGTAGAAGATAAGCATCGAAGAATCTCCAGTGTGAGATGGTTGAATTAGTGGCAAGCCTATCTCTTGGCATGAAAAAACCCCTTGCTCCAACTGCAGACAGACTGCTGTCCAAAAAGGACAAAACTTGGTAGCAGGGAAGTCGACGCCTAGCTCTGCCAAGACAGGGTAGGCAAATCCTTCATAATCCCTGGTCTACAATAAATGTCTGTCAGAGAAACAGGACCAAAAGGCTGAAGACTGATGCAGGAATGTGTGGAGAGAAAATGGGAACTGTCCAGGCAGTCACTGGTTTGTCATTTCTTAGTATTGAAAGCTGCAGGCCCTGCACTTCCTATATAATCAGATATATTTATCCCTCTCAGGTCTCTGAGGTGGTTGAAGAATAAACAGCTAGAGTCTCATAGTTAAATTTTGCGTTGTTTAGGAATCAAGAGGGCGTTCTAGATCTAAGAAGATGGTTATAATAGTGATACAAGTTAGTATGAAAGCTAAGTCAGTTATAGAACTTCAAACTCATGGAAATGGTTAGATGGTAGAATGTTAAAGTCAGGGGCCAAATATGTATGAACTGGACATTGGGAAGGTATACTGGGCCATTTAACTCTCATAAATGTGGCATATTTATTTCTGCTGTTTTGTATAGTGTTTACTGTTATAAGAGAACGAACCATTTGTTGGACTGAAAGGGGAAGCTGTTGGGGGGAAGAGGGTGGAAGGGTGGGAAAGGAAGGGGGAATAAGGAAGGGTTTGTGACTGAGATGTAACTTGAAGAAAAAAAATAAAGTATTTAATAAAAAAAAAACAAAAAAATAAAAAGGGTGGCAGGGGGAGAATGATTGTTTCATGCTACAGGAATGAGATAACTCAGATCCTGGAAGATAATTGGTATTTTCCCTCATTTATTTATGTTACCTTTGAATCTTTAGTTGTTTATGTTCATTTGAAATATTTATAAAAGTCAGAAAATTAGTAAGAAATTTTGGGGTTAAAAGAATTCAGAAAAATTCAGAGGAGATAGAAAGTAGTTATATAAAAGTGTAAAGGGAAATACTACAACAGGAAATAATAAATTTGTTAGATGAACATCATGGAAGTAAACAACCCCTTTATGATTAGATTTAAGTTTTATTCTACAACATTAAACCCATATTGGGTATCATTGTTGGGCTGAGAATCTATATCTTGATTGGAAAGAATCTATTCTTATTCTGCTAAAGGAACATACCAATGAACAGATACTTTTTTATTTCTTTTATTTTTTTTAAACAATTGTCTTGGTTTCTTCTTCCTTCCTTCCTTCCTTCCTTCTTTTCTTTCTTTCTTCCTTCATTTCTTTCTTTCTTTTTTAACATTTACTTATTTCTTCAAGTTACATCTCAATCATAGTTCCTTCCTTTCTCTCCTTCCCGGTCCCACCCTCCGACTATCTTCCCCCTCACCCTTCTATCTGCTTTTTTTTATTTATTTAAGGTTCATCTTTTCTCCCCCAACAGCTCCCCCTTTCAGCCCAATAGAATGTTCTTTTTCTTATCACAAGAAGTAAAATGAACAGATTCCTAATGACTTATAATTGCACATATAGATTAATGAATCTCTCAAAACTATTCAGAAAAGCTTTTATTTGAAGTAGAGTGTGATTCACACAGAAATCCAAAACTGACTAAGATGGAGAGAATAAAATTTTGAAGAATGTTTAGCCCTATATGAAACATCAACCACACCCTATATAGGAATTTCAATGCAGCAACATGACTACTTTGACAAGGGATCATATCCAGAAACATAAATGTCTGTGTTATTAGGGTGAAATACAGACAAATCCTTATTATTCTCCTTTAGTCCCTCTGCTTGGAAATCACACCCTTAATCCCTCTGGATGGAATATGGACAGGAAACACCTTTAATCCCTCTGACTGGAGTACAGCCCTACCCTTACTACACACCTTTAATCCAAAACAATGACATCTAATGGAGGGTCAGACAAAATGAGGAATCAGAGAAAGAATTGACAGAAGGAGTAGGAGAGAGGATATGCCCAGCTCTCAAGAGAACAGAAAAGAATGAGAAGCTACTTAAGAGAGAGAGCAAGGGAGGTCATGGTGTGCAGTGCAGCTCAGTTGAGTGCAGTTGTTTTCCTGCAGTTCACTTCATGGAGTTCAGAGGAAGTTTTTCCAAGTAGAGGAATTTAGTGAAAAACTGAGGGAAGCCAGTTTCAATCAGTCAGTTTGTGGAGGAATTTTGAGTCAGAACAGCTGAGTTGAGTCAGCCAGCCAGAGTTCAGAAAGAACTAGAAAGAGTGACCTTATTCAGCAGTTAAGTCTCAGAGGCTGAAAACATTCTACATCTAAGTTAGCAGAAAGTGGCTGAAAGCTGAAGTCTTAAAGGTCTGGGCTTGCAGAAGTTTAGATTGTATGAAGACTAAAGGTTTCCAGTCCTAGGTCAAGGGATATCCGGATAGAAATGCTCTGATCTCAGTCCAAGTCATGTATCAGTAAAGCTTGAGTACTGCTCTCGTCTCATCCCATCATCTGAGAAAATAAAAGTATTTACAACACCCCTTATATCGAAGTACAAGATATCATTGGGGAAAAGGTAAAGGAAAGATTATATGAAGTAGAAGAATACAAGGGAACAGTATTTTCCTGATAAATCAGGGTCATTGTACATTTGAACTCACTCAGTTAAGGCAGCATACAGAACCTCAAGCCAGACTAAATCCCACCATGGAGAGAGGAAGTGGACACGGATCCAGAATCCACACCTCTAAACAAGGAACTACTTGCAATTAATAGCTCTGGGGAAGGGAGAGGGGATTTTTGTTTGTTTTGTTTTTGTTTTTTGTTTTGTTTTTTTAAAGAGTGTTACCACTATTACAGCTACCATGCACAAATAGAATACCATAAATTTGTGACTATTTGTCCAGCACAGCACAAATTATACTTTATGGTTATACAAATAAAGGGTATACACAAATTTGGGTTGGTAGGGAATGGGTGTGCAGATCTAAGAAGGTGTCAATATGCTCAAAACTCAATACATGAAAACCCCCCAAATTAAAAAAAAACATGAGAAATTGCAAAATTCCAGAAAATTTGACATATACAACATAAGGCAGTAAAAAAGAATGTAAGAATGCCTTTACTATAATTATTGGTAAAAGTATTGTAATAGACAGTAATTTATAGAACGTTTTGAAATGGTACTTGCAACAGGACTCTGCAAATTTCATTCTAAGCATAAAATGAAGGCACTAATTATTTTAACCAGAGAAGTTAAGTCTTATTTATAAAGGCAAACCATGGGTCTATGGATATTAAAGAGTATAGTTAGCAAAGGAATTTACAGAAATACTACTTTCAATATTCACTAAAAAATCCTGAGATGTTCATATATAAATCTTATACTTAACCATGAATATCAGTGTTTTGTATCTATTTATATCAAGATGGGTGATGGGAATCTCTATTTCTTCCAAGAAATACTTTATGCTTCATTTCTACTTTTTTTTTTAGTTTTATAGTTACTTATGTTTAATTAAAATGTTTTGAAATTTTACATTTATTTCACATATTTAGGCATAGAGTATGATATCTTCATTCTTGTATATAGAGGGTAATGTTGCTAACACAGAAAGAAATGAACATTATTTCCACAAATCCACTAAAAATAAAGCAATGAGTTGGGAGAGGATTCTATTGATCAATAATTACCATAAATCTAAATAGATAAATTCCTCATTAGTTAAAAGGCTTCCCAGCAGGGCAGATTAAAATGTTCCATATTGCTGGGCATTGGTAGCTCACGCCTTTAATTCCAGCACTTGGGAGGCAGAGGCAGGCGGATCTCTGTGAGTTCGAGGCCAGCCTGGTCTACAAAGTGAGCCCAGGACAGCCAGAGATATACAGAGAAACCCTGTTTCAAAAAAAAAGTTCTATATTACTCTTCTAAATTGTACTTTTCTTTGCTAGGAATTTTAGCAATGCTTATTTCAATTAGATTTTTTAAAAATCTAAATTACTCACAAAAGTACTGAGAGAACAATATCTCCAAGACTTACAAAAAAAAAAAAAACTTTTTTAAGACAAAGGACCCTGTAAATAGGACAAAGTGACAGCCTAAAGAACGAGAAAAGATTATTGCCACCTCTACATCTGACAGAGGATTAATATCCAAAATATATAAAGAACTCAAGAAACTAGAAATCAACAAACCAAATAATCCAATTAGGAAATGGGACATAGATATAAACAGAATTTCCAAGAGAGGAATCTCAAATGACAGAAAAACACTCAAAGGAATATTTAATATGACTGCTAAACATCCTTAGCCATTAGGGGAATGCAAATCAACTCAGAAATCCATCTTTCGCCTGTGAGAACGGCTAATATCAAAAACACAAGTGACAGCTAATGCTGACAAGGATGTAGAACAAGGTGAATTCTGCTCTATTTCTAGTGGGAGTGTAGATTTGTACATCCACTTTGGAAATCAATTTAATGATGCTCAGAAAATTGAAAATTGATTTACCTCAAGACCCAGGTATACCACTCCTGAGCATATAACCAGAGGACTACCCATTCTATCACAAAGACATTTGCTCAACTATATTTATAGCAGCTATTCATAATAACTAGAAGCTGTAAACAACCTAGATGTCTTTCAACTAAAGAATGGATAAAGAAAACATGATACATTTACACAACAGAGTATTACTCAGCTATTAAAAAAATAACATGCAATTTCCAGATAAGTCGGTGGAACTAGAAAATATCATACTGAGTAAGTTAACCCAGATCCAGAAAGACAAACGTGGTAAGGGCTCAGTTATAAGCAGATATTAGCTATCATTAAAGATAACCATACTAAAATCCACAGATCCAGAAAGGCTAAGCAACAAGCAGGACTTCAAGAAGAGATTCAAAGAATTTTCGTGGGAAGGGGAAATAAAGTAGAATTCTCAGGTGGAGTGGGAGGGGTTTGGATCGGAACAGGAGATAACAAGTAAGGAGAATGGAGGGAGAAAGTACTGGAAGAGGCCACTGGTATTGGGGGCAACTTTGGTGGCAAGCCAGAAACCTAGTACAATGAAAACTCTCAGAAATCCATGAGGGTTATTTGATTATAACTGCAGCTTCAACAACATACCTTCTTTTGTTAAATTCCTTGAGCCACAGCATTCTGGTGAACATGCCCACCTAGAGACATATAAACTTATTCATCACACACACACACACACACACACACACACACACACACACACACACACTAAACATTAAAAAAATAAATATTTGGAAGTTAGGAAAAGAATGGATCCAGTTAATTATGATTTAAATGTGTTGTACATATTACCAAAGAATAAATAAATAATAGCTTTACAAATATTAGCATTTTTATTGTACAGGATTGATTTAGATATTCTGGGATTTTTGTTTTACCATATGAGGTTGAGAATTGTTCAGTCAAGGTCTGTAAAGAATTTTGTTGGTATTTTTATAGGAATTTCATTCAATCTGTATATTGCTTTTGGTAGGATGGCCATTTTTATTATGTTGATTCTACCTATACATGAGCAGGAGAGATCTTTCCATCTTCTGATGGCCTCTTAAATTTCTTTCTTCAAAAACTTCAAGTTCTTGTCAAACAGGTCTTTCACTTGCCTGCTTAGAATTATCCCCACATATTTTTTATTGTTTTGGCTATTGTGAAGGGTGTTGTTTCCCTAATTTCTTTCTTGGCCCATTTGACCTTTGTATAAAGAAGGGCTACCAATATTTTTTGAATTAATTTTTTATCTAGCCACCTTGCTAAAGGTGTTTATCAGTTGTAGGAGGTCTCTGATGGAATTTTTTGGGTCACTTATGTATACTATCATATCATCTGCAAATAAGGATACTTTGACTTCTTCCTTTCCAATTTGTATCCACTTGATCTTCTTTAGTTGTGTTATTGCTCTAGCTAGAACTTCAAGTACTATGTTGAAGAGATATATGGAGAGTGGACATCCTTGCCTTGTCCCTGATTTTAGAGGAAATGCTTTAAGTATCTCTCCATTTAATTTGATATTGGCTACGTGCTTTCTGTATATTACCATTATTATTTCTGGGTATGGTCTTTGTATGGCATTCCCTCCAGGACTTCTAGCATGGAGGGGTGTTGGATTTTGTCAAATGCTCTTTCAGCATCTAATGATATGATCATGTGTTTTTTTTTCCATTTATTTATATGGTGGATTACATTGATGGATTTTCATACGTTGAATCACCCCTGCATTCCTTGGATGAAGACTACTTGATCATGTTGTATGATACTTTTGATGGGTTCTTGGATTTGGTTTGCAAGTATTTTATTGAGTATTTTCGGGTCTATGTTCATGATGGAAATTGGTCTGAAATTTTCTTTCTTTGTTGGGTCTTTGTATGGTTTAGGTATCAGGGTGACTGTGGCCTCATAGAATGAATTCGGCAGTGTTCCTTCTGTTTCTATTTTGTGGAGAGTTTGAAGAGCATTGGCATTAGCTATTCTTTGAAGGGTCTGGTAGAAGTCTGTGCTGAAATCATCTCTCCCCTGGACTTTTTTTTGGTTGGGAGACTTTTAATGACTGCTCCTATTTCCTTTGGGGTTATAGGACTGTTTAATTTGTTAACCTGATCTTGATTTAACTTTGGTAGGTGGACTCTATCAAGAAAATTGTCCATTTCACTTACGTGTGTAAATTTTGTGGAATACAGGTTTTTTAAGTAAGACTTAAAGATTCTTTGGATTTCCTCCATGTCTGTTGTCATTTCTCCCTTTTCATTTCTGATTTTGTTGATTTGGGTATTTTCCCTCTGTCTTTTAGTTATTTTGGCTAAGGGTTTGTCTATTTTATTGATTATCTCAAAGAACTCTTGGTTCTGTTGATTCTTTGTGTTGTTCTTTTTGTTTCTAAGTTGTTGGTTTGAGCCTTGAGTTTGATGATTTACTGCTGAGTCTTTGTTTCCTTTTTTTTTCTAGCACTTCCGGTTCTTCTGTTAAGTTGCATATATGAACTGTTACAATATTCTTTTTGAAGGAACTTAGTGCTAAACTTTCCTTGTATCAATGCTTTCATTGTGTCCCATAGGTTTGTGTATGTTGTGTCATTTTGAGTTGTCAATATCCCTGAGCAATAGTAATAAAAACAGCATGGTACAGGTAAAGAAACAGACCAGTTGATCAATGGAATTGAATCAAAGACCCAGAAATAAACTCACATACCTACAGTCACTTAATTTTTGACAAAGAAACCAAAACTGCATAATGGACAAAGGAAAGCATCTTCTACAAATAGTGCTGGTCTAATGGGATGTCAACATCTAAAAAATGCAAATAGATCCATATTTATCACCTTGTATAAAACTTAAGTCCAAGTGGATCAAAGACCTTAATATGAAGCCTGACACATTAAAATTAATAGAAAAGAAAGTGGGAAAAAAGTCTCCAAATCATTGGCACAGGTGACAGTTTCCTGAACAGAACACCAATAGCTCAGCCTGCAAGACAAACAATCAATAAATGGAATCTCATTACCCAGCCATACCACTCCTGGGTATATATATCCAAATTATTCCTCACCAAACCACAAGGACATCTCCTCAAATATGATCGTAGCAGCTTTACTTGTAATTGCTAAAAACTAGAAACAACCCATATGTCTTTCACCAGATGAATGGAAGAGAAAAAAACAACTGTGGTAGATTTACACAATGGAATACTACTCAGTTATCAGAAACAAAGAAATTGTGCAATTTGCCACCAGATGGATGGAAAAATAAAATCTCATCTGGAGTGAGGTAACCCAGACCCATAAAAAGGCACATGGCATGTATTAACTTATAACTGGATTTTAGCCATATGGTACAGGATTACTGTCCTAAACCAATAGACTGAAAGAAACAGGAACATATACTTTGTTACCTGTTAGTGGGACACTTCGCCCTAGTGGAGCTTCCATGTAGGCCTCCAGTGCTAGAGGAAGGTCTTAGCCCTCATATGACTGCTGAACTGAGAGGAACTGATAAGTAGGGATACCCCACACTGGAGGAATAGGATAGGTTGGGGAAGGGGGAGGGGGTAGGAGGGTGAGACCAGGAGGGGTGGAGGAAGAGGACTGTGATGGAGATGTAACTTGAAGTAATAAATAAACATTAAAAAGAAAAAAAAGTTAGCATTTGAAAAATAGTATTTTATTCAGATCTTTTAAAAGTGCATAAAATCATATAATATCTGTGATTAAGTAAATACCTATAGAGCTATTCATATAGCTCTAAATAATATAATTTTTAATATTATTCATAAAACACATATTTATTTACTGTATCCAAAATGAAGATATGATCTTGTTTACAAATTAAATTTTCTCTGGGTATAATATATATCAAGATTAAAAGAATCACACATGTAGTTTCTATTATTAGGAATAGCCCAAATGTTTTTCAGATGCCCAAGCAAATAAAACCTTACAAAATGTCACCATTATTGGTTTGCCCACAGAGAAAAGCTTACACTCCCCAGTCTCTAATTTATTTCCTCAAAGGATCATGAGTGACTCAATACACTTTCTCATATTTAAAAATTATTTATCTGTTACCTGCTGCAGAGGGACTATGTCTCATGCAAGAAAATAATTACAGCTGAGGGAACAATCTTTGCACAATGATAAAACCTTTGTTATTTATCTGCATTGTTCCACAACAGTAGTAGAATGAATTTAAATAAAGTTAAGGCTGCAATTATTTATTATTATCTTTTTGGATTTTTTAAGATCTGGGTAACAAAGAAGATTAAACATAATCAGTTTTAGTTGGAAACACTTTCTACAGTATGTCAAGGACAATAAGTTCACAAATTGACTTTACCTGCTACTCATGTGGTATATGAAAAGAATCAGGCAAAGGGGAATTTAATTAGTGTCTCATAGTAGAAATAAATAGCAAAAAAGATTGACTGCTGATTGCATTGAAAATGAGTAGCATGCATAGTTGTCAACAACTGAACAGAAGTGGTATGTTCGAAAGTCTTCAGTCAGAGAAATTTTTATTTTATTACATTAGCTCATGTGGAGTCTACCTTGCATGTAATTTCAGGCATAAAGAGTAAAATGTAATTTTATTATAGTTATAAATATGCAGACTTGTTGTTACCTGAAGTGATACAATGACAGAGATTTATACTAAAATCCTAAAAGATAGGAATAGTTACTGAAAGTTATTTATTCAAGGAATCAAGTAGAAGAAATAACACCTTCAAAAAAAAAGTGAATTCATTCTTTCTTCCTTTCTCTCTCTCTTTCTTTCTTTTTGGTTCTTTTCTTTGAAAACTACCAAATACAGACTTGAAAAACTTAAAACGCACAAAAAATGTGGAAATTTCCTTTGAAACCAATAAAATATATATTTTCATGTGTGACATTGAACTGGAGATAGACTCATTCTACATCCTATGATAGAAGGATGGAGTTAGAAAAGTGTAGTAAGTCAACAGATTTGTGATGGACATTTTAAGTTTAAAAATATTTTGAGAATATATACAGAAATCTGGGAAAAATAACATTAGTTTAAAAAATCTTTTTGTCCTGAAGTGATTAGTCCTCTAGTTTACATCAACTTTATACAAGCTATATTCATCTGAGATAAGGCAACCTCAGTTGAGACGTTGGCTAAACTATGTTCATAGTAGCTTTGTTGGTAACAGCTAGAAACTGGAAGCAACTCATGTGCCCATCAACCAAAGAATGGATTAAAAAAAAAAAACTGTTGTACCTCTACACAATGGAATACTACCCAGCTACCAGAAACAAGGAAATCATGCATTTTGCAACCAAATGAATGGAACTTGAAAAGCTCATCCTGAGTAAGCTAATCCTGACCCAAAATGATACACATGGCATTTATTCACTTATAACTGGATGTTAGTCATATAGTACAGGATAACTATCCTACAAACTACAGACCAAAAAGAAGAGGAACCAACAACAACTATCCTATGAGAAATTCTACACAACAGCAGATCAATCAGATGCTGAGACACACAGTCAAACATTAGGTAAAACTCTTTGAGTCCTATATAAGAGGATGAGGAATAGACAATTCTGGAGGGAGGCGTCAAGAATAACAAATGAAGATCAACAGAATCAACCAACCCAGGTCCCTAGAGGCTTACAGAAATTGAAAAAAGAAAAATGTTTGAACTAGACCTAGTCCCTCCTATACATATATAGGTGATAGGCAAATTAGTCTTCATACAGATCCCTTACCATCTCAGTCATGGACTCTGTTGTCTGCTAGTTGGACACCTTACCCTAGCTGGGCTACTATGAACTGAGAGGAGTTGATATGTGGGGGACCTTCTCACCCAAAGAGAAGAATAGGAGGGAAAGTGGGAAGAAGGTAGGAGGGTGAGACAGGGAGAGGAGGAGGAAAGGTTCTGTGATCGAGTTGTAATATGAATTAATAAAAACTGTTAGAAAAAAAAAAAGATTGAGCTATATCATGGCCATGGGGCATTTTCTCAATTAGTCTATTGTGGGTGTTTCCACACTAGGCTGGTGGTTCTGGGTTCTATAAAAAAGAAGACTGCACAAGTCATATGTAAGCAACATTCTCCATGCTCTTCTTCAACAGCATCCTTTTCCTGTTCTTACTCACTATGAGCTCCTGTCTTGAATTTCTTCAATGGACTATGACTCAGGACATGATACCAAAATCAACCTTTTACTCTCAAGTTACTTTTCATCATGGGCTTTGATCACAGTAATAATAACCTTATTCAAGATAAATAGGCAATAAATAAAAAGTTCAGAGGAAGAAGGGTTTAATTAAAACAACAAAAACCAAGAACCAAACAACAATAAGTGATATTCAATATTTTGTTTCAACATGCAGCCTAGGCTGGTTTTGAACATAAAGAAACCTAATTCCCACAGCCTCCCAAATGATGTAAGTTATATAAGTGAGACACCCATACCTAACATCAAAAGTAACTTATTCACTAAATCAAATTTAGTTTCTTTAACAAATTCAAAGGAAAGAAAAAAAATTCTCTAACAATATTATAGCAAAATTATAAGGTAGTTTATTGTCAGATAAGAGACCAGTGATTGTACTTTGTTGGCATCTCATTCAAACAAGTTTCAAGTTTTGGGAGAAATTTTAAATATGGAAGAATATTAAATGAGAGAAATTCATAATAAGTAAGAGAAATTTATAATAAATAACATTAATAAATCTCATAAATAAATTCATAATAAATAAAATAAATCCCTTAAATAAGAGAAATTCATTGTAAAAGTTAGCATTTAATGTAATGTGGCAAGCATGTTTTAAAGAAATATGTCCAGAGTTTGAGATGCAATCAGAAAAATTAAAAAGGAAGGAAAAGAGAAAAAGGAGAATAAGCAAAGGTTGACAGAGGTAGAGAAACAGATGATACCATTGAAGTAATTGTTTTCTGTTCAAAAATGACAAGTATGTATTAATTAGTGCTATATAAAAATTAGGTTATACAACTTTTTTGCATGACAGTACTAATAGTAAACAGAGTGGAAATGTTTATAAAGTGATATTAAAATAGCATTTGCAATAGTTTATAAAAAAATAAGCCAATATAAGCAATAAGGAAAGATAGCAAGACAAAGGCTTTTGAAGCAGACAGCTAGAGTCTCATAGTTAAATTTTGAGTTGTTTAGGAATCAAGAGTGTGTTATAGATCTAAGAAGATACTCTTAAAAGTGTGTTGCAAGATAGTATGAATGTTGAGTCACATATAGACCTTTAAACTCATGGAGATGGTTAGATAGTAGAATGTTAAAGTCAGGGGCCAAATATGTATAAACTGGACATTGGGCAGGTATACTGGGCCATTTAACTCTCATAAATGTGGCATATTTATATCTGTTGTTTTGTATAATACTTACTGTTATAAGAGAAGGAACCATCTGTTGGACTGAAAGGGGAAACTTCTGGGGGGAAGAGGGTGGAAGGGTGGGATAGGAAGGGGGAATAGGGAGGGTTTTGTGACTGAGATGTAACTTGAAGAAAAAAAAATAAAGTATTTATAAAAAAAATAAAAGTACAATATTTGAAAAAAAAAAGTCATTTCTGACATTTAACATTAGGATGCCCACACTGATGTTTCCCTCATCAGACTTTTTTGTCCTTTACCCAGCTATCCCAGTTTCATTAAGTTGTGTCCTTGATTTTACCAAATACAAATCAATAATATGTTTTATTTTCTCAGAAACCCACACCCTTAAAGTTTTATGTCAATGATGCCCTGGACCTAACAGATACTGAATCTAAACATTTCTCACCATTGCCTTCTCACCATCTTGATGTGGTCAGCCCTGGGGTAGTCTGTACTCATGTGTCTTTTATTGATACAGGTTTCACAGTAGTTTGTCGCAAAATTTGGAATATATTATGACATATATGTTTCTAAAGCCCTCTGTTTCTATTTTTCTAACAAGAAACACAAAATTCTGTGAAGTAACTTCCAAACACAAATGATTGTCCTTGTTTAGTTGTGTTCTTATCTGCCTCTCTCGCACTTACAAAAGAACTTAGTTTCTATTTTTATGCCAGGAATGCTTCTGAATCTGCTCCTCTCGTCCTCACGTTTCCTATGCATAGACTGTTCTATTATGAAGAAATTGCATAGGTTACATCTCCACTTCCTCCACTTTTGTCTGAACGGACAGTTCACAGGAAGGTGAAGGGGCTGATAGGTTAATATAAGTTAGATTTAGTGAATA
>CAJQZJ010018033.1:12293620-12308806 GCA_907164525.1 Lophiomys imhausi | reverse complement strand
GAATTTATAGGATTAATAGTTAAGAAATTGTTGGTGTTTGTTATAATTGAATTTAGTAATAAATAAGAGTTAAATAAATAATAATTTAAAAGTTCGGTTTCAGGAAGGCTTGCCACAATGCTAACATTCTCTACTTTTGTTCCAAATACTTATTGTTTTCTATACAAATAGAAGTTTTTATTTTTCTATATAAAGCAGTAATCATCTTTTCATTGTGTTTCTTTTGAGTACCTTCCTGGTTGGAATATTATATTTATGAACAAAATGATTATTTTCTATATTTAATATTTTCAGGGACTCAAACATGACTTATTGCACACTATAGTGACAGTAAATATTGTTTAATTAATGTTGATTCCTTAATTTATTTATCCAATAGTTAATGTGAAGCTTTTTACTAAACTTTTATCAATTATAATGCAGAACTCAGAAACTAAGTACTTCATGGCTGAAAACTATATATATTTGTAGGTACATGATTAGCAATATGGAATCCAGACAAGGAAACTAAGAGCAAGGCAAAACTTCCAAACTGATTACAGTCAAGAGACTAAGCGAGTTCAAGTGAAACTGGAATATTGTGTATTACTAAAGAATACTGTGATAATCAAAATTTAGTTTTAACTTAGCCAATCTGACAGGTATAAGTTGGAATCTCAGAGTTGTTTTGATTTTCATTTCCCTTATGACTAAGGATGTTGAGCATTTCTTTTTTTATATTTATTTATTGCTTCAGGTTACATCTCCATCTCAGTGTCCTCTTTCTGCCCCTCCTAGTTCCACCCTCCCACTCTCTATCCCCCAGCCCTTCCATGCTACTCCTTTGGAGTGGGGTGTCCCTACAAAGCAGTTTCCCGTCCTTGCCCCAGTTCAGCAGTCATATGAGGGCCAAGAGCCTCCTCATACACTGGGGGCTTACAAGGCAGCACCACTAGGACAAAGTGTCTCATGGACAGGTAAAAAAGTCTATGTTCCTTTTCCCCTTGGTACATTGGTTGTAGTATAGTTATCCTGTACTATATGGCTAAAATCTGACTATAAGTGAATAGATGCCATGTGCATCCTTCTGAGTCTGGGTTAGCTCACTCAGGATGAACTTCTCTAGTTCCATCCATTGAGCTGCAAATTGCAGGATTTTGTTGTTTCTGATGGCTGAGTAGTATTCCATTGTGTAGATGTACCACAATTTTTAAATCCATTCCTTGGTTGAGGGAAACCTGGGTTGTTTCCAGTTTCAAGCTATTAGAAACAAGGCTGTTATAAACATAGATGAGGAAACTTCCTTGTGATTTGGTGAGGAATCATTTGAATTGATCCTTAGCCATTAGGTTCCCCTGTAGTGAATTCTCATTTTAGCTCTGTACTGCATTTTTTAATGGTATTATTTGGTTTGTTGGTGTTTAATTTCTTGAGTTCTTTATATATTTTGGATATTAATCCTCTGTCAGATGTTTGATTGGAGAATATCTTTTCCTAATCTGTGGGCTGCCAAGGATGTGGAGAAGGGAGCACCCCTCCATTGCTGGTGGTTGTGGAAACTTTTACAACCACTCATGAAATCAGTCTGGTGCCTTCTAAGAAAATTGGGAATACTTGTATCTCAAGACCCAGCTATACTACTCCTGAGCATATACCTGAAATATGCAATACCAACTCACAGAGACATCAGGTCAACATCATCAAATAAAGCCGTTATCATGTTAATAGCAGCCTTATTTGTAATAGCCAGATACTGGAAACAGCCCATATGTCTCTCAACCAAGGAATGGATAAAGAAATTTTGGTATGTCTACACAATGGAATACTAATCTGCTATCAGAACAAGGAAATTATGAAATTTGCAGGCAAATGGATGGAACCAGAAAAGTTCATCCTGAGTGAGCTAATGCAGACCTAAAAAAACACACAGGGTATTTACTCATTCATAAGTGGATATCAACCAATAAGTATATGATCACCATCAAAATCCATAGAACCAAAGAAACTAAGTATCAAGAAGATCTCAGGGGATGATGCTTGAATCCCTCTAAGTAGAGGAGATAAGATAGATGTCAGAAGTGGAAGGAGAGAGAGGGAACTGTACAAGAACCCGACATTACTACTGTCTAAGTAGCCTTATCCAGCAGATAATGGAAACATGCAGAGACCCACAGACAAAAAAAAAAAAAGCAAAAATCGGGGATACTTGAGTAAAACTTAGGGGAAGGTTTGAAGAAGCTGGAGGGATCAAGGACACCACAAGAAGACCCACATAGCCAATTAACTCCGACACAAGGGGGTAAAGAGACTGAACCATCAAGAAAGGAGCTTGCAAGGACTGTCCTAGGCCCATTACATATATAAAGCTGACAGGCTGCTTGATCTTCAAATGGATCCTATAACAATTGGAAAAGGGTCTAACCCTCACTTAGAAGATCTTGCTTTCCTCTGGAGCTAATTTTCCTATCAGAGCTTCCTTATCTTGCCTTTATGGAAGAAGATGCACTTAGTCCTGACACGCTTTGATGTGTCAAAGTAGGTTGATATTGGGTGGAAGGGGGAGGGTATGGGGAAAGTGGGTAAGGGGACAGGACTGGGAGGAAGGGAGAGTGAGGGATGGGTACTGTAATGGAAATATTAAAATTCTTAAATAAAATAAGAAGAAAATTTAGTTTTAAAGTATAAAAATTTATTTCTAATTTAAAAAATTTTGCACTAAATTGTTTTCACAGATTCTACATATCACATAGAGAACAGATTAAAATAATCTTATTGTGAAATAAATAAATCTTTACTTTTCAGTAGCATTCCAAATAATTCAGAATATTCTTCCTACCAATTTGTTCAGTATCTTGTATAAGACACTGCAAAAGATGCCTTAGAACACTCAATTAACTAGAATAAATATTAAGGGAAGTTTTTATTAATATTTTAGTTTAGAGAAGTTCTAATTCATGAGAGGCATAGAATGCATAAAGAATATAAAGTACTTGAACTGCAACAAATCAAATACTCAGATATATCATATTTGTATAGACAAAGTAAAGTTTAAAATATATATCAATGGATAAATGAAGACATATCTCCCAGAATTGCAAGGGAGGGCAATAGATGAGTTCTACAATTTGATTTCCCTTTAAAAAATTATATGTGGGTGTGATTATGTGATTGGAAGTGAAGTAATGATACATATAATAGGGCACTGAATCTTCCAGAGTATAATTACATGATGTTGCAACCTGTTTGATGAGGTTATTGGCCTAAACTGAGTCAACTGGTTCTCTTAAAAGACATTATATATACTTTTTAATTATATACATCAAGGGTATATAATATATAAATCTATATATTTACGTATAACTTATATAACATAAATATTGATTTATACTAATAATATTTTTATTTAAAAATAGGATTAATATAAATTAATAATATAATACAAAGTAATATAATAATACATCTCTATTTGTGTATACATTTTAATATATGAATAATTGTATCTATAATTTATTTTTATTTTTGGAATTATTTCTAATGAAGATATAGTAACATTCCCCATTTCTTCTTCCTGCAAGCCTTCCTATAACCAGTTTTGGCCTTCTCACTTACTATCTATACACACACACACACACACACACACACACACACACACACACACACGTGCACACACACACATTAATACAACCTGCTAAATTTGCTTAGCATTTTTTTATGACTTAGTACTTGGTATTTCAGAGTCAATTAGAGACACCTCTTTAAGGAAGACTCATTTCCTGTCTTCAGAAGTTGTTAGTTGCAAGTACTTCTTTGTATATGGTGAGTCTGATTTTACCTACTATGCACTCTTAATCAATGAGCAATCTCTGTAGTTTCAAGTGATGTAATATTAATTAAGTAACTAATAATCAAAATTTGAAGCACATCCTAATATGGCTTGAATTTTATTTTACTTTATCAAAAAGAAGCTCAGATTATGGGAAGATGAATATAACTACTACTAATTCTATGCAAAGCTAAACTCTTCTCATTTTGAAGTTGTCCACTCTGCAATTATAAAATTGAACCAGTGGGGGGGGGGAAATCAATTAAAACTGAGTACTATTCCATTGTGTAGATGTACCACCATTTTTTAATCCATTCTTTGGTTGAGGGACATCTGGGTTGTTTCCAGTTTCTAGCTATTACCAGTAAGGCTGCTATGAACATGGATAAGGAAAATTCCTTGTGATTCAGTGAGGAATCATTTGGATGTATACCCAGAAGTGGTATGGCTGGGTCCTGAGGCAGAGCTATTCCAAGTTTTCTAAGATATCCCCAGAATGACTTCCCCAGTGGTTGCACAAGCCTGCACTCCCACCAGAAATGGAGGAGGGTTCCCTTTTCTCCACACCTTCGCCAGCATGTGCTGTCATTTGAGATTTTGATCTTAGCCATACTGACATGTGTAAGATGGAATCTCAGAGTCGTCTTGAGTTGCATTTCTGTGATGGTTAAGGATGCTCAGCATTTCTTCAAGTGTCTCTCAGCCGTTAGGAATTCCTCCTTTGTGAATTCTCTGTTTAGCCGTGTTCCCTATTTTTTGAATGGATTATTTGGTTTCTTGGCATTTGATTTCTTGAGTTCTTTGTAAATTATAGATATTAGCCCTCTGTCAGATGTGGGATTGGTGAATTTTTTTTCCCAATCTGTAGGCTGCCGTTTTCAGAAAAGACGAAATCATGCAGTTTGCTTCCAAATGGATGGCACTAGAGAAGCTCATCCTGAGTGAGCTAACCCAGACCCTGAAGGATGCACATGACATCTACTCACTCATAGCCGGAGTTTAGCCATATAGTACAGGATAACTATCCTGCAATGAATGCACCAAAGGGGACAAGAACATAGACTTTTTTTTTTTTTTCCGGTCAATGAGACACTTTGCCCTAGTGGTGGTGCCTCGTAGGCCCCCAGTGTATGAGGAGGCTCTTGGTCCTCATATGACTGCAGAAATTGAGTGGGGAACTATTATGTAGGGACATTCCACTCCAGGGGAGTGGGATGGAAGGGATAGGGGGTAGAGGGTGGGATGGCGGGACTGGGAGGGGCAGAAAGAGGACATTGAGATGGAAATGTAACGTGAAGTAATAAGTAAATATTTTTAAAAATCAATTGAAACTAGGATTTGGAATTCATGAAGTTAAATGGATTATTAATCTCTCAAATCCAGGAAGAATACAGAAAAAATATGTTTAGAATAGTAAAATTAGTAGTTATATTCTCACAATCTGACAAATTTTAGAAATAAGTATTAACAATGTAGGCTAATGTTAAAAGTAGATATGCAGGGTCAAAATTGAAGAAGTTATATTTATTTCAAATATTTTAAAACTTGTACTCTGTAAGACCAATCAAACCATGGGCATGTTTTACTAATGAGGTGAATATGGCCAAGTCGCTAAATATCTTTAAGTAAAGTTTAGCCATATTAATGGAAATGGTAGGAGAGCTCATTTGTAAACTGGACATTTCTTCCAATCATCACATTTGCTTTCAATCTCATCAGCTAGAATTTTATGTAGGCTACCACTCTACAGATAAGTGGCATTTTCAGTGAGAGTACTTAATCTTTATATCTACCTGAGGACATTAGATTCTCTGCTAAAGACAGTGTAAATTGTGTATTCCAAAAGTCTAATTTTAAACTAGCACAAGAGTTTAAAAAAATAAAAGCTTTACACAGCAGGCATACCAAAGTAATATTTAAAGTGAATTGTTGAACATCCATGACTGGATATCTCAGTTTATAAACATCTATTAGAAGGTCTAAGGTTGCATGTAGCTGAAATACAAACTGTCCCAGAAAAGACAATTTTCACCTACAAAATCATAGTTTGTTTCATATACAAAAATTAAACTTTAAATCTCTATTTTACTTATGCAAGGTATCAAGAAGTTTGCCTTTAAAAACATCAATAGTTATATTACAAAAACATAAGTAATTGAATAGTTTAATGGATAGAAAATAAAGAATAATAAATATGAAGAGGCTTTTTCCCCCAACATTTATTTATATCTTCAAGTTACAACTCAATCCCAGTTTCCCCTCCTCCCCTTCCCAGCCCCACCCTGCTATCCTCTCCCTCTCATTCTTCTATCAGATTTTTTTAAATTTAAGTTGTATCTTTTTCCCTCCAACAACTCCCCTTTTTAGTCCAATAAAAGGCTCTTTTTCTTATAACATTAAATACAATATAAAACAATAAGAAATATTAGGCCACAATTATGAAAATTATAAAGTTAACATACATTCCCAATGTCTAGTCTATACGTATTTGGCAACTGATTTTAATATTGTCTTACATATCTTTCTTAATGAGTTTAAAGTTCTATACCTAACTCAGTTTCCATCCTAACTTGACTTACCAACTTAAAAAAATCTTCTTAGACCTAGAACGTCATTTTAATTCTTTTTTTCCCTCCTTTTTATAATTTATTTTTTATTTCTTCAAGTTACATCTCAATCACAATCTCCTCCCTACTCCCCACTCCAGTCCCACCCTTCCACCCTCTCCCCACTCAACCACTCATCTTCTACCCTTTTTTTTTTTTTTTTTTAGTTTAAGTTATATTTCTCCCCAAATGCTCCCCCTTACAGTCCAAAAAATGGTTCTTTCTCTTATAACAATAAATACAATAAAAACAACAGAAATACATAGGCCAAAATTATGAGAGTGAAAAGGCTTAGCATACATTCCCAACGTCCAGTACATATGTATTTGGCACCTGACTTTAACATTCTACTATCTAACCATCTCCATGAGTTTAAAGTTCTATAGCAAACTCAGCTTTCATACTAAATTGCCTCACAGTTTTAAAAACATCTTCTTAGATCCAGAACACCCTCTTCATTCCTAAACAACTCAAAATTTATCTATGAGACTCTAGCTATCTATTTTTCAACCACCTCAGAGACCTGAGAGGGATAAATATATCTGATTTTATAGGAAGTGCAGGGACCACAGCTTCCAAAACTAAGAAATGACATACCAGTGGCTGCCTGGACAGTTCGCATTTTCTCTCCATACATTACAGCATCAATCTTCAGCTGTTTGGCGCCATTTCTCTGACAGACGTTGATTGTAGAGCAGGAATTATGAAGGACTTGCCTATTCTGTCTTGGCAGAGCTAGGCTGTCAACTTACCTGCTTCCAAGTTTTGTCCTTTTTGGACAGCAGTCTGTCTACAGTTGAAGCAAGGGGATTTTCTTGCCAAGAAATAGGTTTGTCACTAATTCAACCATCTCCCACTGGAGATTCTTCGATGCTCATCTTCTATTTGGAGTAGAATAAGGGGTGCTGTCAGGAGCTGACATGTCACAATATAAAAAATAATCCTAAGTTAAGAAAACATCTTTAAATATACTATTCTACTGATCTCTTGAGGTTTTTGAAGAGCACTTATCAATCTCAGTATTTCAAAAAACCCAATTAACTCTAAGAAAGATATTACCCGCCAAAAAACATAGCACCCAAGAATTAGGATTGGGGCAGAGTTCTGTTCTTTTCTTTCCAGCAGATTACAAGCATCCATCTAAGGAGTCCACGGACCAATAGACAACCGAAACTTGTGAAGAAAAGGGACCAGACCCCAAAGAAGACAAGTAGACCAGATGATTCAGCCTCGCATTGCCTTACTAGCTGTTTCCTCAAATATCAACATCTAGAACAACTACAAAATGGCGAAGATGGTTCAGCCCCACAGACTGTTCCAGCCAGGACTTTAGTAAAGCCCTGAATGTTCTCACCCAAAGTTCAGCTTCTGACTGCAAACTTCTTAGGACATTTAAATAGCTAAGCAAAAAAAAAAAAAACAGACTGGACATCAAATGCTAATATTATCTTACTTAAAAATTTTCCATTCTTATTTGGGCTCCCAAACAGTTTTCCTACATCCCAAATCACCAGGAAGCAATATTAGAAGAGTGACGTCCCATTCCCAGAAGGTAGGGTGGGTGATTTTAATTTGTTCATTTGATAGGTTATAGATGTTTATTGCTGTTTAAGGGAATTTATTACAAATTGTTCAATGGTGTTATTAAACAAGGTTTAGGAGGTAAGACCCAGGGATTTCTCACTTTTTATTTTTCTTTTTATCCTTCTTCATCCTATGTATGGGGGGAAAGACTTGAAATAAAAGGGGTATATAGACATGATATAAGAAAACGGATTATTGAATATGATTTTTTTCTTATTTTTTTGTTTATATATTTATTGATGTTATTTTTATTTCTTCAAGTTACATCTCAATAGCAATAACCTCCCTACTCTCCCCTCCAGTCCCACCCTCCCACCCTCAACCCCCCATCCTCTTCCCTTTTTTTAAAAAAAAAAAGTTTAAGGTATATCTTATTTCCCCCAACAGCTTCCCCTTTCAGTCCAACAAATGGCCCTTTCTCTTATAATAATAGATACAATGCAAAACAACAGAGGTAATTAGGCCACAGTTATGAGGGTTATATGGCTTAGCATACATTCCCAATATCCAGGCCATATGTATTTGGCACCTGACTTTAACTTTCTACTATCTAACCATCTCCATGAGTTTAAAGTTCTATATCTAACTCAACATTCATACTAACTTGCAACACAATTTTAAAAGCATCTTATTAGATCTATAACAAAATCTAGACTCCTAAACAACTCACAATTTAATTATGAGACTCTAGCTATCTATTCTTCAACAACCTCAGAGACCTGAGAGGGATAAATATATCTGATTTTATAGGAAGTACAGGGCCTGCAGCTTCCAAAACTAAGAAATGACATACCTGTGGCTGCCTGGACAGTTCCCATTTTCTCCCCATACATTAAAGAATCGATCTTCAGTCATTTGGCCCTGTTTCTCTGACAGACATTGATTGTAGAGCAGGGGTTATGAATGACTTGCCTACCCTGTCTTGGCAGAGCCAGGCTGTCGACTTACCTGCTTCCAAGTTTTGTACTTTTTGAACTGCATTCTGTCTACAGTTAGAGCAAGGGTCTTTTCCTACCAAGAGATAGGCTTGCGACTAATTCAATCCTCTCCCACTGTAGATTCTTCGATGCTCATCTTCTACTTGGAGTAGAATAGGGGGTGCTGTCAGGAGTTGATATGTCTCAATATAAAAAAAAAAATCTAAAGTTAAGAAATCATCTTTGAATGCCATATTCTACACATGTCTTGAGGTTTTTGAAGAGGCCCTATCTATCTTTTAGCAGCTTTATTTCTGATTAGCTTAGAAAATAACCATAATAGAATGTCATAGTACCTAACAAAATGACCGGCTTGCATGACAATTAGTTTGAATTTCTTAATTATCCTAAACAGTTTATGAAAATTAGTAGCAAATGGCCGAAACTTCACATTTCATTTTTTTCTTTACCCCCTAACCCTTCCATCCCATTTCTCTGGGGTGGGGTGTCCCTATAGAACAATCCCTCATCTCAGTTCTGAGGTCATATGAGGGCCAAGAGCTTCCTCATTTATTGGTGGTCTACGAGGCAGTACCACCAGTGAAAAGTGACTCATTGCCTGGAAGAAAGAACTAAAAAACAAACAAACAAATAAGAAGACCAACAGATAATAAGAATAAAAATTAGAAAACAAATAAAAATAAAAATAAATAAAAAGTCTATGTACATGTTCCCTTTGGTGTGTTAGTTGTAGTATCGATATCTTCTACTATATAGTTAAAATCCTACTATAAATGAATAGATGCCATATGCATCCTTCTGAGTCTGGGTAGCTGACTCAGGATGAGCTTTTCTAGTTCCATCCATTTGGCTGCAAATTGCATAATTTCCTTGCTCCAGAAGGCTGAATAATATTCCATTGTGTAAATGTACCACAGATTTTTAACCCATTCTTCGGTTGAGGGATATCTGGGTTGTTTCCAGTTTCTAGCTATTACAAATAAGGCTGCTATGAACATAGATGAGGAAACTTCCTTATGATTCCATGAGGAGACATTTGGGTATATACCCAGAAGTGGTATGGCTGGGTCCTTAGGCAAAGCTATTCCAAGTTTTCTAAGATATCCTCAGACTGACTTCCATAGTGGTTGCACAAGCCTGCACTCCCACCAGCAATGGAATAGGGTTCCCTTTTCTCCACACCTTCGCCAGCATGTGCTATCATTTGAGTTTTTGATCTCACACCACTCTGACAGATGTGAGATGGAATCTCAGAATTGTCTTGAGTTGCATTTCTCTGATGATTAAGGATGTTGAGCATTTCTTCAAGTGTCTCTCAACCATTAGGGATTCCTCTTTTTTGTATTCTCTATTTAGCTCTGTCCCCTATTTTTGATTTGATTATTTGGTTTCTTGGCATTTAATTTCTTGAGTTCTTTGTAGATTTTGGATATTAGCCCTCTGTCAGATGTGGGTTTGGTGAAGATTTTCTCCCAGTCTGAAGGCTGTCGTTTTGTTCAAATGACAGTGTCTTTTGCCTTACAGAAGCTTTTCAGTTTCATGAGGTCCCATTTGTTGATTGTTGATCTCAGATCCTGAGCTGTTGGTGTTCTGTTCAGGAAGTTGTCACCTGTGCCAATGAGTTCGACGGTTTCCCACTTTTTATTCTAGTAGATTTAGTGTGACCGTCCTTATGTTAAGGTCTTTGATCCACGTGGACTTAAGTTTTGTACAAGGTGATAAGTATGGGTCTAATTTCATTCTTTTACAAATGGACATCCCGTTGGACCAGCACCATTTGTTGAAGATGCTGTTCTTCTTCCATTGTGCTGTTTTGGCTTCTTTGTCAAAAATTAGGTGGCCAAAAATTAGTGTGTGGGTCTATTTCTGGATTTTCAATTCGATTCAATTGATCTACTGGTCTGTTTCTATACCAATACCATGCTGTTTTTATGACTATTGCTCTGCAGTACAGTTTGAAATCTGGGATGGTAATACCTCCAGATGTTTTTTAATTGTACAGGATTGATTTAGCTATTCTGGCCTTTTTGTTGTTCCATATGAAATTGAGGCTAGCTCTTTCCAAGTCTATAAAAAATTGTGTTGGTATTTTGATAGGAATTGCATTGAATCTATATATTGCTTTTGGTAGGATGGCCATTTTTATTATATTGATCCTACCTATCCATGAGCATGGGAGATCTTTCCATCTTCTAAAGGCCTCTTCCATTTCTTTCTTCAAGGGCTTGAAGTTCTTGTTGTACAGGTCCTTTACTTGCTTGGTTAGATTTACCCCCAGGTATTTTATATTGTTTGTGGCTATTGTGAAGGGGTTGTTTCCCTGATTTCTTTCTCATCCCATTTATTTTTTTGTATAAAGAAGGGCTTCTGTTTTTTTAAAATTAATTTTGTATCCAGCCACATTGCTGAATGTGTTTATCAGCTGTAAGAGTTCTCTGGTGGAATTTTTGGGATCGCTTATATATACTACCATATCGTCTGGAAATAGGGATAATTTGACTTCTTCATTTCCAATTTGTATCCCTTTGATCTTCTTTAGTTGTCTTATTGCCCTAGCAAGAACTTCAAGTACTATATTGAAGAGATATGGCGAAAGAGGGCATCCTTTCTTATAACCTGAGTTTAGAGGAAATCCTTCAAGTTTCTCTCCATTTACATTGATAATGGCTACTGGCTTGCTGTATATTGGCTTTATTATTTCCAGATATGCTACTTGTATGACTGTTCTCTCCAGAACTTTTAGCATGAAGGGGTTGGATTTTGTCAAATGCTTTTTCTATATCTAGCGAGATAATCATGTGGTTTTTTTTTTTTTTCGTTCATCTTTTTTATGTGGGGAATTACTTTGACGGATTTCTGTATGTTGAATTATCCCTGTATTCCTGGGATGAAGCCTACTTGATCATGGTGTATTATACTTGTGATGTGTTCTTGGATTCAGTTTGCTAGAATTTTATTAAGTATTTTTGCATCTATGTTCATGAGGGAGATTGTTCCGAGGTTCTCATTCGTTGTTGGGTCTTTGTGTTGTTTAGGTATCAGGGTAACTGTGGCTTCATAGAATGAGTGTGGCAGTGTTCTTTATGATTCTACTTTGTGAAAGAGTTTTAAAAGTATTGGTATTAGCTCTTCTTTGAAGTTCTGGTAGAATTCTATGCTGAAACCATCTGGCCCTGGGCTTTTTTTGGTTGGGAGATTTTTAATGACTGTTTCTATTTCCCTAGGTGTTATAGGGATGTTTAATCTGTTAACCTGATCTTGATTTAGCTTCAGTATGTGAAGTCTATCAAGAAGACTTTCCATTTTGCTTAAGTTTTTATATTTGGTGGAGTATAGATTTTTAAAGTAGGATCTAAATATTCTATGGATTTCCTCAATGTGTATTGTTATTTCTTCATTTTCATTTCTGATTTTGTTAATTTGGGTTTTTTTCCACTGTCTTTTAGTCAATTTGGCTAAGGGTTTGTCAAAAATCCTCAAAATCATTGGCACAGGTAACAACTTCTTGAACATAACACCAACAGCTCAGGACCTAAGACCAATAATCAATAAATGGGACATCATGAAACTGAAAAGCTTCTGCAAGGCCAAAGACACTGTCATTCAAACAAAACCACAGCCTACAGATTGGGAAAAAATATTCACCAAATCCACATCTGAGAAAGGGCTAATGTCCAAAATTTACAAAGAACTCAAGAAATGAAATGCCAAGAAACCAAATAATCCAATTTAAAAATGGGGAAAAGAGCTAAACAGAGAATTCACAAAGGAGGAATTCATAAAGCCCAAGATACACTTGAAGAAATGCTCAGCATCCTTAATCATCAGAGAAATGCAACTCAAGATGACTCTAACATTCCATCTCACTCCTGTCAGAATGGCTAAGATCAAAAGCTCAAATGACAGCACATGCTGGCTAGGGTGCAGAGAAACAGGAACACTCCTCCATTGCTGGTGGGAGTGCAGGCTTGTGCAACCACTATGGAGGTCAGTGTGGCGATATATTAGAAAACTTGGAATAGCTCTGCTTCGGGACCGAGCCATACCACTTCTGGGTATACATCCAAATGACTCCTCACTGTATCACAAGGAAGTTACCTCATCTATGTTCATAGCAGCCTTATTTGTAATAGCTAGAAACTGGAAACAACCGAGATGTCCCTCAATTGAAGAATGGATTAAAAAAATATGGCACATCTACACAATGGCATACTACTCACCTATCAGAAACAAGGAAATTATGCAATTTGCAGCCAAATGGATGGAACTAGAAAAGCTCATCCTGAGTGAGCTAACCCAGACTCAGAAGGATGGATATGGCATCTATTCACTTATAGTCACATTTTAGCTATATATTACAAGATATCTGTAGTACAACCAACCTTCCAAGGGGATCATGAACATAGACTTTTTTGTTTGTTTGTTTGTCATTTCTTTATTTGTTTTCTCTCCCTGTCATTGAGACACTTTGCCCTGGTGGTGCTGCCTTGTAGGCCCCCAGTGTATGAGGAGGCTCTTGGCCCTCATATGACTGCTGAACTGGGGTGGGGGAATGTTATGTAGGGACACTCCACTCCAGAGGTGTTTGATGGAAGGGATAGGGGGTAGAGGGTTGGACAGTGAGACTGGGAGGGGTGGAAAGAGGACACTGTGATGGAGATGTAACTTAAAGTAATAAATAAATATTTAAAAAATAAAGTCCTTTATGAGTCAATCTTACATGAAATAAGGACTAAATCAAAAGTGGGATGGATGTATTCCAGGGTAGACAGTGGTAGTGTGGGACTGGGAAGGGTGGAAAGAGAATACTATGATGGAGATGTAACCTGAAGCAATAAATAATTAAATTTAAAAAAATGCAATGTGAAGTTTTGGTCTTTTGATAGCAACTGTCACATAATGTTTAGGATACTTAAAACATGCAAATTTATAGTCACTCGAATTTTTCATTTTGTTGGGAACTAGCAAAATGTATCACAGATATTTTCTATGTTAATCAAAAATCAAATTGCTAAGAGTCAAGCATTATTTGCTTATCCCAATATATGGGGATATAGAGGCTTTTTTAAAAATCAAGTCAAACATGGAATTTTCTGAAATTGAAAATATTTATATAACTTTCATGTTTCTTCGAAAAAGAAAAAAATCATAGTCAGCTATATTTATGGTATCAATCTTCAAATGTACAATTAAGAATAAGAATATGGTTAAGCTAGTAATGCAAGTTAGGATGGAAAATGAGTTAGGTATAGAACTTTAAACTCATGGAGATATAGATAATAGAATATTAATATCAGTTGCCAAATATGTGCATGTACGGGCTGAACATTGTAAATGTATGTTATATCTTATAATTTTCATAATTGTGGCCTAATTATTCAAAAAAGAATGATGAGTTCTGAGAGAAGGGGGAGAGGGTGTGATGGTGGTGCCAAGAGGGGTGGAGGGAGGAAAGTGTGATGAAGATGTATATGAAGTAATAAATAAACATAAAACAAAAGAATAAGGTTAAGCTCCTTTAATACCTTATGTTAAAAAAGATCCTTATTCTTTTTGACAAAAAATATTTTCTTATTTATACAGACTATATAATTTGTAGCATGTTTATTAGAGTTAAATCACATGTTCTGGTAAGCAAATCAGGACAGTGGGAATTAATTTTTTTACTCTATGTATTTAATTCTGCCATAATTCATTTAGATTAACAATTTTTTGAGAAATTATACTGAGCACAACACATATAAAGCTGGAATGTACAAGCACCACGTGACCCATTATCCAAAACAATTCGTGAAGAATTTTGTTCAGTTTGAACTATTCCAGTCCATTTTTTATTGATATTTTTCATTTTTCCATGTAAGAAATATGCTGACCTTAAAACCACACTACATTTTTCATTAACTGCTCATATCCTTTAGGCACATAAATTGAGCCTGACCACTATTCAATTAACATTGATTTTTTTTATAATTTATTTTTTATTTCTTCAAGTTACATCTCAATCACAATCCCCTCCCTACTCCCCCCTCCAGTCCCACCCTTCCACCCTCCTCCCCCTCAGCCCCACCATCCTCTTCCCTTCTTTTTTTTTTTTTTTTAGTTTAAGGTATTTATTTTTCCCCCCAACAGCTCTCCCTTTCAGTCCAAATAATGGTTCTTTTTCTTATAACTATAAATACAATACAAAACAACAGAAATATATAGGCCACGATTATAAGAGTTATATGGCTTAGCATACATTCCCAATGTCCAGTCC
>CAJQZJ010018033.1:12231388-12280943 GCA_907164525.1 Lophiomys imhausi | reverse complement strand
TGTGTGTGTGTGTGTGTGTGTGTGTGTGTGTGTGTGTGTGTGTGTGTTTGTAGTAAGAGTTATTGGAAGAGTGAAACAGGGAGAGGAAGTTACCATCTTCTCTTGTCTCAGTTTTCTCAATCATAAAGTGAGGGGCAAGTATCCACTGAAATCTTTGAGTACTTTCAGCTGTAAATATTATATGCTTCTAACATTATGACCAGAACAACAACTGAGACTACTAAAAGGTTGAGATAAATCTTTCATGATTTTAAGTAGTAAATTATTAGTTTGCCTTAATAAATCAAAACTTTATAAAGTCAAATATTTGATTAACTGCATCATTAATCTGTTTCTTTTAGCTGAGTAAGACAAGTTGTTTACTAATTTCCAGTTGGTAATATGTAAATTTGTAATTTAATTAAAATTCCATTATGTATTTTTTAAAGATAAATGGCACATTTATAAAGTTTGATGAGTGAGGCCATCGACACAGAGCAACTGCACAAAGTTAGATCCATTTCAGTTTGATAAAGAAAGCTTGACCTGGAAAGAGACTACGGGATCTTTGAAAAAAGAGCAGGGAGAAGCTTAGAAAATAACTGTGATAGACTGTCATAGTAACTAACAAAATGACAGGTTTTCATGACTATTAGTTTCCATTTCTTAATTATCCTAAACAGTGAGTATTGCTGAATGAGGACATTAGAAAAATATATGAGTGGGGGAATATATTTGTAATTTTAGTTTACTAAAAAGATATTTCTTCTGAAAGCAAAAGAGGCAATTATCTACTTGTAGTAAGTATCTGGCTAGTCACTGTTCTAAATGTTTTCTGAACAGTGTGCTCCAAGTAAGTCTATGAGTTCAAGCACACAAAGAGATAGTAACTGTAGCTGGGAGACATTTGGAGCTTGTCTAGTGAAAAAATAATTTCACTTCTTGCATGGACGACTTGTAAGACTGCTCTTATCACCACTATAGCCTACCAGTCACAGAAGAAATATCTTTTTAGTAAACTAAAATTACAAATATATTCCCCCACTCATATATTTTTCTAATGTCCTCATTCAGCAATACTCACTTTGAACTTGTATTTATTATATATTAATAGTAGTGTATGCTATTAATCATTATGCATAAACTTCTGAAATCAACAGATTTCAAATAAGAAAAAGGAATCATTTGAGGTTCTTTTGTACAAAATATATTTCAAATTATTTTATACTACTGAAAAATATAGAATTCAGCTATGATTACTCAAAGAATGCAAGTGAACAGAGTCCTTTTGTTGGGGAAGTGGCTGCTCCTTACAAAATCTGTCTTAGTCTGAAATGCTGCTGCTTCACCTCGCTGCACACCTTTGCTGCTCTGATGACTGCACAGTGGGTTGGTCTTTCCCTAGGTATTATTCCCTGGTATTTTTCAGTCATGCTTCATTACTTGAAATTGTTTCTTAATATATCTGCAGCATGTTCCTTTAGCTTATCCTATTTGAGATCTTCCCACATCAGCTCAACATCCAACACCTGGCCAGGTGTCCTGCCATCATCTGTTTTTCACACTTGTGCAGTCCAGTGGAGCTGTACTGGAACAAGCACATCTTCACTGTTGTTGACTTGGTTCTCCTCCAGGACCATGTGCTGGTGAATACATTTCCAAGCTGTGATGCTCACTAAAATCAATGTTAAGCATATTACCAATATTCAGCATTAAACAAAGAAGGCATATCAGTAAACATCTATACATATTTGCAATTATTATAATCCTTCTTGTTAAGTGCATCAAATATCTAGTTTACTGAGTATTTCATTTTGCCTGGTTAAAATAGAACAATATCAACACATAAATAACCTGAACAAAACAATAATTTATCTGAAAATTACAGGCTATATGGTGGGATATTTATTAACAAAACAACTGTACAGTCACTCAAAAATTTTATGAGCAATTGGGTAAAATACAAAGTATCAAAAGAGTGCAACAGGAAAAATATGTAGTATAAGTCAGAATGCTTAAAACCATAAGCATTTCCCTAAGCTTCCTTCAAGATATGAAAAAAATATGCACACTATAAGAATATATTTTGGAAGCATCCCTATATTAATGAAAATATGTATTTAGTTATATACGTTTATGATTCTGATTTATGTGTGAATTTAAAATACAAATAGTAAAATATGAACATTTTTTTCTTTATTTTTCAAGCTACCTGAAGCATAGATGATATCATTGCTGAATTACTAGTTTCCACACATTTCTTAAAAAACAACAACAACAAAAATCTCATGAATTGTAAGTAACATTAACAAGCCAGGCAATAAAAGTCAGATCATTAGCATTCTCCATGCATATTAAGTAGATGATGAAACAAGTGTACTCATTTTTTAACAGGAAAAGATGAGATAATAAAAGAATAGGATTATGATGGGATTGAAATCACTGTTGCAGCTAAAAGTAGAGAGCAAATAAGAACTACTGTAAGAAACACTGTCAGGGAGTAAAAAGTATCAACAAAAGAATATAATTGCATAGTACCTGTGACAATGCCAGACACATCATACTCAGAATGCAAGAGATCATTTTACTGTAGCAAGTTACATAACATATTTGCTTAAAAGCTATGGGTGCTACCATACAGGTTCCTCAGTGCAACAGGAAGCACTTAGCCGTCATATGACTGTTGAACTGAGAGGGGCTGATATGTAGGGACACTCCACATCAGAGGAGTAGGGTGTGTGAGAGAGGGAAGAAAGGGTGGGAGGGTGGACCGGAAGGGGTGGAAAGAGGGCACTGTGATGGAGATGTAACTTGAAGTAATAAATAAACATAAAAAAGTTAATCATCATGTGTCATTGGTATTCCATATTTAATTCTGCATTGGCATCTATTTTAAAATTATCCCCATCTGAAATACTAAGTATTTTTATTGAAAACTTATTCATTTTTTATTTGTAAATGTCAGGTTTAGTAGAGATCATTAGAATCTAGTTCCACAAGTATTTATTACGTGAACTAAGTGGCAAATTTCCTTGTTGTGCATTATGTAAAATAAAAAGTGCAACATTTAATAACCACATTTTCCACATATTGTAAAGAAGACATAGGAAACATAAGACTTTTTGTTCTTAGAATATTTGACTAATCTAACCTTGTCAACAGAACAACCCAGTTAATGGTTTAAATTAAATTTTTCTCAGGTTATTCTGTGTGTAACATTATGAACTGACTTTTAAATATTTTTTTCCAGAAATGTAATTACTAATGGAAGAAAGAACATTTAAAAATTGTTTCTTCAAATAACCAAAAAGAAGGGCGGAGAAACACCCTCCCCACCCTCTGAGCATGGGACATTGCTCTCTTAAAGTGACTTCCTGCTGATTTGGGTCGTAGTAGACCTGTTTGGGGCCCGAACCCAAATGGAAAAAATGGTTAAAAATGTTAGTACACTCCTGTTATGTTCAGTCCTTCTGTTCTCAGCTGTTTAGATGACCTAAGGAGTTTGTAGGCAGAAGCTGATCTTGCAGGCTTCACTGAGGTTCCGGCCGGGGTATTGTGTAGAGCTGAACGGTCCCAGCGACATTGGATTGCCGTGGTTGCAGGCCCCCGATGGAGACAGCTATTGAGGAAGTCTGCCAGGCAGAATCAACTGGGTCATTCGTCCTCCTTGGTGCCTGATTCTGCTCTCTGCTGAGGTTTCCGCTGTCCAGCCGTCCCTGGGCTCCCCTAATGGACGCTTCGATTCTCCTGGAAAGATAAGAACAGAGCCCTGCCCCAATCCCAACCCTGGGACAATTGCCCTCTTTTTTTTTGGGGGGGGGGGGCTAGGTAGTACTTCTCCTGAAGCAAATTTGGCCTTCTGACAACATACAAAGCGTTATCTTTCAATCCAGGTTAAAGAAGAAATCATTCTGTCACCTTGGAGCTAAACCAGCTCCAGTGTATATATTTTGAGATCCCAAAGGACAATCTGCCTGCATCGAGAAGGCCTTTTGTAAGTAGCCTCCAAACCTAGGTCCCTCCAAATCCCATGTGATATCGAGACATATCAGCTCCTGACAGCACCCCCTATTCTACTCCAAGTAGAAGATATGCATCGAAGAATCTCAAGTATGAGATGGTTGAATTAGTGGCAAGCCTATCTCCTGGCATGAAAAAACCCCTTGCTCCAACTGCAGACAGACTGCTGTCCAAAAGGGACAAAACTTGGTAGCAGGGAAGTCGACAGCCTAACTCTGCCAAGACAGGGTAGGTAAGTCCTTCATAATCCCTGCTCTACAACAAATGTCTGTCAGAGAAACAGGACCCAAAGGCTGAAGACTGATGCAGGAATATATAGAGAGAAAATGGGAACTGTCCAGGCAGTCACTGGTATGTCATTTCTTAGTTTTGGAAGCTGCAGGCCCTGCACTTCCTATATAAGCAGATATATTTATCCCTCTCAGGTCTCTGAGGTGGTTGAAGAATAGACAGCTAGAGTCTCATAGTTAAATTTTGAGCTGTTTAGGAATCAAGAGGATGTTATAGATCTAAGAAGATACTCTTAAAAGTGTGTTGCAAGTTAGTATGAATGTTGAGTTAGATATAGAACTTTAAACTCATGGAGATGGTTAGATAGTAGAATGTTAAAGTCAGGGGCCAAATATGTATAAACTGGACATTGGGAAGGTATACTGGGCCATTTAACTCTCATAAATGTGGCATATTTATATCTGTTGTTTTGTATAGTATTTACTGTTATAAGAGAAGGAACCATCTGTTGGACTGAAAGGGGAAACTTCTGGGGGGGAAGAGGGTGGAAGGGCAGGATAGGAAGGGGGAATAGGGAGGGGTTTGTGACTGAGATGTAACTTGAAGAAAAAAAATAAAGTATTTTAAAAAAATTGTTTCTATTCTTCTTAAATATTCAAGATTATAACTTTCCTTTATTCTCTCCACATCCTCTCTTGTATACTTCTTGGCTCTCTTTCAAATTCATGGCTATATATACATATACACATATATATGTGTGTGTGTGCACATGCACATGTATGTATGTATAAACATAAATACAACCTGCTCAGTCTGTATAATGTTCTCCACATGTGCATTTTCAGACTAGTTGATATTAGATAATAAATTGTGATCTTCCCCTGAGGAAGACTGCTTCTTCCACTCAGGATTCTTCAGTTACCTATAGTTCAAAACTCTTAATGGCTTATCTATATAAACAATGTGTTTTCTTTCATGTCTAACAGTTGCTGACATCTTAAGATATCCAGAAAATGTGCTGCCCATGGCATACTACCACTGTGTCATTCCAAAGAGGACATTTCACTTGGATACTATCAGGAATTCAGATATATGTTGTAGTTATTTTTAATAAATACATTTATTTTCTTTCTTTTTTTTTTCCTTTACATCATGGCCACAGTTTCTCCTCCCTCCTCTCCTATCTCCCTTCTTCCCATACCTCATCTACTCTTCCTCATTTTTTTTTTTCAGGAAAGAGAAAGCCTTCCACGGAAATCAATCAACATTGATATATCAGGTTTCAGTAAGACTATGTACCCAGCCTCATATTGAGGTTGTAAGAGGGAACACAGTATGAGGAAAAGGGTCCCAGAAACAGCCAAAAGAGTCAGAAATAGCTCCTGTTCCCACTGTTGAGAGTTCCACAAGAAGACCAAGCTGAACAACTGTAACATATATGCCTAGGTAGGTCCTATGCAGGCACTGTGGTTGCCAGTTCAGGCTCTGTGACCGCCGATGTGGTCAAGTTGGTTATTTCTGTGGGTTTTCTTGTGGTGTCCTTGATCCATCTGGCTCCTACCATTCTTACTCCCCTCTTCAGCAGGATTCACTGAGCTCTGCCTACTGTTTGTCTGTGGGTCACTTCATCTGTTTTCATCAGTTACTGAGTGAAGCCTCTGATGACAATTGTGAGTATATCAGAATATCATTAAGAATAATTTTCAATCCTAGGTCTCTGGGGTATACAGCCTCGAGGTCCTGGCCCTTCAAATAATGACAGGGGTTGGCTCCCACTCAACCTGTGGACCAATCAGTGGTTGGAAACTCCCACAATTTCTGTGCTACTTTTACCTCAGCACATGTCCCTAGTAGGCAGGACAAACTTTAGGTCAAAGGTTTTACTCCTGGTTTAGTGTCCCAATCCCTCTACTGGAAGTCTTGCCTGATTATAGGATGTGGCTAGTTCAGTTATGTATACACTATTGCTAGGAGTCTTAACTAGGGTTACCCTTGTAGATTCATGGTGGTTTCCATTGCACTAGGTTTCTTGCTTATCCCAGATTTGTCACCCAATTTCAGTTGTCTCCTCCAGTATTCTCTCGCTCTAACCTCCTCCTACCTTCCACACCTTTAAGGAAGACTTATCACAGTTAATATGATAGACCAATGGCATTTTAGGAGAGGACAACAGAATGGGCCATGAACTGCATAGCAAAATGAATGAACGTTGGCCAAAGAAAATATCTTCTGCTAAATAGAAACTATGCTGTTTCACCAAGGTAATCATGCAATTTGCAACCAAATGGATGGCGATAGAAAAGCTCATCCTGAGTGAGCTAACCCAGACCTAAAAAGATCACATGGCATGTACTGACATATAACTGGATTTTAGCCATATAGTACAGGATAACTATCTACAATCCACAGACCCAAAGGAACAGGAACCTACCATAACTATCCTATGAGAAAACCAAACCAGCAGCAGATCAGAACAGATGCTGAGACATACAGCCAAGCATCAGGTAGAGCTCTGGGATCCCTGTATAAAAGAGGGAGGAGGAATAGAAAGACCTGGAGGGGAAAAGAACAACATAACAGAACTAACTAACCTAGGCTCCTAGGGCTTTCAGCAGATGAAACACTAACCAAAAAAAAAAAAAAAAGCTTAGACTAGACCTAGACCCCCTATACATATATAGATGATAGGCAACTTGATCTCAATACAGATCCCTTAGCAAATGGAGAAGGTGGCTGTCTCTGTCATGGGCTCTCTTAATTGTTTGTTAGTGGGACTCCTTACCCAAGCTGGGTGCCATGTTGTGCCCCAGAGCAAGAGGAAGAACTTAATTCTCATGTGACTGATGAACTTAGGGGGGCTGATATGAGGGGACCCCCCTAACCCAAGAAGGATGGGAGGAAGAGGGAGAAGAGGGCGGGAGGATGGGCTGCAAAGGGAAGAAGGAGGGGGCTGTGATCCAGATGGAACTTGAATAAATAAATGAATGTTTAAAAAAAGAAAAAAAAAGAAACTATGCTCTTTCACTTAGCTAAAAATCTTATTTACTTGATAAATTATGTTGATATCTATAACATATGTGTAATTTTGTTGATAAGGTTCTTTGCTTCAATTAAAGAGGCAGAACAGCTTTGCAATAAAAGTATTAACCATACATTTTAAAGACCAAAATGATTAGTAAGATTAAAAAAATTAAAAACTCAATGTTTGAAGATTATGCTTATCTACTAAAAACATATCATTTAAATGTTCTGTTTATTAGTTTTGAATTTAAAGGATTAAAAATATGAGAACCTTTTGAGTATTAATTTACAGATAAAGACAAGCAACTTTAATGGACTTTATCACAACAGTATTGAACTTTGCCTAATTTGATATAAAATCCAGCCTCTTTTGGCAGTATGATAACACATCCAGAAGATAATATCAGGAAATATCAGTGTGCCTTGTTTGTTTATTGTGAAGTCACATTTACTAAGTGCCTTCCTTAAAAGCAGAATCTAGCCCTCCCATGCATCAGTAAACCTTTCTTTGCTCATACCTGTAAAGCTAGAGCCCAGATTGTCACATGTTACTTCCTTCTCATTTTGATTATTAAAAAAAAATTAAACTTTGCAGGAATAAATCACATCTATGTAATTCAATTGGACAGATATTTATTAGCAGTAACACACTCTTAGGCAGGTGGTGGCAACTGCAAAGATGACATAATTGTTAGGTCATTCCAAAACTTCTCAGAGCAAAGAAAAGGCAAGGGCATATTTTTATTTTGTATTTTACTAGTTATGTCTCCTGCACTGAAATCAGAGAAACTGTGCTACAAGGGCCTCTTCCTTTTAGTTTTCATATACATGTTTATTGAGTCCTGTTTCAGCTCTTAGCATAACTGAAGCCATTTTTGTCTTCTTTCTTCATTTAAGTTATAAAATGACATTAGTCACACTTGGTTACTTTGTTACCTTTACACTCTGAAGAGTCCTCAACCACATCCCACTTGGTACTGATCAAACTGAAGGTCAGTTTGAAATGCTTTGTCTAGTCAGTAAACATGATGTAGTGATGCCATCCCCTTGCTTCCTATACATGGTTACCTGATTGTTACCTGGATATAGTTTGTTTCACACATGAACTTGGTTGCTACCTGGATGCAGTTTGCTTCCTATACTTGGCTACCTGGTTGTTACCTGGATATGGCTTTTCATTTCAAAAAGTCTGCCTTGGAAGCAGACCAATGTTACAGTTAGGATCCCAGACCTCTGTCACCTTGGTCATGGTGGCTATGACCAGTTTTGGTGTGTGCATTCAATAAGCCATCAATCTGTGACTGGGTGATTTGTGTGGCTATTCTTAGACTATACCATTTGGAGGCCCCACTGAGATTAGACTAAAAGATTTTGAAGTCCCACTAAGATTCATATGAACATTAGTTTTAAAAGAAAAACCTTTGAAAGTTCTAAGAAAAATAATTCTATCATTCAGAAAACATTGTTTTTGCATAAAGTATACTCTCCAAATACTGACATTGTTATGAATTGAATCTTTTTCTCCCTTAGAATCCACATTGGTCCTTACCTTGAAGCTAACTGTAGTAGAAAATGTTACTTTTAGAAAATTATTAGATCACAGGAGTTCTCATATACATGATGAGAACTATATAAACAGACTGCAGACAGAAATTTGGTCTTATCCTTGCCTGTGAGAATATAAGAAGTCAGCATGCTGTAACCGTAAAGACAGACTTCAGCAGAGCCTGATCATGCCATGCTGACTCCCTAGGCTAGGACTTGCAATGTCCAGAGCTGTGGAAAATGTATTTTACCACATTATGAGCAGCCCAGGTTTTTGTTCCTTTTCCTTTTCTTTTTTTTTCTCTCTGTTAGCCACCATGAATGACTAAGAAATTTCTTAGTATTCTTCAATGAATTAGAGAAATGGAGATGTAAGGAAACATTTCTTAAATATGTATTTTACTCCTCAAATAAGAATAATAAACCTTTGCTAATCAATGTCACTCCCACCAAGTAGAACAGAAATAAATGAGAGATATGAATCAAAGTAGATGGGTTTAAATAGTTAGAAAAACATGAAGTATAATATATTCCCAAGATACAAGAAATTATCAAAACCAGTTACTTGTTTATTTTTTGGTGGCCTGAAGCAAGTTTTAAAGAAAGAACAATAATGATCTACAATGAAATATTCTCTGCCTCTGCTATTGCTATTGTTACCCTCCTTTAAAATACTCTCTAGAACTGAAGACTTTCCATAAAAAGCTTGACATACTATTGTCTAGTAGTAGAGTTGGGTTTTACCAATTACAAACTAAATGTTGCTTTTTTTTTGTATATAACTAAACTCACTCACTGACTAAGAGGAAGCATTAGTAAGAATGTTACTGTATCTGTAGCCTTAAATAATAATAATATATATATATATATGCATGCATATAACCATACATATACATATAATGGAATCTCTATTGGTGCTACCAGTAGTCATGAAGTTGTTAATTTTTTTAGTCGGCTATTCTACTGATCTGATAAACATAGCTAAAAGCAGCTTAGTGAGAAAAGGGTTATGGTTCATTTTATACTCTCATTGAGAGAAACTAGGGTAGATGCTCAAGGCAGGGTCCTGGAAGCAGAAACTTGAACAAAGACCATAGAGGAGTCCTACTGTTGGTCTGTTTCCCATGGATCTCTCAGCTTACCTATCAGACAACTTAAGACCACCTGCCCCAGGGTGATATCACCTACAGTAAGCTGAGCCCTTTCATGACACTTGTTAATGAAGAAATGCCCACATATTTATGTATAGGACAATCTGATGGAGATGTTTTCTAAGTTGAAGATTTCTATTGCCAAATAACTCTAACTTTTGTCAAGTTGACCAAAACTAACCAACACAGTAAATAAAACACATCTTCCTTTCCAACTTTAGTGAATTAGTTCTAAAAACAGTGTATTAATTACTACCATATTATCTATTTCCTAGTTAAAGGATTCCCCAACATTTTAAAATGAAATACACAGTCAACTCTGTCTTATGGATTCATAAACCTCAGATCTCATCTAACCATAAATAGGTTTGAGCTCACTGCCAACCATTACAACTACTCTAATAACTGCACCACTTATGTATCTCTACTTCAGTGTAAACACACTAGACCTTGCCATTGCTTTTTGTCTAATGAAGCCCCTCTTGCCCTCATATGCTGTAGGGATTCTCTGGTTTTATGGGCTGACATTGTGATTCCCTTCGTCAGAAACTAGGTCAAGGAAACCTCTTAGGTCCTTGCCTTGAAAAGATATTTGCACATCATTTCTCCTCTGTGAGCCAACACTACCCTCTAGCAGACATACCTCTCAGTTTTTTACTTTCCCACTTGTGTGTAACACATGAGATAGCACCTTGATTCCACTGTCCATTATACTTGCTATTGGTGCATCACTGTTCCCTCACAGTTGAATTTGTGCATGTGGAGAAAGGAATGGCAGGTTTGGTCAACCCAGTATAACCCCCGAAAGCACCATTTGTCTTTCTGACTACTTTTTATTCTAGCTTCTGGACCCTGTTGCAATTCTCATAGGCTTTTGCTCCCTATGCTGCTAAATGCTATCACTAACCCCACCACACAATCTGATCTTTTTAATGCTTATGATATGTTTACATTCAATAGCAGAATTTATGAAATTATGCCAATTTTTATCATGTGAATTTGCCAAATATAGTGAAACATAAGAATCTTAAATCTTCTATTTTGTTTTAGTATTCTCATGTTTTATCTAAAAAATATGGTCAAAGCACAGAATATGAATTTATAGGTTCTAATTGGATTATCACTCATAATGCAAAAAAACCCAACTCTGTACCTTACTAGTCATATGCCAAGTATGAAAATATTCCCCAAATAGTCATACCTCATACCACTTATTAATGCTAAAACATTCTAGCATCATTGGCTTTTAGTCATTTATTCATAGGATGATTATGAGATGAGTAAATTTTTTCTAGTTATTGTTTGTTTTCATAAAATCTGCTACAAGATATGTGGAGCAAATAATTTGCATTATTAATTGAAATTACTTTGTACACAATCAAATCAGTGCATAAAGACAATAAATTATATACTGAATGCATTAATCCATCAATAAATGAACTTTTAGAGGGGGTCTAGGATTTTTTTCCCCATTTATTCTGTCTCCATTCAATAAAAGTTTAATGAATACCATTATTTTATAGTTCAATCACTTCATTCCTCTGTATGTCAAAGCAAGCTCTTATTATGAAGAGTCTTCAAAATTGTTAGAATATGTAACTTCTGGTGTTAAAATATTTAATAATACCTAGCCCTTATAATAGATGCCAAGCAATGTCCAGATATTTAAAGAAAACTTAGAATGCATCAATCACTCTTTTTAACCCAGGCATAGAATTATGCACAGGAAGACTTCCTAGCATGGAGAAAAGCACTTCCGTGAGGAAGGATGGAAGGGAAACAGAAACAGACAGGACAATGAGCACAACAGTAAGTACTGCTATGAAAAAGCTTGACACTGAAGCAGGCATGAGTGGTGGGGAGCTGCCTTAAAGGAAGAGTTCTAGCTTGTCACAGTTTCTAAACTCTTAAGAAAATCAGCAAGGGATTGAGGTATTAGGGAAACAAGTCAGAACAAACAAAAAGCTAGCCATTCCTGTCTCAGTTCTGTGTAACAGAATGCTTGCATGCTTCCACATGTGGAGGAGAAAAAAGGGTTTCCTACTGCTACTCATTGATCATCTTGGAAGTCAGAAAAGAAATAAACATGAGAATTTCAGACAAGAAAGAAAAGAAACAGAATCTTGCCTCATTAGGCATCCAAGGTTAGTACAAACTATTTTGCTGAACAGGAGGATAGCATATTAAATTGAACCCATGTTTAAGGAAAAATGATGGCTCTGACATGCAATTCTCATACCAGAGCAATTTAGATATGAAATAACTGGTAAGCAAACATTGTGTATTATAAATAAGAGAATCCTGAAAGGATTATTGTTGTCTTTTTTCACCAAACACATCAGCAGGAAAATTATTCAGCCCCAGGCAGGGGAATAAATATCATCAAGTACAACAGGATTGCAGTTTGGGTCTTTTTCTTCTCCTCAAGGACTGTCATGTTTTCAATATTTCTTTATATGTCATCTTGCAGTACAAGTCTTTGTGGTTTACATGCACTCAGTCTGTTCCAATGATTTTTTGCTGTTGTTGGTTGTTGCCTCTGTGAACTTCTGGAGTCTTAAGTATACTAAGTACAACTAACTGCTTTTCCTCAATAATATGATGAAAAAAAACTAAAATAATGTCACCCTAAAAACTTGAAGAACTTGCATACAACTGGGTAGTTTCCAGGAGCAAACTACTTAAAAGCTGCCCTTTATTTTCACAAATGTAGCAAACAAATAAATATGTAAGTAAACTCAATACTTGCTATATTGGAAATCCACAATAAAATCAGTCTCGATGCAAAAATAATAATATATCCATCCTATCACCAACTAACATCTGAGAAGAACCCAGCAAAATCGTTTTGTATCTATTCCCAAGTATAAGCTTTCTCTGGTTATTTTTGGTACAGTTTCTGATCTCACAAAGTCTTCTTTCAGTCTCTCAAGTCAGTAAAACTTACTGGATTTAGTTAATACAAAGCACTGTGGGAGACAAGGAAATCTGATACTATTTCTTTCCATCACATGAATTTCTGTCACTGTCCCTATAGTGACAGTTCCAGGAACGCTTGCATTGTCATCTGTGTCTTTACGTCTTTAAGACAGAATTACCTGAATCTGACTATTTTATATAAACCCTTGCCTTTATTGCCAGTCAATCAGAATTATTCTTTTTAAAATCTACTAAGATATTTATAATGTGCACTACAGAGTTTTAACAATCTGTTTATGAAATGGTACGAAGTAGAAGTGCTTTATATTTTGGAATATTTGCCTATATAAAATATCTTGAGAATAAGACCTCAAGGCTAGAAGGTCATCTGTATTTTATTCATGCCTTATAATTCAACAATTTAGAGTATAATTTCAAATGTAATCTTTCATATCAAGTCCTAGGTATGACATGATCTCCATGTGTTGCCATATCAGGACACAGTGCTTTAGATTTTAAAATATGTCAACTTCTCTACTCCTTAATATATATATACTTTTTTATTACTCTCTTTGAGTTTTTTGGTTTGTTTTGTTTCTACCATTGAAACTTTTTCTACCCCTGACAGGTACAAAGTAGTGAGGAAGATAAGTTTGGAGAAAAATGGAGAGAAAAGATGTAGGGGAATCTAAGAGAGGAAAGGAGAGAAAGAGAAAGCACAGAGAGTTAGGAGGAAAGAAAGGAGGGAAGGAGACAGAGAAGAAGAGAGATGTGTCCTTCAGTGAGGTGGAATCAGAAATATTTTGAGTCCATTTATTTCATAGAAACTAATCTGCATACTGAAATAATGAAGATAGTATTCAAAAGGAAGCCTAGATGAAGAAGTGTTAAATGTTCTCTTGCAAGTGTTTAGAAATCAGCATGCATTCTGTCCTTCCCCCATACTGGCAAAATATAATGTACATGCACTCATATATGTTCATGTTAATTAAAATAATTAAGAATGTACTCTGAGCCAACAAAATCACTTTTGATTAAGCTAGATTGAGTTAATTTACTGACATTTGCAGTCTAAGATGTCTTAAGCAATATACATGTCATTTTATAGTATTGTATTAAAATGTCACTGTTAAATCTGATGTTTTAAACAAGGAAATTCCTTGTGTTAAGTAATGAGACTCACAGAGTAGTTAATTATTGTTGCTTAGATTGAATTTTAAGGCTTGAATTTTGCATGTTAAGCAAAGTAGATAAACCAAATGAAAACTAAAGAGAATATTTATTTTCCTTTAATGTAGAGCAGAAATTAGTCAAAATGCCACCCCTCCCACATGCACATTGTGAAACAAAGTACTGGAGAGAAAATGAGTCAGGAAGAAGGCAAGGAAACTTGAACCAGTTCTTTTGAAATGTGATGTGAGTATGCACGCTAATATGCATGGTTAAAATAGGATTTCAGATTATAAACTGAGTCTTCTGAATAGATTTTCTGGAAATAACACAAGACTGGGATATTTCATATGCATGCACACACATATATTTTGCTTTTTTTTTTCTCCTCGCTTTTCACTAATAGATGACAGTTTGGTAACAATAAAATTTATTCATACAGAGAGCAAAGCTAGTTGGAACTGGAGGTAATCTCTTAAGTGCATGCTTTGCTTAATATTTAGAAGAAATTTTTTAAATCACAGAATGTTATACAGTAAGTTTAGGTGGAGTTAGATAAACTCCATTTAGATAAGCTTCATTTAGATTGTTCCTAATTTATCTAAATAGTACCTTATTTAATTTGTATTTATTTATTTATTTTTTTTAGAATTGAACAGATGGATTTAAATCACATGAGGGTGTTATCCAAGAGAAAGTTTTACTGTAGGAAAAAGTTTTTCTTCACAAATCTAAATGTAATGTGAACACAGTCAGACAAAGTTTTCTTTTGCCTAAATTGAGGGTGTCTAAAAAAATGGAATCAACAAAGCCAAAAATAAATATTTGAAAAAATAATCACATGAATTTTCTGAGTTATTAATCTATTCTTCCACATTAATTTTCTTTAGAATTTTTGAGGATTTTTGTTTTTATGGCTCAGCTCATTCTCTGTTTTCAATTAACTCTAACAAGGTAAGAGAGGGAATTACTTTTTAAATTTTATTTACATTTTAGAGAGTTTTGGAAATTTAGAATTTTTTCATATTTAAATTTATTTATTTACTGCTTCAGGTTACATCTCCATCACAGTGTCCTCTTTCGACCCCTTCCAGTCCCATCCTCCCACCCTCTACCCCCTAACCCTTCCATCCCACTCCTCTTGAGTGGAGTGTCCCTACATAACAGTCCCCCACCCCAGTTCAGCAGTCATATGCTGGCCAAGAGCCTCCTCATACACTGGGGGCCTAAAAGGCAGCACCACTAGGGAAAAGTGTCTCATTGACAAGGAGAAAAAGAAAAACTCTATGTCTATATTCCCTTTGGCGAATTGGTTGTAGTATAGAAGTCCTGTACTATATAGCTAAAATCCGACTATAAGTGAATAGATGCCATGTGCATCCTTCTGAGTCTGGGATAGCTCACTCAGGATGAGCTTCTCTAGTTCCATCCATTTGGCTGCAAATTGCATAATTTCATAGTTTCAGATAGCTGAGTAATATTCCATTGTGCAGATGTACCAGTTTTTTAATTCATTCTTCGGTTGAGAGACATCTGGGTTGTTTCCACTTTCTAGCTATTACAAATAAGTCTTCTATGAACATAGATGAGGAAACTTCCTTGTGAATTGGTGAGGAGACATTTGGGTGTATACCCAGAAGTGGTATGGCTGGGTCCCGAGGCAGAGCTATTCCAAGTTTTCTAAGATATCGCCAGACTGACCTTTATGGTGGTTGTACAAGCCTGCACTCCCACCAGCAATGGAGGAGGGTTCGTTCCCCTTTCTCCACAGCTTTTGATCTTAGCCATTCTGACAGGTGTGAGATGGAATCTTAGAGTTGTCTTGAGTTGCATTTCTCTGATTGTTAAGGATGCTGAGTATTTCTTCAAGTGTCTCTCAGTCTTTAGGAATCCCTCCTTTGTGAATTTAGTTTAGTTCTTTTCCCCATTTTTTTATTAGATTATTTGGTTTCTTGGCATTTAATTTCTTGAGTTCTTTGTAAATTTAGGATATTAGCCCTTTGTCAGATGTGGGGTGGGTGAAGATTTTTCTCCCAATCTGTAGGCGGCCATTTTGTTCAAATGACAGTGTCTTTTGCCTTGCAGAAGCTTTTCAATTTCATGAGGTCCCATTTATTGATTGATGGTCTTAGGTCCTGAGCTGTTGGTGTTCTGTTCAAGAAGTTGTCACCTGTGCCAATAAGTTCAAGGATTTTTCCGACTTTCTCTTCTAGTAGATTTAATGTGTCTGGCCTTATGTTAAGGTCTTTGATCCACTTGGATTTAAATTTTGTACAGCATGATAAGTATGGGGCTAATTTCATTCTTTTACAAATGGACATCCAGTTGGACCAGCACCATTTGTTGAAGATGCTGTCCTTCTTCCATTGTGCGGTTTTGGCTTCTTCATCAAAGATTAGGTGACCATAGGTATGTGGGTTCATTTCTGGGTCTTCAATTCAATTCTATTGATCTACTGGTCTGTTTCTATATATAATACCATGCTGTTTTTTTACTACTATTGCTCTGTAGTACAGACTGAAATCTGGGATGGTCATACCTCCAGATGTTTTTTTATTGTATAGGATTTATTTAGCTATTCTGGGTTTTTTGTTGTTCCATATGAAATTAAGAATAGCTTTTTCCAGGTCTGAAAAGAATTTTGTTGGTATTTTGTCAGGAATTGCCATCCTACCAAAATGGAATTGAGACTTTTAAAATGCATAATAAAGACATGCCTAAAAGTAGGCATACTGTGTTTAATAGAATTCTGAGCAGTCCCAAGTAAATATGTTTAAACAATTCACTGAACACGTCCTTAATTATAGTAGTTAGTCAAAGGTCAAAGTTGAAAACACCAAGTTAGGTCTACACACTCTAAAGACTGTTAAGAAACAGACTGTAATAAATAATACTTACTGTAAGAAACCATATTAATTTTATTATTGTATATATAGTTCTTTGAAAATGTATTACTATTTGTTTTAAATACATCCTCATCAGCCCCCTCTCCTTTCACCACCATCTCTGTCTTATCCCCTCTCTGAGATCCTCTCTTTCTCCATTTTCTTTCAGAAAAGAAAAGGCCTCCTAGGCATCACCACTGCACAAGATGCAATAAGACTAGCCACAAACCCTCATATCAAGGCTAGGAATAGCAACCCAGTAGGAGAAAAAAAAAAAGTGTCTCAAGAGCAGATAAAAGAACCAGAATCAACCACTCCCACTGTTAGGAGTACCACAAGGAACACCAAGCTACACAACCATAACATATATGCAGAGGACCAAGCAAGGATCCATACAGGCTTTGTGATTGCCACATCAGTCTCTGAACCCAAATGAGGCCTATTTCTTTCATTCTTCATACCATGTTCTTATGATCTCCTTGATCCATCTAACTCTTATATTTCTTCTTCCCCATCTTCCAAGGGCTTCCCCGAGCTCCAAGGGAAAGAATCCAAAGGTGATCTCCGATTTGGCTTATGTCTCTCTGTCTAATATTTGGCTGTGGGTCTCGGCATGTGTTCACATAAGCTGCCACTTGTAGCCTCTTTGATTGTGCTAGGCACTCTTATCTCTGAGTATGTAAGGGTATCATTAGGAATCATTTTATTAATTTCTTTTCTTTCATAGGTCTCTGAGATATCCAGCCTCTGGTTCTTGGTAATCCAGGCACCGTTGGGGATGGACTCCCTCTTTGTCAGTATAAGTCTCAAATTATACCCTTCATTGGTTGGCCACTCCCACAAGTTGTGCACCTCCAGCCTCCATTGTCCTAGTCTTTCTTCTCTGGGTTAGTGCTCTAGTCCCACCTCTGGAAGAATTTCCCGGTTACAGAGGTTGGTTGCTTTAGGCTCTGAATCCTCCATTACCAGAAGTCCTCACTAAGGTCACCTTGTAGGTTCCTAAGAGTATCTACTGGACTAAATTTGCACAACCAAAGAAGCCATATCCATAAACGCTCTCCAAAGTCAGTTGTCTCTCCCAGTTCTCCCTTCCCCCATCTTCCCAACCATGCCTGGACCCTCCTGTACCCATCCTCACCTGCTCCCCAGTCAACTCATAAAATCTATTCTATTTCCCCATCCCAGGGAGATCCACGTGCTACCTGATGAGCCCTTCTTGTTATTTACTCTTTGTTGGGTCTGTGGATTGTAGCATGATTGCCATTGGTTTAGCATACACATATCCAATTCTAAGTGCCATTTTATTTTTGGGAGAGAATTTATTCCTATTACTTCTTCTCCTGCTTAGAGATCTTGGAAGTTGAGATGAATTTCATTCAATATGACACAAAAGTTCTGTACAGTTATTGTACAACTTCCTTCTTACTAACATCATGTATTTCATAAAGTTATACCTAGGTTACCTCTTGGGTTTTTTTATTATTATTCTTTAATTTGAGGGGTGGGTGTTAATTATGTAAAAAGTGATAAAATTCATAACAAATTTTAGTAGTTATTTTCAATCTGGTCAGTTTAATTTTCTTAATTTTTTTTCATTAGTGGATGCACTTAACACAGGTTTAAAACCAGATTTCACCCATGAATGCCTATAATGGTCACAGGAGAAGTTAAGCTATCAAAGGAGAGCATGTAATACTTAGACCCTCAGATAATTGCATACTACCAAGGAAGTCATTCTTTCTAGGGTCTCTAATCTTTAATTATAGGGAAACTAATCATTTTTAAACAGTACAAAAGTTTCTCGTCACTATTTCCCTATAAATTCTTTGAGACCAAGTTCTACCTAAGTTTGATACCCAGTTTCTTGTTTTGTTTCATTGTGATTAATATAATCATCAACAAATTTGATTTCTCAAGGATATCTTATATTATATATTATATATCCTTATTGTCACACTGCTAGTTTCATTAAAACAGTCTGATAGACTAGTGTCACATTCTTCAGCTCAATATTTGTAAGTTTATAAAATTCTTAAAACAATTTGTCAATTGTTTGTGGAATTATTCATATACATAATTTAAAAATTAAGATACTTAGTTTTTAAATGGTTAGTAGTGTCTTTAGTCTGTTATATGTGTCTACCATAAGTAGAATAAAGGTTTCCTGTTCTTACCAAGGACACTTCTCAGTCATTTTCACTATTGATGGTATGACTTCTGTCAGTTTTCAACACCACCTCAGTTCCTACATAATCAAGAGTAGCAGTAATTATTTTCTTTTTCATTTGAAAGGTTTTTTTTTTTCCGTTTAACACTGACATTAATGCTTTGGGGAATAGTTCTGCACTCATTTGTTTTTCAAAAAATTCAAGTAATCTTGTCAATATGGCGTTTGGCTGCTCTCCTTATTTGTCTTTCCTTCATGTCTCTGGCATCATCACAGTTGTACTTCAGGGTGTACTGTTGTGTATAAGTCTGTTCCACATTGTCCCTTGAGAATTTCCATTCCATATGTTCCTCTGATTCATTCCTACAGGCAGTGTGAGCATATGCAATAAGCCTTTGACTTTTAGATCATGATGTTTCTGTTAATTCACTTTGATTTCTATCTGCATATTGAGTATTGGATAAAGATATTTTCCAGGAGGAACAGCAATAACTCTCCTTTAAGAGTGTGTTTCATGAAACACAGTGTAATATATAGAGAATAATGGACAGAATATATCTGAATGTATACTAAAGACATTCAGTTAAATATAAATGTTTAAAAATATTCAAATATTTTAAATAGATCAGTTATTTTTGAAACCAAATATACACAAACAACAAAAATGGACACGGCAGGTTGTATTCATATATATTTTTTCATGCATACCCACACACATCACAACAAATATGATTAAAGAATATGAGGCTGTCAACTTCAGATTGGGTGGGTTTGAGGAAGGTTTTCTGGGAGGTGTTGAATGAAGGAATTGTTGGATGATATAATTCTATTTTAGCTAAAAATATTAAAATAAGTGAACACAATATTTACCTGTGGTTCTCTGTCTTCTGGAAACCTTGGGCCCTGTCAGTTAACAAGAGAGAAGTGCATGCTTCTGTACCAGAAGGTCTGAGCTCCATAGTTTCAAGGGCCAAAAATGACGAAATACAGAACAAGATCCATGTCATAGGAAATCTGTTCTGGCCAGAGAGACAGGAGAACAGACTTTCTCCATCACAAAGTGTTGCAGCAGTATAATAAGCATGCATGAGAGGGAGACCTTCTTTTCATGCAGCATAAGGTCACAGGCCTTTTAACTAAGCTGTTAGCCCCAGGCAGGCTGGCAGTAGGGAGCTCAGAGCTCCTGAACCAAGCCAAACAGTGGCAGGAGTACAACCTGATTTGGCTGACTCTGGTGTCAGCAGTGGTGGATAACAACAGCAATGGAAGCAGGAGATAGTGCTGCAAGCACTCCAAAGTAAACTATAGCTGCCTGAAGCAGGAGAGTGGCTAGGCAGGAGGATCGAGTGATGAATTCTTCTGGGATGAAGAGGCTTTTCCTTCCCAAGTGCTTCAGCCCAAAATAAGCAGTGAGTCTCAGACAATCTTTGATGACAAGGATAGTGGGATCATTTATTTTGTAAACAGGGACATTACAAACCTTGAGCAAAGGAAGAGGTTTTAGGGGTGAGTGCATTTGATTGGCTGTGGCTCAGAGTGTCAGGGATGCTTCATTTACATGCAGTAGCACGGTCCTATCATAAGTGGAACGCAGTACCTAATTATCCTATGGGAAGCAGGGATATGGGGAAAAATGCCAGGGAACTGTGGCAAGTGTTACACTCTAAGTATGGTTAGAGGCATGAGTAAAAGTATTGGGTAAAAGCTAAAGTACTAAGATATCTCATTAGCATGGAAAGGCATTTCTGGAAAACCTTGGTTCTGCACTTCCCACTTGATGTCCCAAATGGTAAGCTTTCCACAAGTCTCAGAACCACAAAATGTTATACTCCAGGTATGGTTCTAGGCATGGGCAAAGGACATTGGGTGAAAGTGAATGTTCTAAGAAATCTCATTAGCATGGGGAGGCATTTCCAGGTGTCCCTGGTGCTCACTTAACAGGTTTCTTATTGGGAGAAAGTCTTGGACCTGTAATTTCCCTGAGAGCTACATGACATTCCTTAGATAGAGGGTGTGGGATTTTTCTAGATCAGGCAGAGAAAACGGAACCCCATTGAGAAAGGGGGTTCACCATTTGTCAGCAAGCTCCGGGGCTTTCCAATAATGTCAGTCTTTGATCTTAACAGCAGAATATCCCAACATTTACCTTAGGTTAAATAGTAAAATCTATGTTAAATTAAATAAAATAGTGTTGAATATGTGATTATGTAAGGCCATATTGTATGTTAATGTAAGGGATGGCATTTAAAAATATAAAATTTCAAGAAAATGTATGTATTGAAATCAAAGACAAGTAATATATTCCAAAAGCATGAACTAGTAATGGAACAATGTACGTTGATAGAACAAATGGGTAATACAGTCAAGTCATTTGTTAATTCCAAGAAAAATGGCTCATTTTATTTTTTAATTGAACTAATAATGTTGAAAATGGGAAGCTATGAATACATTTTGATTACATTCATTATTTTGAAATTGTAATATAATTAAAACAGTTATCCCTTATGTACCTCCTTCTGAAACTTCCCCTATACACATCCAAATTGTCCTTGAAATTCATGGTCTATTTTTTGATTCTTATTGCACACGTGAATATATTTACATATGAGTATTTCCTAAATAATACCTTCTCTTCCAACCATATATATTACTTTTATACACATTTTGAGGAATGAGCATTAGGAACTGGACAAACAATTGATTTGCTATCCTTTGGGGAAGACTACCTTTCCTGCTTCCACCCTTCCTCGGCTGCCTATAGTTTGTTGGGTAGGGTTGAGGCCTCCTGAGCTTTTCTCTGTCTAATGAACCATGTTCATTGATGCTGCCCTGTTTGTCTCATGTTGGGGCAGTCATATTGGTGAGACTATATGAAGATAGGTTGTGACATAACTATGGGACACAATCTTACAGCAAATTCTCTGATCCTCTTTACACTTTTTTTCTGTCCCTTCTCCCTCAGTGTTTCCTGAGGTCTTAGGTGTAGGAGTGCTTTGTAGATGTATCCAACGGAACTAAGATCCACAATTCTGCACTTTCATTGGTTGTGTTCTCTGTAATCATCTCAGCATGCTCCAAGAGTGAAGACTATATTTTCCTTCGTGTGTATAAGCACAAATCTTTTCAGATTGTTATTAAGGTATGCTGGTTTGCTAAATTAGTTGTTGTGGATTCTTCTCCATTAACAATGACTTCACTACCACTAAGTAGTTGTCTAAGTTTCCAGTACCAAGCATGATTTGCATGTTGTAAAGTATATAGACATAACTTTATTTAGTTTTGTAAATTGACTTTTGGATAAATACTATAAAATGTCTAAGAAAGAAAAATGCTCTTGTGTCACACATGAAATAAAATTTATTTTAAGATATTAAATAAGAAGTGATTTAATTTTGTAATTATAGGAGACTTTAATTGAGGAGATATCTTTTAAATCTCTTCAGAAACATTATCTAAGAAATCTAAAGACACAACAAGAATACAGACTTGACAATATCTGTCAAATTTAGCTATTAATGAAATACAACCTCTAATCCCATGTTTGGTGATGATTGACATGCAAGATAAGGCAGAACTTGTATTTATATAGGAGATTCACATTATGAAACACTTTGAGAGATAAGAGAGCACTGAGGTATGATGAAGAATATTTATGTGATAAGTTCGACAAACTGTTATAAAAATGACAGTCTTATTATCTATCAGAAAGGGTATTTTATGGAAAATAACATAAACAAATTCAATATACAACCCAAGAGAATTTAGCAAAATAGAGCAAGAGTTCATTGTTAAGAACTTTACAATGCAGAAATAAAGAATTTTAATATTTTCATAGACAAAATCTCTGGCTTCAAATAAAACCAATAACAAAACTCTTCAGCTTCATTATTTCATTATGATGTTGATTTCCTCTTCAATTCATGGTCTTGAATAACTTTGTTTCCCTTCCACTAAGTAGATCCTAGAAATGAAAGTCCTCCTATTTCTTTATTTATGTCAACCTGCTTCTTCCCTGGTATTGAAAACAATAGAGGATAGGCAACCTGGTCCCTATACACATCCTTTAACAAGTAGGTGAGAGGTGGTCTCAGTCACGGATTTTGTTAGCTGTTAGTGGGACATTTGCCAAGTCAGGCCCCAGAGCAAAAGAAAGCTCTTAGCCCTCATGTGACTTACGGACTGAGGAGGCTGATATGTGGGGGTACCCCACACTGGAGAAGTAGGATAGGTAGGATAAAGGGTAGAGGGTAGGAGGGTGGGACCTGGAGGGGAGGAGAGAGGGTGTTGTGATACAGATGTAATTTGAATTAATAAATAAACATATAAGAAAAAGAAAAGGATCCAATACAGTGCATAAATCATAGTTATACATACAAAATATTATTATTTAAGGCTGTTGTCAATTTTTTCAGAATCTTTGATGTTAAAAAATACTAATTGGAAAATTCGAAAGCTCAAATGCATTACTATCTGAATATGCACTTATTTACAAACACATATTTATAATATGCTTTCTGTTGACACACTACCAGATGCTGATCTCAAAAACACTGTAAGTTATTACCTTAACTTAACATTTTTATTGAATTTTCCTATGCCTCATCTGTAACCGAACTTTTTAATTATTATTTAACTCTTATTTATTTATTTATTAAATTCACTTATATCAAACACCAATAATTTCTTAAGTATTAATCCTATAAATTCCTACAACCCCTTTAACCTATCCACTAAACCTACTGATAATTATTTTTCTAACCTTTTAGAATGATACAGTCTCTGGGGCAGGTCTTCAGTGATCAGGAACACAGTCTTTGTTGTAGATTCTTTAACGCACTTAGCAGTCCTTTTTCTGGATCTCTCAGATGCAGGTTCATCAGGGTAAGTTGGTTATTGCAGTCTCACCTTAAATAAGGCTTCATGCTTTCTTCTCTGTGGGAGACCCCAGCCGTCTGCAGGCCAACTTACTTTTTTTAAATCAGGAACTCAGCTGCTCTGCCTCAGTCCTTAAAGCCAGGCACAGTTTCTTTAGGCCACTGTTCGGACAGATCAAACCCCTCTAGGCAAAAGCTGAGCCACAGGGTTTAGTCCTAGGCCTTTTGGTGTCTTGCTCAGGCTTTCTTTGCTCACCAGCTTCTTTCTGCTTCAGGGAGAGAGCTGGCCATCAATGGCCAGCCCTTTTTTCAGCAGGACTCTCTAGCATCAGGGGCCTCTTCTTTTTCTGGGCTCCATGCACTGTCCTGAAATAGGAGGAACTCTGTTTCAGCTTAATTTGGGCTCGGCCCACTTAGCAGCTGAAAACAATGTCAGGCCAGATACTTTGTTTCTTCAATTCTATTGAGTCTTTCCTGTTTTCCTGACTTCAACCTTGTGTTTCAGTCTATTGAGTCTTTCCTGTTTTTCCTGACTTCAACCTTGTTTTTCAGTCTATTAAGTCTCCTGTTTGTTTCCTGTTTTTAGTCCACATGCTGATAATGCTCTTCATGCCCTGAATTAAGAGACAGTATTAGAAACCCCTATATATTTTTTCTAAATCTAATTTATCTAACCCCCTACACTCATCTTCTGTTCTGAAATTTTAAGATAATGATATCCTGAATATCTAAGCAAATCTTGGGAAAATGATTAACTAGATTGTCAAACACTGACTAGTGTATTCTTTCCAAAAAGGAAGGAAAGGAAGGAAAATTTGAGAATGTCTTGGACTGAAGCAATATATCACATAAAGTATTTATATGAGGGCCTTATGACATGTTAGTTGAACATTTAACAAACTCACTCAGTTGTAAATAGAAGTGATAAAAAGCAGAAAAAAACAGTCACTGAATGATAATGAAAGCCAATGTCATGAGCGGTCTTATAAATGTCTTAAATTTATTTAACATCAGAGAAAAGAGAACATAATGGAAGCTGTTTTTAAGGTACAGAGTAGAAAGAGCTTAGACATTAGCTAGGCTAATATTCTGTTCAGGATAGAAAAAAAGGAATAATCAAAGAACCATGAAGAACCCTTATAATATCTCAGGTCAGAAGTGATATTAACTTTTATTAGAATGATGAAAATTAAATTACAAAGAAGGGTTCGGAATATATGGAATATATTTTGGACAAACTGAAAGAAGGTACTTTCCTGTGACAGTGAAAATCACTCCCATCCATTTCGAAAATGAAGCAACCATCACCTATAGGAGTTGTAAGTTGACACTTATCAACTAACTACCCAAATGGGCAATATCTTCTAAAGAAGAAACTGTCTCTCAGAATCAGTACCCAATACTATGGATCTCATATTGTGGTAATTCTTTGCACATAAAGCTGATAGAAAATGGTAATTGCTTCATATATTTGTAATTTTGCTTTTGAGTTGATACATTCATATCTTGTAAGCTACAAGTGGTAAGTGTAGTTAATATTGTACTTGATAAATTATTTTTATCTTCCCTAGTTGGTCAATTAAATGAACAGTTATATTGGATTAAAACTTCTGAAAAGTAAATGGTAACTTATAATATAATTGCAGGAAATAAGGCAAGGACCTAGTTGAGAAGGTCACGATCTTAACAAGATCCAAAGTTAAGAATACACCACCTGATATTAAAATAGGGGGAAATTATTAGCATGGCACAATCATTGTTGTGCATGTTGGCAAAGCTATCAGATGGTGTTCTAAATGTTCTTGTCTGCTATATAACTTTCAATACCACAGCTTTATAAAATGTTTCACTTGGAATACCAGAACAGTAAACTAAGTCCTGTATAACTGGGTCAAGGTAAAGCTTGATTTCCACCATTGAATATTAAGTCAAAGATACTTGCTTCCACCAATGTTCCTATTTTCCAGTTTGTTTTTTGTTTGCTCTATTATTCTCATAGGTATGGGATAATCCCTACAGTTTTAAAGAGGGAATATTGTTTACTCTTTGCTGCCTTTGTTCTCAAATGAGATGAGAAAGGCATATTTTTGTGCTCAGCCACAACGGAAGGAGTCTAACTTCTGAGTTTTACAATTGCTTTTCTTTCTGGAGACATTTACTTAAGAGTGGGGTTGATTATTATTAAATCTGGCAGATTCATCCTTAGGGCCTGAAGCACAACAGCTCCTGGGAAGAAGGAAAAAGACGCTGCTGTATACAGAATAACATCCAGCGGAAACAGCACTACTTCCTGACCTAGGCAGTTTCTCCTTAACCACTTGAAGCATTAAGTCAGAATGACCAGTGACTCACTGTGTCTCAGTCCCGTTATCATGTTAATATTACACGATGATGTAATTATAACATTAATAGTATGTATTAATTCTAAAGCCAGAATGAGCACTATCTTAAAGGTTTGTGTGTGTGTGTGTGTACTATGAGTTCAATATTATATGAAGCTAATCTTCAGGACAAATTTATTTTATGTTTTAAAACATTCATTTAAAGAGAGTAAAAGCCTGAATCAGAAACTATCTTTTTTTAAGTGTAGAAAAATTACATAACTACTTTGTAATCTATTTCACATATGATACTTCATTCTAGTGATTTGAAAAATAATTTACAAACTTCTATTCCTTGATGAGAAAGATAAAATGCTTTTTTTATTTTTGTAATTTTATAACAGCAAGGATTGTGTCTAATATATTCATAAGCAAGTATAAAAAAATCTTTTAAAATTTTATCATATTAAATACAAATCATAATTTTATTACATTTATTCCATTACATTGGAACTATTTAAGTCTTACATGTTAGTAGAGTAAGGAAATGCAGAAATTACCTAACATGTTTCCCTCATTCAGATTATCATACATATATGTTATATATGTAGATATATTGGATATATACTGACACTATTTTGTTTGAGAAAAATGAGTACTAATATTTTGCATAATATCTTAATATTTGTAGAACACAATTTGGGAGGAAATTGTCTTATCACCCATTAGTATTATCTAGGTTAAAGAATGTTCTCTCACTGAAAAATAAGGAAGTATTTACAAATTCAAAGCTATAGTATTACTGGTATTTTGAAATAATAAAAATTGTTTGAACATCATTTGTCACTTTCTAGTACAAATAAAACACATGAACATTATGTAGTTGATTTTAAAAGGTAAACCTTATTCTCTAGCAAAAAGATGGACTTCACCTGAAATTACATCCTTTACAAACATTAAATCTATCATATATCATAACTAAAGTAAAATTTTAACAGTGGCTGCTTTAATAATTCTTAATTACTTCTACAGCCAACCTACCATCTTATTGACAGTACACTTGAACAAGTATTTCCCATGGATGAAATTATTCACTTTCTTACTCACTGTATCGTGTAGTTCTGTTTTTATCATATTTACTGCATTATTTTATCAACTGAATTAATGAAGTGAAAAATCTGTTATTATTTTGAGAATAAGCAAATTAAAATTCTTAAATGTTAATTTTCTTTGACTGCCACAAAACTGAGAAGCAGTCTTACAAACTATGCAAAATAAATTAAGCAACTAACATTAAAAAAAATGTTTGCAAGTTGAGAAATGTCATTTAAAGCCATGCACAGATCTCCATTGAGACATTGTACTGTGTACAGCAACTTACAAGTAAATAGATCTGAAAGTACTGTGTCAGGAAGAATCTGTGCTCTGGGTCTTTACCCAACATAATTAGTTTCATGTAAAATGACTACTGTTCATGTTCATTGTATATGAATTTAATATCCTAAATAGATAGAATATAAGAAATGATAAGTGGAAAAATTCAAAAGATATATATTTCTCTGGTGAACACAAAAATAACCTACCCTGCATTCTTCTCATTTGCTGCATGGTGTCCAAGGCTCTGACATTTCCCAAGAGTAAAGTGCCGAACTGTTTTCTGAGGGTGTTTACTCTTAACTCTTTAGTCTGAAGAAGAAAAAAGAAAGCATAAAGATGATAACATGGCTGTTTTGTGAACTGAAAATATGTGTGATGATGACAACACTTCCTTATAAAATGCTTAAATTGTAAGAAATTCTGAATGATGAACTTGGCAAATGTGATGGGTGTTTTCAGCTCACATGTAGTTCATTTGTTGTTAATAATATGGTCCCAACAGGAAAATGAATTAAATAAATTTACTCCTGTGATTCAAACTGCCTGTGATCAGTTGCTTTGGGGGCAACATTTTTTACCACCATTATCTAAGGTGTTTCTACCTTTTATTTTCTTTTTTAGGGTTATATACATGTACCTTTTTCCTGTTCAAAAAAGATTGTATATATTGTTTCCTTCTATTAAAGACTATGTTCAGTTGACTAAAAGGTCTTCATAGACATATGGTTCTTATGATGGAATCTTTATTTACTCAATAAGGTAAATCATGATGCACAAATTCAGAAACAAGGTCTTTAGAAAGCCTGCTCTAAAGATCACTCTTTCGTCATTCCTATCATAGGATTCCATTTTGTCTTGTCTAGGGCTAATTGATTTAGTATACCAATTAGCTTTCTTTTCAGGTGTATTTTTCTTCAGTTTTCCCAAATACCATTTTTGCACACAATCATACAAAGTTCTTTTCTTTTGCTTACATCATAGCATTAAAAGAGATACCATCAAAAATCATAGAAAATATTCAAAATTATTATTAAGTCTAAACCATAATAGGAAAGGTATTAAACATTATTCATCAATTATGAGTCTAGAAATAAGCAACATTAATATATACATATGTGTTTTAGCTGCATCTTTAAATAAGGATATGAAGGAGAAGATTCTGCATAACCACTTACAAATATGTAAGTCACATATTTTCAATTTCCTTTGAAAAAATGTAAGCTGTTTATGAACATGAAGAATGAGATTTGGGACTGGACAGATGGCCCAGTGGTTCAGAGCACTGGCTGTTCTTCCTAAGGACCCAAGTTCAAATCACACAGGGCAGTTCAAAACTGTCTCTAATGGCTGGGCATGATGGTGTATGCCTTTAATCCCAGTACCCAGGACGCATAGGTAGTTGGATCTCTGTGAGTTCAAGGCCACCCTGGTGTACAGAGTGAGTTCCAGGATAGCCAGGGCTACACAAAGAAACCCTGTCTTGAAAAACCAAAAAAAAAAAAAAAAAAAGAAATAGAGAGATAGAAACAATACAGGCATAGTGAACGTGTAAACTATACAGAAATCACACATTTAGGAAGTAAAAGTCAATTTAGTCTGTGTTTCTCCTTACTTCTGCCTACTCAACATTATTGGAACATGCTCCGTGATATTTAATCCCAAATACAGGATCTTATTTTCTTCTTACCACAACTATTGCTGCTCCAGGTAAAGATGCTATGCATTGCCATAACATCTTTAAATGTTTGCTAATCCTGCCAAACATCAACTGTAAGGAAGTATTACTTTGTGAGACCTTGAAAAATATTGTTTAATTTATACCTGATTGGTCCCTTGTATTTTTAAGGTTCTTTATTACAGATGCTTATTCAGTGGATAGTAGTAACCTAATAAAAGTGGTAAAACTTCTGTATTTCTATGAATAACAATATCTAGTGAACTGAATAGGCACAGTTGTGTCTGATAAAACCTTAGAAACACAGCAGATGGTTGGTTATGCGATCCTCCACATTCTCAGTGAACATGGCACACAGAAACTATGCCATATTTGGCGACCTGTCTACGTTCCCTAATAGTTCCTTTATTGCTTATAAATACAAATGACCAATACTCTTAGAGTGTTTTTAACTTTTACATAAATAAAATAATGTATAATGAACTAAAACATTTCATATATTGACTGATATTATTAACATGTTGATAATTGTTTTAATGAACATTATTTTAAAAGTTCAAATTTAGTTAAGAGTCATGTCTAGTTCATTGGATGTATTTCTTACTGCTACACAATGAATTGCCATGTATGTAATAGCTTAAAATTGCACCCTTTCTTTATGTCATTTCCTTTATTAGTGATCCTAAAATATTCCACAGGCTGTATCAAAGTGTTATCAAGGATTTTTGGTCATCTGAAGTTCTTGAACTTTTTATAAAGCTAATTATATGGAAAGAAAAGAATTTGGGTCTCTGAAAATGTACAAAAGAGAGTTGGTCTATACAAGATCAGGTGAAAAATCATCTTTTAAGAATATTCCCCATTTCAAAATCTTGCTTGGCATGTAAGTTCCACACAAGGCAATTTTTTGACTATTTATAACTCAATCAATTAGTAACTTCATCATGACAGCTAGTCCCAATCATATATGAGGTTGACTCATACACATAGGAAACAAATAGTATAGCATACATTTGAAAGAGTGGGTATAAATGGTTTAATCTGTCACATAGTTTAAGAACGGGCTAGAGAGAACATCTGTATTTGTTACTTATTTCAGAAATGTGCCTGTGTATTTGAGGGTTTATGTGCACATGTATTTTAATTTAAGAACTTTAAACATAAAAAGTCATTTTTTAAAATAAAGTTCAGTCATTAGGCCAAAGTTTTGCAAGCATCTCCATTTCCATATGTGATGCACTGAACGTTGTTACATGGCTCAGCCGATGGGCAAAAGCAGCAGCATCTGTATTAAAGAGAGGGCTTGGAAAACTCCAGTTGAAGAGCTTCCACTCAGATGGGAAACAAACTCATGTCTTCAGCAGCAGACAGTAACCTTTCATCTGAAAAATAGCTACTGACAAGTGAGCAATTCTTGAACAAAGAAAGGCATTCTAAAGATGTTTTGGAGCAACTGCCCCACTCCAGATGGCAGGAAGTGACAAGTCATCATTATTCTGGTATTTCTACTTATGAAATCACAAGGACAATGGAGAAGCAACATACTGTACACTGGGCAAAGAATAGAAATAGATACGTACCAGAACTGATTGGAATAAACACAGAGAGGGCACGCAGGCAGGTAGCCATGGCTATTGCATAGGTACCTTTTCCTCAGCTCACAGTTTTTGCTTCATGTCTAATAAAATCTTTGCCTACTGAAGAGTTTTTGTGGTAAGTTAATGAAAGCTGATAATATAAGTCCACTGCAAGACAGAACAATAGAGAGTTTAATCATTTCCTGGGGCTGTTGTAACAAAATACTACTCTCTGGGTGGCTTAAAGCAACAGAAATGTACTCTCTCACAGTTTTCAAGACTAGAGTTCTGAAATCAAGTTATCAGGATAGCTGTGTTTTTCTCTCAAGGTTCTGTAAAAGGAGCCTTCTTTGACTTATCATGGCTTCTGGTAATAGCCAGAGTTCACTGTCATTAACTTACTCCCATATTACTCTAGTCTCTGCCCACTAATCACACTGTCTTTTGCTCTGTTTGTCTTCATGTGAAGTGTATCCTCTAGTTTCTCTTCTCACCACAACAGGCAATGGATTGTGACCTCATTCATAATTCTATAGCTCTGGTCTTCAGTATATTTTGAGGAATTAAACTGGAGGGCAATGATGAGAAAAGACTCATTTTCACCTGACATTGGAGGAACAAATTTAGACTCTGGAAACAAAGAAAAACTAGGTGGAGGTAGAAGACATGTTTTCTGGATAGTGATTATTGCTTGATCAGATAATGAAGGTTCTAAAACATATGAGATTAGAGTTTAGATTTGAAGAATTTTTTAAAAGTTAAATACAGACTTTCAATGGACAAGATCTTTGTGCATTAAATAAATAAACACCGAAAGTCTATAGATCACGTTAACAACAGCAACAACAACAACATCAATGACAACAACAACAGCAACAATAGCAACAAAGACATAATTCATCCAGTGGATGATAGACAGATTTTATCCTTTAGTACTTGAGTGTTGGTGAAAGAATCTAGGGGTACAGTATTTTTGTTAGCAAGAATGGATGTTCTCCATGGGTCCAAAGGCTCAAACTTCTTTCCAAAAAGCCAGATTAACTTTACATGGATGTTTAAATGTCTAGAATTTTTATAAGAGGAATCAATATTGAATTTAATATTGTCCACCTAAAGGGACTAATTTAGTTTCTTCATGATAAGGTAATTCTATTAAGCCTGGAATTCTGTTGAGGGATATTACATATAAACAAGAAGAAACTCTTACTTTCTCATGCTTTGCCTTCTGTGCCCATTGTTACTCTAACAACAGCAGCATGCAACCCTTATTACATAGACCATCATTGCAATCTCCGTTATGTGAGGGAAAGTGTATGTTTTTGAGTACTTGACTGGTTGTAAATTATTGTAATAAAATGTCCTAATAGAACACTGCAGTGTCTTAGTAAAGACTCATTGATTGCAAGTTGAAATAGTTTATGCTTGTATGTAGTATTTACACACATGAGCTCTGGACATGTAGAGATTATATTCAATTGCTAGAACACACAAATTCATAGACTAATGAAGTCTTGCCATTTTCTCCATGAGGAGTTTTTGTTTCCTTCTTCTGGAATCTCAGTCTATGCTGGATGAATTTACATGTCACATATCCTTGATTTTAAGTACTACAAGCATTTATGTTAAGTGACATAGTAGAGCTTGATTCCTCTACACATAATCGTGACAGAGGTCAAATCCAGAAATTAGGATATCAATCTAGTACTTTTTAAAAATGATTTTAGCCTGCTATAATGGTGAAAAAATATAATAAATTATAGTTAAAATCACATGGGCTTAAATGTCTCATGAGTGAAAGTCCTGGTCACCACAGCAACCAAGAGATAGCCATTAAAATGCTACTTGAGGTCTGGGGAAAGAGCTCCATTGGAATTGTGCATGCAAACAAAATATGACATCTAGACTTCACAAGACAAGATTAGTTGGGCTGGAGAGATGGCTCAGCCATTAAAGGCTAGGCTCACAACCAAAATATAAGATTACTTGTACACATTCTTAATCCCAGCACTGGGGAAGCAGAAGTAGACAGATCCCTAGGACTGCTATCCAGTTCTACTACCTGGATACCTTATCCTACTCAGTGAACTCTAGCTCAACAAAAAGCTTTGTCTCAAAAACAAGATGGATAGCTCCTAGGGAACCATACTGTAGGTTATCCACTGCTTCAAAATTCATGAACCTAAGCATTTACATGTGCCCAAGTGTGCACATGAGAACCCCCCCAACACACACACACACACACACACGAGAGAGAGAGAGAGAGAGAGAGAGAGAGAGAGACTCTGCTTTTTGAAAATGTAGCATATTCAGAACTGGGAGTAAATCACTGAAATGAAAAAATTTAGTTATGTTGAATGTGAGTTGTACCAGAAACAAACTAGTTATTCCAGTCACCATTCTGTGCTAAATTGTGTCCTTAGACCTTATTAACTGAGTAATATTGTAGACTTCATACAAAGTATGTAACAAGTTGAATGTAGGATGAAACTGTAATTCCTTTATGAGCTATGTCTCAGGTATATATAATATAAATATGGTAAATGGTTGCTGAAAAGACCACAAGAGGTCTTACAATATACATGTAAGTATATCTCAGAGATACCCAAATAAAATAATCCACAGAAGCAGCTGTCAGCATATTAATATGGGAGCAGATGGATCTTTGTTTTGAAATTATGATCCATAAAGAGATGATATATTTTTCTATAAACAATTCTTACCCATATAAGTAAGCTTAGTCATATATCATGGTATTCTTTTTCTCCATGTACTCATTTCACTGTCTCCCTGGTTCTTTGTTCCCCCCCACTTCATATGATTTTTATTCCATATTCCTATGTTTGGTGATGTTGAAATCATTATAATAGCTGAAAGTATGTTCCAGTGATAGCATGTTAGCATCCTATGTATATGACCCTAGTTTTAATGTTGAGCATTAAAACTTTAGACAAATTTATGAAAATTAGTATGTAGAGTAATGGTTTATCCATTCATAGTTATATCATTGATTAAAATTAGCAAATAGTAAGATTGAGTTGTAGGTCAGCAGGATAGCTCAAAAACTAAAGGTCCCACTGTCCACCCTGATGACATGATTTCAGTTCCTAGAAAATTACTTGGTAGAAGGGAGTCCCTAACTCCTACAAGTAATCTTGTAATCTTTTATACACACATACTTTGCAACACCTGAATCTACATCCACACATACAAAATAAATGTTAAATATAAAATCATAAAATATCCTGAAATATATATTAACATCAATATATTCTTTGTTTTGTTATTTTTCTAAATACAGTATCAATATATTTTAAATAAACCAAAAGTGGTCCATGTTTTATATTGAACTGCACAAGATTGATACATTTTCCTATATAATATGATGTACAGTCATTGGAAAGATAAATATGGTTTATTGAAAGTGCTATTTTGAGTTATCCTCCCTGTTGTGTTAAAAGAAACAATTTGCAATCAAATGGATGGAAGTAGAAAACTTCATCCTGAGTGATCTAACCCAGACTCAGAAAGATGCACATGGCATCTATTCACTTATAATTGGATTTTAGCCATATAGAACAGGATAACTATCCTACAACCAATACACCAAAAAGAACAAGAAAACAGACCTTGTTACCTGCTAGTGGCACACTTTGCCCTAATAGAGTTGCCATATAGGCCCCAGTGCAAAAGGAAACTCTTAACCCTCATATGACAGTTGAAATAAAGGGGGACTGATTTGTAGGGGCATCCCACTCTGGATGAGAAGAATAGGTGAGGGAGGGGAGAAGGAGAGAGGGTGGGAACAGAAGGACTGGAGAGAGGAGACTGTGATGGAGATGTAGCTTGAAGTAATAAATAAACAAAAGAAAACAAAACAGAAAAGAACAAACAGAGGGTATTTTCTGACATAACTCATGAAAACCATATGTAATGTCTTGATTACTACTTATGAAAATATCTTCATTATTTCATGAAAAATAACTAATATTTGACTACCTTTTATATTCTAGAAAGAATCGTAGACAGCAAGAACATAAAAGTGATAAGATCTGGTGTCTGGAACTTGGTATTTAAATTCGTAGTAAATCAAGCAAAATAACTGCTGCTACACAATATGTCATGGAACAGTGCTTACTAGTAAGATGATGAAGAAGGAAATAGTGAATAACAGAGGAAAGAATCATAAAGATTCGCTTACAATGACGAATAGAATAAGCATTCCTATCTGATAGGACTTCAAAAGTATTTAAAAACAAAACCAAAAACTGTCAGAGTTAGCCACACAATGTGGCCAAAAGATTTCTTGACCAAAAGCAAGGCACTTGACTTGAGGCAGAAGAGTGTAAGACATGTCAGGACAAATATAGAATACCAAATTAAAAGGGCTGCAGAACATTAAGAGAACTTTGGTGAGGGTAGTGTGTGTGTGTGTGTGGGGGGGGGGGGGGGGGGATTTTTTTTGTTTACTTGGCATTTTGTTTTTTTGTGGGAAAAGCCCCAAGGGGTTTTTTTTTCAGATAATTCTTGATTTAAAATAAAAATAAAAATGAAAAGTGTGATTGACACTAGAAACTTATCTAAGAACTGGGCTAGTAAGATCATGGATCTTGGAGGACAACCTACTACTACCACATTTGTAGACTAGAATAATTCCTAGCTGCATTAAATAACTTAACCTTATACTCAAAGAGTTCTCACCACTCATGTAAAAAGCTTATTATTATGGCATGTAGAGACTGTTACAGAAAATCACAACTGATCATAATGCAGAAATGAATTAATCATAAATTATCCAGAAAGCCATACACAAACACACACCCATAAACACACTACATATATATGTATAACACATAACTAACTACACATATATGCATATATATGTATAACACATACATACAAATAATACATACATGTATGTAACACATAACATCATTGCTGCACCAAAGACTCAGAATATATTTCGGAAGATGGGGCAAAATATTGGAGAAGTCTGAGTAACAGGAAGCCTCAGACAACTTGAGATGTTGTCTTCAAGAAATGACTCTGAAGTTAAGTTTCACCCATTATTACTCAACAATATGTCAACTAAACAATGACAACACCAGTATACATGGAATGTAGAAGGAAAATCTCAGAAGGCCCCATCCCCAAACAACTATGGGTAACTTAAAAATTCTAAGAAAAGGAAAAATAGTCTTTCTCAAGGTTGAGTTCCCTAATTGGAAACTCAATACTAAGTGTCAGCCTGAAGTCATATAAATAAAGGCATTATTAAACTTTTCACCATGGTGCATTGGTATATATGTATATATGTTTATATATATATATATAAGTATGTATATATATATGTGTGTGTATATATATGTATGTAGCAATAATAATCAAAGAAAAAGAAGCTATGCACTTGAGAGATGGTGAAGGGGAAGGTCATATGGGCTATCTATCCATCTATCATCTATACATCAATCTATCTACCACCATTTATTTATCTCTCTGACTAGCTGAGTCTGTTACCTCATGAAATGTAAGTTAAAACAAAAAGAAATATATTACTTTACTGTTACAAGAGAACATTTATAGAAAAAGCTCCACACCAGATTGAAGAAGCCAGGAATAATAATAAACCTTGCATTTGAGGGATTATTGTTAGTAAATTGTAAATTATATTTTTTCTGTTTTTCATTTGATTGTTCACTTGTTTTCTTTTGTTTTTATGTAATGCTGTATCTTCTAGAGGCACCTAATCCACTGGTTCTGATTCTGTTGTTGAGTGCCTAATATCTATTAAACAGCTGCTTAATGGGCCAACCTGGTGTGCTGTGACAAGTCACATTCTCAGCACAAATTTGCCACCATCATTTCACAGTTTACACGGTTTATCTTGTGAAAATGAGTTGTTAACTTGAAAATACATAAAAAAACCTATTTATATATGTAAGTAGGTGCCTAAACATGCATGAAATTTAATATTCATACAACTTTTATTATATATACACTAATAAAGCAGATAATTAAAACAAGAATTATTGACTGGATCAAAATACCAAAAGGTTACATAAGAAGTGTGTAATTTTTGTATATGTTATATATTTCAAAAGTAACACATCATTGTTCTTTTTTTAAATGAAACTAGTCTGATGTTTAGAGTATGCACTGTATATTGAAGACCATGATAACCCTCCTTTTCTTAAATGGACACATTTTTGAAAACAGCCCTCATGAAATTCAATTACCATTTCTTAATGTGCCAGGGCTTCCAGAGAATATGATTATCCCAAATCCTCAGAGATTATCCCAATGGCAAATGAAAGGTGTTTGTAGGGAAGGAAACTACAGCCCAGCCAGCCATCAAAAACAACTTATCCACCTAAGGTGGTCTTTATGGTAAACCCACGAGCAATTTTTCTTTCTTTGACCTGAGCCAAGAACCACTTTGGTTTTCCAACTCTGTGCTTCTGCCATATGAGAGCACAGCCAGAAGAGAGAGAAAGTGGGTAAAAATGGCAGCTTGAAGCTGTGTGCCCCAGCAGGTGTCTAGTCACTGCCTCTGTGCCATAATATATTTGAGTTTCCTAAGCAACCAGGCTCCCTAGGAAACTGGTTAAGCTGCTTCTATAGAAACTCTTAACTGAGCAATTCCTCCCTCAAATCAGCTTTATGCAGAGAGCATGGGAACATGATGCTTGAAGATTTTCTGCTTCCACAATTCTGGAGATATTTCTTGTAAATTATTTTGGAATTCTATTTAAATGTGAACCCATATTTCCCCGAGCTTTCGTTAAATTTCTGCTTATTTCATTGCATATAATATAGAAAGAGCAGTGATGTGTGATGTTGTTTCTTCATTTGATAGTTTTTAGAGCCAGGGAAATTACCTAATTTGCTTATGGGATAGATTTGACCTTTTCCTCTCCTAAAAACTGGAGTACAAATTGCATCTGCTATAACTTTGGGATCAACATAACATTACATTAACTATCCCATAATGAGTTACATCTGGCTGTTTCCAAATTGAGTCTTATTTATTTACTATCATGAGAAACTTTATTTTTTAAATAAAACGAAAATTCATTTAATTTAAATGCATAGGTTATATAATTTATTCTGTTTATGAACTGTTATAGCTTTTTAAATTTTGCTTTCCTTTAAATATTATACATATTGTCCCATTTCAATAACAATAAAGCAAGCCAAAATAACTCCAGGAGTGCAAATTATCTCATGGCAAATATTAGGCAACTCAAAAAAAAAAAAGAATACATATACATACCCAGACACATCTACATCTACCATCACCACAAACAAAAGTTTCTTATGTATAATTCTTGATTTGTTTATGATACTATTATCACAAAATGCATTTGTTTTCTGAATTTGCTCTTTCTTTCTTCTTTTATTCATTCATTCATTCATTCACATTAGAGACACGTTGTTATTTAGTTTGGACTTGTCTCAAATTTAATGATAACTTTGCTCAATATTCAAAGATCAGAGGTTACAGTCATATGCTTCCAGTTCTGACTTTCTTTTCACCACTAGACTAGTAGGCCTAGGAGAACACATCTACAGTTGCTCTTGTCATTTCTATCTTTAAAAAAATTGATCATAAATGTTCAGGAAATTGAAGAACCTTGGGCAAGATCAACCTGATTATAAATTTATTTTAAAAGCAAGAAACATGGATCAGCCTATCTTAGCATAATGAGAATATGGGTTGCTTTATTTTGTGCAAGTTTTATTCAAGTTGGCCAGCATGCTATTTAGGAACATATCATAACTTCTATGAATATGTTTATCCTAAGAAAATGTGTGGTGAAACCCCTTATGCCTTTGCCTTTGTTAGTAATCTCACTAAAACTATAATAGAGGAAAGGAAACTAAAATAGTCTCTAGTCTTCTTAGAAACTTAGGGACTATAATAGAAAAATATATATATGAAAGATATATACATATATATTTTTTTGTTTATAATAACATTAATCATATGCTTATAGTCTTAAAATTATATTCTTTGACTTACCTTTTTCTATATTATTCTTTTCACTTTGGTTATTGTAAAGATACTTGCTTAACAGATATTCTGATATAGATAGACAGACAGATGGATAGATTAGGTAGATTTATAGATAGGTAGATAGATAGATAGATAGACCTTACTCCATAAAATTGTTGATTAATTAGTTACAACTCTAATGACATTATTAATGAGAAGATTAATTTTGCCTATGAAGGCTTCTCTGAGAAAGAGGCATGGAAATTGTTAGTTGAAATATAAGGTAATGTCCAAGAAGAATGGCTAGACCTAGAGAAATGGGTTAGTGATTAAGAAAACTTTCTACTTGACTAGAGGACCCAAGTCCAATTCCAAATGCCTGCAACTTCAGTTCCAGGGAATCTAATACCTTCTTCTGATCTCTGCAAGCACAAAACATATGTGTAGGCAGAACAAACATATAAGGCAAAATTTAATGTTAAGTATTAACTTAAACATAGCTACACTTATGAAAGATAAAGATTCTTCTAGAACAACATAAATGGCATCAAATGATGAGCAGTGTGAATGGTGTGCAACGGATTAAAAGACTAGTGATTCAGTTTGCATGCTGAGAATAAGCAAGAGCATATGATGCCCATGTGATCATCACATTAAGGTATGTGTTTTCACATCCACATGAAAACACTTAAAATATAGGCTAGAAGTCATTGAGCATACTTAGTATTTATTTGTAAAACATCTGGAAATTGTGTGCAATGTAAATAAAGGTAAATGGTAAAGATGAATTAGTGACCTAGTAAAATCAAACATGTAGGCTGATAGTGGTAAGAAGTTGAAATTTGGTGTATAGATAATATATTGGATGGAAAATGAGTTTCATTTGGAGCTTACCTTACTTCAAAAGAATTACATATTAATTAGTTGCAACTCCACTGACAATATTTTTTAGTGCAGTGTTAAGGAATCTTCTGGATGTATACTCAGGAGTGGTTGGCTGGGTCTCTAGGTAGACTTATTCCAAGTTTTCTAAGATATCGCCAGACTGATTTCCATCGTGGTAGTAGAAGATTGCACTCCCACCAGCAATGGAGGAATGTACCCCTTTCTCCATAACCTTGCCAGCATGTGCATTTTTTATAATGAGAAAGAATAAAACCTATCAAGCTTACTGCTGTGTGAGGGATTTGGAATATGGATAAGGTGTTTTCCACACAATTAAGGGTAGGAGTTTAGATTCCCAGAAAATTGCAGGAAGTATATGAAATGAAATGATTGCATTTGTAATTCCAGTCTTCCTAAGGCAAGATAGAAAACTTACAAAATAACATCGAGAAGCTTATAGCTGAGAGAGCCTCATGTACCTAAAAAAAGACTGTCTTCAAAAATGAGAAAAATGGTTTGGTAAGGAATCTTCTGGATGTATACAGGAGTGGTTGGCTGGGTCTCTAGGTAGACTTATTCCAAGTTTTCTAAGATATCGCCAGACTGATTTCCATAGTGGTAGTAGAAGATTGCACTCCCACCTGCAATGGAGGAGTGTTCTCCTTTCTCCATAACCTTGCAAGCATGTGCTGTCATTTGAGTTTTTGATCTTAGCCATTCTGACAGGTGTGAGACAGAATCTCAGAATCATCTTGAGTTTCATTTCTCTGATGATTAAGGATGTTGAGCATCTCCTCAATTATGTTCATAGCAGCTTTATTTGTAATAGCGAGAAACTGGAAACAACCCAGATGTTCCTCAACTGACAAATGTATAAAAAAAACAAACAAACAAACAAACAAAAAATACTGCGGTACATTTACACAATGGACTACTACTCAGCTATCATAAACAAGGAAATCCTGCAATTCTGCCAAACGGATGGAATGGAAAAGCTCATCCTGAGTGAGCTAACCTAAAGCCAGAAAGATGCACATGGCATATACTCACTTATAATTGGATTTTCACAATATAGTACAAGATAACTATCCTACAAACAACACACCAAAAGGAACAGAAACATAAATAATACCACATATCTTTTGGGCCCATGATAAATGCAGATTTAATATTCTGACATGTTAATGAATGGAAGAATATAATTATTCTATAACAGTGACTTTTAATTTGGGTTATTTGTCAACAAGCTGATGGTTATTTCAAAGAATTAAAATTCTCAATGTAATGAATTTGAAACGATCTTGAGCTGTGTGTAATAAATCTAGACTTCTTTGCATTGTCTTGAATTTAATGCTTCAAATTTCTTAAAATTCATACTCTTTAAGCAAATTGTCAGAATAATTAGATTTAAGAAAATTGTAAAATCACTGAAAAGATCTTGAGTATTTTATTTTAATGTTCACGGTATGTATCTTTTGCTAGAAGAGTAGTTAAAATTTGCCTTCTGTATTTATATAGATGAAGGCAACTTTAAGTAAGGCAATTTAGCTCATTCTTCTGTGTTAAGCAATGATGATTTCCTCTGAGTAATATCAGATTGATAAAAATCAACCTGTTTTTAACAATTTCTGAAACTAGTGACTGTGTGACTTTTTTGATCTAATAACAGTGTGCAAATTTCTTCACTGTATGAAAATTATTCTTATATCTTATCTTCACCATTGCAAGCCAGAAGGAAATTTTAGAGATAATTTATCTACCTCAGTGTCTTTGTATAAGAAAGTAAGTGTATCATTTATATCACTTATGGTCTGTTCTATTTTTAAAGATCTTTGCTTGAAGCTCATAAAGGAAAACCACACATATTAATTATAACACAGAAGAAATGCTGGGTATTTTAAGACAGATATTCTAAAACATGAAAACCTTGATCATGACCATTTCCTAGCTTTGTGAACTTGGGCATATACTAACAATTCAGAAGCTCAATTGTCTCACCTGTGAAATTAAAATAGTAACACATGATCATCTGTGTTTATGATTTAATAGGTATAGCAATAGCAAACTCCTAGCTCAGTATTATTAACAATACATTATTAATATTACTGTCATTGCTTTTATGACCAAAATTCAAAAAAAAAATTCTCTTAAATTTAACTGTTACAAGGAATGAAATCAAGCCTTTCTTACGCATAAATGTGGCTTTCACCAATATGGTGAGATTTAGGCAGACAAAATGATATGAATTAAAAGATATTCATGTTATCTAATAATTACAATTTTGCACTCAATAGGTGCAATTATTAATATTGTGAACTAGATTGTAAACATGGTTATAAAATGTGAGTTCATTTGGATAAGGATCTTTTCTACAAAACTTACTGATAAGATTCCAAATTCTGTTTTAAATTTCTAGAAATAGAGCAACAGAGCATTATTTAAAAGAAATAAAAACGTTTTCTCTGCATACAACTATACATGCTAAAAGATTATGAGAATTATTAGCTATAACTTCATTATGTAACTTCCATTCTTTTGTTATAGTTTTATTCTTATTATAAATATCTTAATTCACTGATAGTCTAGTTAGTCTACTAAACAAGTTAGCAGTGAAGAATATCTTTCTCTCTCTAGTTATCTTCCTTACAGGTAAAATTCTATTTTTCTGAAGATATTTTGGCCATATTGTATGTTTCATTATCCAGTCCTTGTTACTTCCTTAGCTAGTGTGGTAGTTTAAATAAAAATGGACTCCATAGGCTCATTATGTTTGAATATTAGGTCTACATTTAGTAGAATTCTTAATGAAGGATTAGAAGATGTGGCATTTTTACAGTAGATATGGCCTTGTTGAAAGAGGTATGCCATTCTGGGTGAAGTTTGAGATTTCAAAGGCCACCAATGCCAGGCCCAGTTTCTCTCTCTCTATTTGAAAACTTTAGATAAGATGTGAGCTCTCAGCTATGGCTGCAGGGCCTTGCCTACCTGATGTATCACATTCCACTGTAATGACCATGGACAAACCCTCTGAAACTCTAAGCAAGCCCCCAATTAAATGCTTTCTTTTGTAAGACTGCTCGGTCATGACATTTCATCACAGGGAGAGAGTGGCAACTAAGACAGCTGGTGATGGATACATTGTATGTATCCTCTTATTTGTTTTTGAAAAGTAATCTCAATGACTAAAGCATGTTAAGGTATGAAATATTTAGTATTCAAATATAGTGTGAAATTATAAGATTTCTTGTATTTGAGAATCAAATCACAATCTAAAGAAAGCATGGTCCTGACTCTTCATGAGTGCTCATGTTTATTTAAACATGCCTTGATTATGACTTTATATTGCTCTAACTTTTCATAGATTTTTAAGTAAAAACCAACCAAAACCCCTGGCCATTTCTATCACAACATATTAACAGAATAAGAAGTCTCAGTAAAAGTCCCCCATACCTTATTTTTTCATGTATGGAATGGAGTCCCTTAGGAATTCAGAAATAATGAAGGTCATGCTCTCCATTCATGTTGTACATTTTGTTAAAACCACCATAATCAGACATTTGTTAGGCTGAAAGGATGCTTCTGCCATTGGGATCCTATTTTGTATTTGCTATGTTATCTGTACCTGTTAAACTCTTATAGACAAGGAAAGACAATTTTGTATTTATGAAAACATATTACTAGAAATTTTTGTGTCCCATGGAATTCAGAATTTGATAGTGACACATTACAGCTATCCAAGTTGCTTTTGAAATATGTGTTTATCCTCTTTTTAAAAGTTAATGTCTATGCAATCACAGATTTAGTTGGAACTTACAATTAGTAGGCAGGTGTCTGCCTTAGTGAGCCATCCAAATTCAATAGTGCCTAATGGCTATTTGATTGGTATCATCAATACAATATGTCTTCTCAAACAAATATCTATTTCATGTAGTCATCTTAAAAATTAATACTAATTATATTTTAAGCCAAAGAGATAATCTCTGTTCCTTCTCTGAGAAAAGAATTGAATACTTATTCAGGCAAATGTGAGGTGTTCTGTTTTGTGTCTAGGTTGTTGTGATTAAAACAAAGGCCTCCAGATTAATGAGTGTCACTAATGCTGAGTTCATGTTTTTTAGGGAAGGGCAGAACCATATCCCCATCTACCATAGCAATTACTGCAGAGGAGATGAGATAGAGAAGCAAAAATGAAACTTTTCAAGGATGAGCGGGCACTGAAAATTGGTAAAGTGGCAGGAAAGTCCAAGTTATGGAAAGAAGAGTAAAGTGTGTGCTAAAAAAGTAGTTTGGTAAACAGGAAGAAAAAAATGGTATTTTGCAGAAACATCTGTTTCTTGTTGCTGAAATTTTAGCATTTAAATGTTCTCTTTGGGCTCTGAAGTTAGCACTTCCCTGAAGTAGTTCACACCTTTGCTATTGCTCCTGCTCAGCTACAGATCATTTTATGCAAGGCTGATTTTAACAAGAAAAGGATGCATTAATTTACAACGTGCTGAGTATTTTAAAAGTGGCAAAAATCTAGGCTTTTGTGAAATTTTAGAATCTGGAAAAATAGAAATACTTATGTAAAGCTCTTTAAAATATCAAAATGGCTTCATGCACAAGTAATTATACCCTGATTAAGATCATTATAAGATTCAGTTATAAAAAATACATCAACTTCCCCTAGTGGTTTCTTTGTCTTTTTGAAGTCTGTCTTCAGAAGTGCAGCGCATGTAACCTCAGACATTATTCAGCTATACATTTACTAAAATCCTTCTCCACTAACCCATTCTATATTTCCTTTCACACCCTTTCATTATTTTACTTTCTTTTCTTTTTCTTTTTTCTATTAAAAAAAAAGATTCCTTTTTATTCATTCTTCTCACATGTATTAGATCTTGACTGCAGCTTCCTCTTCCTCCCCTTATCCCAGTCTTTCCTATCCCACCTCCTCTTTCCCAGGTCTATAATCTCTCCTTCTCTCCTCAGAAAAGAGCAGGGGTCCCAGAGTTATCAACCAAACAGGGTGTAACAAACTACAATAAGATCAGACACATATTCTCACATCAAGCCTGGATGAGGCAACTCAGTAGGGGATAAAGGGCCCCAAAGGCAAGCAAAAGAATCAGAGAGAGTCCCTGTTCCCCCTGTTAGGAATCCCACAAGAATACCAAGCTATTCCACCATAACATATATGCAGAGGTCCTAAGTCAGAGCCATACAGGCTTCCTGATGAGCTCACTTGAGCTCACTTCTGTGAGCTCACTTGAACCGAAGTCAGCTAATTCTGTGGACCACATTTTTATGGTGTCCTTGACCCTTTTGGCTCCTCCAATACTTCTTCTCCTCCCTTAAGAAAAAGAGTTAATATTTGTTCCTTATCTGAGATTAGAACTGCATAGTTATTCAAACAAAGGTGAGGTTTTGTGTCTGTTTTGTGTCTAGGTTGTTGTGATTAAATCAAATGCCTTCAATTTGCCATACCATCAGACTGACACAAAACATACAGGAAATTTGACACACTATGAAAAGACCAAGCTAAGAATCATATGAATAGAAGATTACTAGCACAAAGGCCCATAAAATATTTTTAATAAAATTGTGGAAGAAAATTTTCCTAACCTAAAGATGGGCATACCTATAAAAGTACAAGAAGCTTACAGAACATCAAGTAGATTGGACCAGGAAAGAAATTCCCTTTGTCATATAATAATCAAAACACTAAGCACCGAGAGCAAAAATATGTATATATTAAAAGTTGCAAGGGAAAGAGTCCAATTAACCTGTAAAGATAGTAAAGACAACTACACTGGATTGTAGGTTTGGGGAGTCACTTGAACAGCTGTGACAAACAACTCAAAAGAGAGCTTCTCATTTTGATTTTTTTAAAAAGTGATCTTTGGCTCTCGGGTGGATCACTGTTAACTAGGTGAGAAAAGTTCACTTACACTGTATCAACATGCTGCTATGACCGGGGAAATGTGGTATTATAAATCAGGTGCTCTCCAGTCTGCCTTCCAGTGGCTCACCCCAGGAGCATACATCATCACCCACCACAGCCAGGTGCCTGACTTTTCCACTATTGCTATGAATTGCCTATTTTCCTATGTGAACTTACACCCTTTAAAAGGTCCCTCTGGACATCATAGGCTTCAATCCCTCATTATCTCTGCTCACTGTCTCTGTCTGTCTGTCTCTTTCTCTCTCTCATGACTATCTTCTATGTCTCTCAGAGACTATCTTCAACTTCTCACTCCACCAATTAAACCTCTTTCATTTGATCAGTTGTGTTGCAAGATTTATGCACCATGCCTTGGCCCAGTCAACCAAAGTATCCTTTGCTGCCCAGGACGAACAGATGAGATTCCACAAAGCTTATTTCTGCTTTTCCAGCAGCCTCTTCCTTGGCTATGGTTAAGGTAAGGCATTAGAAGATGTATCAACTACTATAGCAGTCAGAAGAGCTTAACAGAGTTCTCTCCCTCCTGACTGTGGCAGTTCATTTTTTCATCTATAGGTAGAGCCGGTTTCAGTTCTTCCTATATTCTCAGAATAAGCTCCTTCTTATTGGAGAATATGGAGAATGGAGCTTCAAGTTCTTCCAAGATGCCAGAGCAAGCAATTAATCCTCTTCCCACAATATTGGTTGCAGTTATGGCTTATACTGTCTACCTTAGAATTTCCTTTATTATCATTGCAGTAACTTCATGTTTTGCTGAACAATTATTCATATTAAATCTTTTTTCAGATAATAATATTTCATCTGACCTTCTGACTGGAGTCTTCCTGATTTTTCAGTTTCTATTTCAGGCTCTCAGTTCCTAGTTATTGGTAGTTAAGTGGAAGATGCTGAGAAGATAAATTGGAGACTCATATCTGTCCTCAACCTCGTGAGGATGTTCCATCTATAATACACAGGATTATAGGATTGATTTGTATGATTTTACTGAGGTAGGAAAGGAGTGTCCTACAGATACTTCACAGATTTTTATTTCACTGTTATTCTGAAAATGGATCATTTTCATTATAATCTACTTGCAAATAAGTGCATTTTCAAAAAAGAGAGATTAGAGTTCATAAAGTTATGACACTGTGCTACATCTAAGTAGTAAGAAAGCTATAAACATTCTCTGAACAAGTCCCTTAAGCTAGCAAATGTTTAAACCACTCATTCATTCAAAAATAAACATTGATTATGTGACAAATATTATCCTTTAAGGGATAAAATAACTATTCTTATTTTCAAAAATTTCATATTTTATGCAGGGGAAATCTTGACATCAGATCACATAAGCTTGGAAATATATTAAATACACACTATGAGGTTTTCTAAATTCAAGGAAAGCAGTATATACAGGGTCTGCTTTGAACAAGTATATATGTTGACATCAAGAAGGCCAAATATCATTCAACACACACTTGTCTTTTAGTGAGCAATAGTTGTTTGACAGTTGTTAAAATTGGCTCTTCCATCTCCAAATATACAATTATTTAAAGCAATTTACATGGAAATATATTTGTCAAGGACAATCTAGTGCTGTTTAGCAATAAAAACCCAGTGGCTTAAAAGAAAAACAAGAACTGAATTAGTTAATTCCTGAAGTCAAACTTAAGATAACTTATCTGTCTGTCACATTCAGATTTAGATATAGCTTGTTCATCTGGCCTGAAGAACTTTTGAGATGATTTCTTCACATACCATGTAAATAGGTGCAGCTACACACCCAACTACAGCTAGAAGTACTTTTGAAGAACCCTTTTCACTTCTTTGAGGTGCTGTTTAAACTTCCTTATAGAATGGTGCTTGTCTTTAGCAAGTCAGTATTATTCTAATAAGCAACAAACAGTAAATGTCAGTCCTGTCATACTTGTCATACTGGAAAGGGAAAGAGGTGTACTGGTCTAGCTTGTGTATTCTCGTTGGTTAATTTGTAATTTATAAATATATTTTTATGTTCACAGAGATTCCATCATCATTAAAATATTAGATTGCTAACTAAAGGCTATATTCAAGGATTAAGTCACTCATTTGAAAATCTGTATTAAATTTGTAGATATGTAGCACCTACAAAAATGGACATAACAATTTACAGCTACACTGTGAGCAAGTAATTTTCATGTAGTCTGCACACAAAAGAATAAGAAGATTTGATGGAAAAAGTGAGTTGAGAATTTTACATTTAATTCTTTATTCCTTAGTGTTCATAAATGCCACTGTTTGGCACATGATTTATCATTGCTGCTGCTGTTTACCTTTGTACCTGCCCTTGTATAATGCAGTCTCCAGTACGGCAAGAGTTGTAATAAATTAAGTCTCAGATAATCATATTAGTATATAGCTGAGTTAAATTAATATTAATAAGTTATAACAGATTGAAGATACATTAACTATTTCCAATTAATATTTTAAGAAAGAGAAACCATATTTTAAGTGTTATAAGTGTATATTTGTTTCTGTGTATAAGTATGTATTTTATATTTTTTATTTGGCTTTTTTATGATTCATAGTCCTTCTTATCACAACTGTAACTTTTTTTTAACCATTGATTCAATGTAATTGTATGAGTAGTACATTTGTAACTTGGCTCATTGATGATTTATCTCAAATTAACTCAGGAGGGTAAGTAAGAAGGTTATTGACAGAAACAAATTGTCTTTGAACTGGTCATTTTTATTACCATTCAATAGAAAATTTTGATTTTCTATCCTATTCATTCTATGGTTTTTAAAGTTTTAAACATTTACATGACAGACTGTGAAATTAAGAAATTTTACTCTATTTTTAAAACCCTATGAGTAATACTGCAAAGTAGGTTTTCACTGAACAACTTGTTAACTGTTACTAATCCTAGCAAAGTTTCAGCGTATTACTTTTTAATCTCTGTCATTTTAAACATGTTCTGTGACAGCTAAAAAGCAGGAGATATATAATCTTTAATCAAAGACAAGAAAATTCCCAGGCACTAGCATATTTTATGTTCAAAATCTACTTCAAATATGGGGATTGCACCAATTTCTTTTCATTTGTGCATTGCAAAACCTATATTTAGACATAAGTTTTTAGTATTCTTTGGAGTAAAAATTAGTCTTTAGTAAATAAATGTATGCAAGTATCTCTAGAAGGAGATGTTGGAGGAAGGTCTATTGTATTGGTCCTTGGAGACTGATTTAAGTGCTAGAGATCTAGTTATGCCCTTTCTGAGATACTCTCTGATTGGTTAATGAAAGTCACTGATGGTAGTTAGCTGGGCAGTAACAGTATAGGAAGGTGGGATTTCCTGGGTCCTCAAAAAGAATCCTGGGCTTTGCACAGAGGATGTTTCCTGCCAGGTCACCCAGGGCTAAAGCCTCAGGACATACACATGTGAGCTCTGTGACCCAAGAAGTTATAAAAAGCCACATGGTTGGTTGGGATTAGGTGGTCTGGGATTAATTTAAGTACGCTAGTTGAGAGTCTGCCCAATTAAGGGCTAAGGGTTGAAACATTAAACAGTCTTTGTATGTTTAATTATCAAGGAAAGTGCTGTGCTGTTGCTCAAAGCAATCCAGGCTTACCAGCCTCCTGCCAAGCCCTGTTGTCAATTCCACTGGTCTAATATAACAGTTTATAGTTATTAATAAGTATCCTGCAACTACCCAGCCAGCTTCCCCAACAGACTGCACCTCCAGGCCCTCCCTCCAGGACTACAGGTCTCTAAAGCAAGTCAGGCCTACAGGTCTTCCACTATTGCTCTGTCAGCCTAATATTACAATTTATAGTTACTAATAAATATCATTATTAAC
>CAJQZJ010018033.1:12215636-12231378 GCA_907164525.1 Lophiomys imhausi | reverse complement strand
TATTTGATTTGGGGGAAGAAGTTTTATTCTAGAAAATTAAAAAAAAACAGGAAAATAAGAATGGATTTTAAATTTAATCAAATGGGGTATGTGTTAGGCTTTGTAAGAAGTTATAATATTTCTCTTTAGCTTTATCTTTGAAGGATATGGTGGACATGTGTGGTTCCTATGAATATTAGCTGTAACAGCTACAGGTTGCTGATAACTAGAGTCAAAATAACTTTCCTGTTATCATGTCTCTTCCAGGAAGCTTGGATATTATCAGGTACCAAACTGAAAGGGCATGCTTCTCTGCAGGAAGGTCCAAACATTTTTGCTTTCCAGGATGAAACAGAGAATGAAGTCTATTTCACAGGATATCTCGGAGAAGAGGTAAAAAAGATTATTCCCATGATAAAGTGTTCAGCTCCTGGATACACATGCAGGAAAGAGAGTTCCTTTCTTCCATGAAGCATAAGGTCACATCCCTTTTAGCTAAGCAGGCCTGGTAGCAGCAGATGGCTTGGTGCTCCCGAACCAAGTCAAGTGACAGCAGGAGCCTGACATGGCTCATGTCAATTTAGTGGTTGCTTCAGGACAGCCAACAACCTGTTGCTACAGATTATAATTGCAGCCAACAGCAGGAGAGAATATTGAGGGAAGGTCTAATATCATTGCCTCTAATAGGTTGAATTCAATGCTGAGATCTGGTTACTGCCCCTTCTGAGGCATTCTCTTGATTGGTTAATAAAAGTCACTTATGGACAGTTAGCTGGGCAGAAAGATTATAGGAATACAGGACTTCCTGAGATAGACAGGAACCCTGAGCACACACAGAGAATCCTCTCTTTTCTGCTGGGACACAGAAGACAGACATCTTGAGAATGCTGGAAGGTAATCACAGGCACATGGTGGTTTGGGATTAGGTGATCTGGGTTAACTTAGAGTAGCTAATTGAGAGTCTGCCCAGCTAAGGGCTAAGCATTAAAACATTAAAAGGTCTTGGTGTATTCAATTATTGGGTAAAAGACTGCAGCGGGTTATAGGCCCTCAGTCCAAGCATTCCCGGGCTATTGGACTTCCAGACACCCGGCCTCTCCTCAAGCCCAGGTGAAGCTCCCACCAAACTGCTGGTAATTCTGCTGGCCTAATACAACAACTTATATTAATTAACAGAGTTTAAGTTACAGGTAGTGTAGGCCACCGTTGGTCCCGGGGCTCTTTCTCCAGGATAAGTTAGGCAACCGGTTAAGGCACACCGACCAGGCTGCCCGCTCCTCTGCCAAGCTGCTGGCTACTTCGCCAGCCTAATCTTACAGTTTATATTTACTAATAACTGCAATAATTAATTAATTTGAAGTTTCAGGAGAAGGTGGTGGAACCAGCTACTGTGGTAGCCATGGACACTGTTGGCCATGATCAAGATGCAAGCCTTACCAGCAGCAGCAACAAGGAGCAAGTTAGAGGCAGGAGCTTATGCCCCAAGTGCCCAAGTGACCTCTGGCTGCCTGTAGCAGTATCCTGGCTATGCAGGCAGGTCCAGTGATGAATTCTTCTGGGAAGAAAAGTTCTTATCTTCCCACATGTTACAGACTGAAATAAACAATGAGTATCAGATGATCTTTGATGAAGTATATGGTAGAATCATTTATTTTGTGAACAGGAACATTATAAGCTTTGGGCAGTGGGAGGGGTTTTGGGAAGTGAGTGCACTTGATTAACTGGGGCTAGGAGTGCCAAGGATGCTTCAATTGCAAGCAGTAGCACTTTCCTATCATACGAAAGAGAAAACAGCATCTAATTATCCTATGTACAGCTTGGACTGTTTCAAAGCTCAACCTCCAGGTATGGTTAAGAGGTATGGTCAAAGGCCATTGGGTGAAAGATAAGGTACTAAGATATTTCTTTAGCATGGGGAGGAATCCCACGAATTCCAGGTGCTCACTGGAAGGGATTCTTATCAGTAGAAAAGGTTGGACCTGTAATTTCCCTGAGGGCTATGTGACATTCCTCAGAATGAGGGTCCAGGATTTACCCAGATCAGGTGGAGAAGAGGGAATCTTGCTTAAAAGGTAGTCTGTCATTTGGAACTGAGCTTGGATCTTTCCAATAATGTGAGACTTCGATCTTAATGTCAGGGTATCCTGACATTTTCCTTCTGATGAAACAACAGTTCAACCTGGGTCTTCAAGGCCAGTTTTTCCTCAGGCAATTCAGGAATGCAGATCCTTATCAAATTTATCTTCATCCCTACCATGTCACCAAACTTCAGTATAAAAAGTTAAGCATAGTCTTTTCTCATACCATTGTCAGATACAAAATGATCAACTAACTATACATAAAACCTCAAATGGAGGTAGAGATTCCATTAGTAGAAATAAGATTCTTTGATGAGAAGATAACCTTCATGGTTCTAATTGTCTTCATACTGAGAATTTTTAAATGAATTTTTGATGTATTCATAGTTGAATGAACAGAGGAGGAACATGTACATTTGTAATATGTTCCCTCTGTATCTCATGATTGTTTGCACCTACATTTAGATTGTTAGTGTCACCCAAAATTCCCATGTTGAAAATAGTTCCCCAAATAATGATACTTTTTTAAAAACCCTCAAAGGAATGATCTACTCAGAGGAAGCAGGTCACCAGAGGACTTGGTATTTCATTGTATAGTAGTAGTTATCCTCTCTTGTTATCTCTTGTCTGCTGGCAAGTTTTTCATTAAGTTTCCCAGCATCCTTAACACCACAATGTACTGCTTTCTATCAGACCTAGTAGTCATGCAACCAAATGAGTGAAATTCAAAAACCATAAAGATTCCACTTGAGTTACTCTTAAATTTTGTTATAGTGATAGAGGTCTGATTGCATTTTCCAGGGAATCACAGGCTTTGGACAGGGTGATGCAGGTTCTGTGTGTGTATTTGTGTTTACGTTTGTGTGTGTGTGTTTGTGTGTGGGTGTATGAGAGAGGTGAGAGAGAGAGAGAATTACCTTAAAATCTTGATACTGGTTAATCTTTGAATATATAATAGTCATTTCATTATTTGTTTTATTAACAGCAATATAAAAATTGTTCATTATATATAAAATAGACATCAACAGACATAAAAAGAGAAACAGTGTGAGAAACATGAGACATTTATTTTCCTGTAAATTTAATCATTTAAATTCTCTTTATAACTGAATAATATTCTAATGTGCAAAAGTACCATATTTTTATTATCCAGTTAATAGACATCTAGGCTGGTTTCATTTTATGGTTACTGAGAATAAAGCAGAAATGAATATAGATGAGCAAGTACTTCTGTAGTACGATGTTGGATATGACTGAGATAGTTATGAGGGAATCAAATGATAAACCTATTTATAGGTTTTTGGGGAAGCACCTCACCAATTCCATTGTGACTACAGTAGTATGAGACCAATAATGAATGATAGTCTCCTTTCCTCAAATTCTCACAGCATTTGTTGTCATTTCCAATCTTATGTATTCTAACTGAAGTATGGTAAAATGTAAAATATAGTTATGGTTTGTATCTCACTGGTGGCTTAGGATGTTGAGGATTAAAAATATATTTCTTGATCACTTTTATTTCTTCTTTTTGGAATATTCATTTTAGTTACACCCCATATTTTTAAAACCTTTTTTTTCTTTACTGGAAACAGATTTTTTTCCTCATAAATATATCCTGACTATAGTTTTCCCCACCCTATTATCTTCCCAGTGCCTCCCTACCAACCCTTCCATCTAGATATATCTTCTTTCTGTATCTCAGGAGAAAATTTTTCAAACAGATAATATTTTAAATACAGCAAAATATAAAATAAAATAAGATAAGACAATAGCAATCACATTGAAGTTGGATATGACAGGAAAGGAGCCAAGAAAAGGCACAATAATCACAGACCCATTTGTTCCCACATTCAGAAATGCCATAAATATTCTCAACTGGAGGCCATGATATATACAGAGGACCTGCTAGATAACCTTGCAGTTCCTGCAGATACTGCTTCAGTCTCTGTGAATGAGTTTTCTCATATTCATTTAGAGGGCCTTATTTTCTTGGTGTCCTCCATTTTCTCTGGTTTTAAATTCTTTCCAACTCTTCTTCACTGGGATTTCCTGAGCTATTGGCAGGGGATATTTTTATGGAGAAATTTCATTTAGGTCTGAATTTTTTCATGGTCTTTAGGGTTTCTCTCTCTCTCTCTTTCTCTCTCTCTCTCTCTCTCTGCATGTGTGTGTGTGTGTGTGTGTGTGTGTGTGTGTGTGTGTGTGTGTGTGCAAAAATATCTCATGGTAGGTCTCTGTATTTGTACCTATCTACTTCAAGATGAAGTTTCTTTGGTAAGAGCTAAATAGGGCAGTGGTTATAATTGCTTCTCGGAATCTAGGATACTTCACTCAGAATAATTTTTGTCTGGATCCATTCATTCACCTTAATATTTCATGTTAGAAAAAGATAAGACTGAGTAATACTCTACTGTCTAAATTTACCACATTTTTTTTCTTCATCCATTCTTATGTGGAGGGATATCGAAGTTTTTTTCCAGTTTATGGATATTATAAATAGAGCAGCACTGAACATGGTTGAGCAAATGTCTTTGTGGCAATATGACCTGTCATTTTATCAACAGTGATATAGCTGATATTAAAGAACATAGATTCTCATGTTCTTGGGAAACCACCACACTGGTTGCTATAGTGACTGTACAAGTTTATACTCCCACCAGCCATAGATGAGTATTCATCTTATTACACATCCTCACCAGCAGAAGCTGTCACATTTTTTGTTTATCGTGGCTTTACTCAAAGTAGTTTATATTTACATTTCCCTGATATCTAAGGATGTAGAGCATATTTTTATTTTAAGATTATATTTTTTCATAGCATTTTTATTAATTATTTGTGAACTTCACATCATTTACCCCATCATACTCACTTCCCATTCTTCTCAGGCCTTCTCAACTACTGAAAAAGAAGAAGAAAAAAGTCCAATTTCATCTTGCCCAATTTACTCACTGGACCACGATAAAACTCCCTGTGGCCAGTCCCTTAAGGAAGACAGCCCTTCCCATTTTCATCCTGCCAGAAGCCATCAGTTGTGGTGAGCTGAATTTCAGCATCCTTGTCACAATTTTAAGAAGTTTATTCTATGTATTTCTGTCTAGGCTGTTCCTTTTTCTGGAGGATGGGGTGGAGGTAGGGGTTATCGCATATGCCTTCTATGTCTCCCTTTCTCAACTGTGAAGCTAGGCAAAGTATCTCTTTGTCTTAAAACAGTTGGAGGGTACACAAATAATTGACTTACACAGGTTCTCCATCATAGTCTACTGTGCCACTACAGACCACAGACATCAATATGGGCTCAGGTGGCAACAGAGTCCAATCACATCAAGATGACCATTTAAGTGCATCTCAAACATTTGAGTTTCCTATATTGACAATTCTCTGTTTACATCTGTACCCAATGTTTAATTGTATTGTTTGTTTTCTTGATGTTCATTTTTGAGCTCTTTATACATTTTACATATCAGCCATTTATTGGATGTGTAGTTGTTGCCTAAATTAGGACTTCTATTGTTTCAATATACATAATGATCAAAAAGCACATTGAGGAGAAAATAGTTAGCTAATACTTCCATATTGCTGTTAATTACTAAAGGAAGTCAGGACATGAATTCAAACAGGGCAGGATCCTGGAGGAAGGATGAAAAGGCTGAGAAAGGATGAGAAGTGCTGCATACTGGCATGCTTCAAATGGCTTTCTCAGAAACATTTTACTTCATATAGAACCTAGACACAACAACCCAAGGATGGAACCATTCATAATGGGCTGGACACTCCTTCATCAATAATTAATTAAGCCTTCCATACTTATATAATATATATATATATATAATGTTTATTACTTCAGGTTACATCTTCATCATGGAACACTCTTTCCATCCCTCCCAGTCCCGGTGTCCTACCTTCTACCTCCTATTCCTTCCATCCCACTCCTCTGGAGTGGAGTGTCCCTAAATATCAGTCCCCTGCCCCAGATCAGCAGTCATATGAGGGCCAAGAGTCTCTTTATACATTGGGGGTCTACAAGGCAGCACCACTAGGGCAAAGTGTTTCATAGACAGGTAAAAAGTCTATGTTCCTGTTCCCTTTGGTGCATTGGCTGTATTATAGTTATCCTGTACACTATATGGCTACAATCCAATTATAAGTGAATAGATGCCATGTGCATCCTTCAGAGCCTGGTTTAGCTCACTCAGGATGAGCTTCTCTAGTTCCATACATTTGGCTTCAAATTGCATGATTTTGTTGTTTCTGATGGCAGAGTAGTATTCAATTGTGTAGATGTACCACAGTTTTTGTTTGTTTGTTTGTTTGTTTATCCATTCCTCGGTTGAGGGACATCTGGGTTGTTTCCAGTTTCTGGCTATTACAAATAAGGCTGCTATGAACATAGATGAGGAAATGTCATTGTGGTTTGGTGAGGAATCATTTGGATATATGACCAGAAGTGGTATGGCTGGGTCTTGAGGTACAACTATTTCAATTTTTCTAAGATATCGCCAGACTGATTTCCATTGTGGTTGGACAAGCTTGCATTCCCATAAGCAATGGAGGAGTGTAGGGGGTTAGATAAATTAGATTTAGAAAATATATAGGGGTTTCTAATACTGTCTCTTAATTCAGGGCATGAAGAGCATTATCAGCATGTGGACTAAAAACAGGAAACAAACAGGAGACTTAATAGACTGAAAAACAAGGTTGAAGTCAGGAAAAACAGGAAATACTCAATAGACTGAAAAACAAGGTTGAAGTCAGGAAAACAGGAAAGATTTAATGGACTTGAAGAAACAAAGTATCTGGCCTGACATTATTTTCAGCTGCTAAGTGGGCCGAGCCCAAATTAAGCTGAAACAGAGTTCCTCCTATTTAAGGACAGTGCATGGAGCCCAGAAGGAGAAGAGGCCCCTGATGCTAGAGAGCTCCAAGAGTCCTGCTGAAAAAAGTGCTGGCCATCATTTGATGGCCAGATTTCCCTGAAGCAGAAAGAAGCTGGTGAGCAAAGAAATCCTGAGCAAGACACCAAAAGGCCTAGGACTAAACCCTGTGGCTCAGCTTTTGCCTAGAGGGGTTTGATCTGTCCAAACAGTGGCCTAAAGGAAATTGTGCCTGGCTTTAAGGACTGAGGCAGGGCAGCTGAGTTCCTGATTCAAAAGAAGTAAGTTGGCCTGCAGATGGCTGGGGTCTCCCACAGAGAAGAAAGCATGAAGCCTTATTTAAGGTGAGACTGCAATAACCAACTTACCCTGAAGAACCTGCATCTGAGAGATCCAGAAAAAGGACTGCTAAGTGCGTTAAAGAATCTACAACAAAGGCTGTGTTCCTGATGACTGAGGACCTGCCCCAGAGACTGTATCATTCTAAAAGGTTAGAAAAATAATTATCAATAGGTTTAGTGGATAGGTTAAAGGGGTTGTAAGAGTTTATAGTATTAACAGTTAAGAAATTGTTGGTGTTTGTTATAAGTGAATTTAGTAATAAATAAATAAAAGATAAATAATAATTTAAAAGTTCGGTTACAGAGGAGTGTTCCCTTTTCTCCACAACCCTGCCAGCATGGGCTATCATTTGAGTTTTTGATCTTAGCCATTCTGACAAGTGTGAGATGGAATCTCATTCTTCTTGAGTTGCATTTCTCTGATGATTAATGATTCTGAGCCTTTCTTCAAGGGTCTCTCAGCCATTGGAGATTTCTCCTTTGTGAATTCTCTGTTTAGCTCTGTTCCCCATTTTTTGATTGGATTATTTGGTTTCTTGGCATTAAATTTCTTGAGTTCTTTGTAAATTTTGGTTATTAGCCCTCTGTAAGATGTGAGGTTGGTGAAGATTTTTTTCCCAATCTATAGGTTACCATTTTGTTTGAACAACAGTGTCTTTTGCCTTACAGAAGCTTTTCAGTTTCATAAGGTCCCATTTATTGATTGTTGGTCTTAAATCCTGAGCTGCTGGTGGTCTGTTCAGGAAGTTGTCACCTGGGCCGATGAGTTTGAGGGTTTCCACCCACTTTCTCTTCTAGTAGATGTAATGTGTCCAACCTTATGTTAAGGTCTTTGATCCACTTGAACTTAACTTTTGTGCAAGGTGATAATTATGGGTCTAATTTCATTCTTTTACAAGTGGACATCCAGTTTGACCAGCACCATTTGTTGAAGATGCTGTCCTTCTTCCATTATACTGTTTTGTCTTCTTGTCAAAAATTAATTGACCATAGGTGTGTGGATTCATTTCTGAGTCTTCAATTCAATTCCATTGATCCACTGGTCTGTTTCTACACCAATAACCTAGTGTTTTTATTACCATTGCTGTGTAGTACAGCTTGAAAACTAGGATGGTGATGGCTCCAGATGTTGTTTTTTTTGTTTGTTTGTTTGTTTGTTTTTTATTGTGCTGGATTTATTTAGCTATTCTGGGTTTTTTTGTTATTCCATATGAAGTTGAGAATTGCTTTTTCCAGGTCTATAAAGAATTGTGTTGGTATTTTGATAGGAATTGTATTTAATCTGTATATTGCTTTTGGCAAGATGGCCATTTTTATTATGTTGATCCTACCTATCCATGAGCATGGGAGATCTTTCCATCTTCTGATGTCCTCTTCAATTTCTTTCCTCAAGGACTTGAAGTTCTTGTTATACATGTCTCTCACTTGCTTGGTTAGGGTTATCCCCAGGTATTTTATATTATTTGTGGCTATTATGAAGGGTGTTGTTTCCTAATTTCTTTTCAGTCCATTAATATTTTGTATAAAGAAGGGCTTCTAATTTTTTTGAATTAATTTTGTATCCAGCCACATTGCTGAAGATATTTATCAGCTGTAAGAGTTTTCTGGTGGAATATTTGGGGTTCCTTATATATACTATCATATTGTCTGCAAATAGGGATAATTTGACTTTTTTGTTACCAATTTGTATCCCCTTGATCTTCTTTGGTTGTCTTATTGCTCTAGCAAGAACTTCATGTACTATGTTGAAGAGATATGGTGATAGTGGGCATCCCTGCCTTGTACCTGAGTTTAGAGGAAATGCTTTAATTTTCTCTCCATTTAATTTGATGTTGGTTACTGGCTTGCTGTATATCACCTTTGTTATTCCTAGGTATGGTCCTTGTATACCCATTCTCAACAGTAATTTTAGCATGAAGTGGTGTTGGATTTTGTCAAATGCTTTTTCAGCATATAGTGAGATGATCATGTGGTTTTTTTCTTTCAGCTTGTTTATATGGCCAATTACGTTGATGGATTTTCACATGTTGAACCATCCCTGCATTCCTGAGATGAAGCCTACTTGATCATGGTGTATGATACTTTTGTTGTGTTCGGTTTGCCAATATTTTATTAAGTATTTTTGTGTCTGTGTTTTAAGGGAAATTGGTCTGAAGTTCTCTTTTTTTTGTTGGGTCTTTGTGTGGTGTAGGAATCAGAGGGACTGTGGCCTCATAGAATGAGTTTGGCAGTGTTCCTTCTGTTTCTATTTTGTGGAAGAGTTTGAAGATTATTGGTATTAGCTCTTATTTGGAGGTCTGGTACAATTCTGTGCTGAAACCATCTGGTCCTGGGATTTTTTTTTTAGGTTGGGAGATTTTTAATGACTTTTTCTATTTCCTTGGGGTTATGGGGATGTTTATTCTGTTAACCTGATCTTGATTTAACTTTGGCAGGTGGAATCTATGAAGAAAAATGTCCATTTCACTTAGGTTTCCAAATTTGGTGGAGTACAGATTTTTAAAGTAGAACCTAACGATTATCTGGATTTCCTCGATGTCTGTTGTTATTTCTCCCTTTTCATTTCTGATTTTGTTGATTTGGGTTTTTTTCCCTCTGCTTTTTAGTTAATTTGACTAAGGGTTCGTCTATCTTCTTGATTTTCTCAAAGAACCAACTCTTGCTTTCATTGATTCTTTGTATTTTACTTTTAGTTTCTAAGTTGTTGATTTCAGCCCTAAGTTTGATGATTTGCTGCCTTCTGCTCCTCTTGGGAGTGTTTGTTTCTTGTTAATTCACTAATATGAGCTTTCACGATTTTCTTTTTGAAAGCACTTAGTGCTATGAACTTTCCTTACAGCACTCCTTCATTGTGTCCCTTCGGTTTGGGTATATTGTACTTTCATTGTTGTTGGACTTTAAGAAGTCTTTGATTTCCTTCTTTATTTCTTTCCTGCTCCAGTTTGTTTGTTACCTTGTCTATTTTCCAATCCTGTTGAGCCACTTTGGCTTGGAGATCTCTAATGGTCTTCTCCATTGTTTCATTTTGTAAAATAGAGGAATCTTTGTGCTCCTTCAGATATTTAATTTCTTCTTGTAAGGATTCTATCATTTTCCAGAGTATAGATTTGTCATCATTTTCATGTTTTTCAGCTGTGGTGGAATGGTGAGAGCTTGCTGTACTAGCATGGCTGCATTTTGTTTGAGTCATATTTCCCTGACTTTTGTTAGGTCTGTTCTTTCCCTGACCTTTAGCCGTCTGGTTGTTCTTAGCTGTTTGTTCCTGCTACCTTCTGGGCTTGGTGCCAAGAAGGGTGCTTTGGTGTAGAGGCTGTATAACTTGGTGATCTGTAGCTCTCCACAGGCTGGATGGGGCCTTGTGTGGTGGTTGGTTCTCAGTGTGCCTCCCAGAGCTCACCTCTTCCTGTTGTGCCCAATTGGGAACTGAGGTCAGAGGTTGTGGTGGGATGTTTTTTTCCTACCTCCTAGTTCCTGAGATCCAACTGGGGGGTGGGGGGCGCTCTGAATTGTGTTTGTATCCTGCCCACAGTGTGCTTGGGCTCTGAGAAGATCTGCACCTGACAGAAGGTCCCGCTGTATTGTTACTGATCAGCCAGATGCTGCCATACTGAATACCCCAGGGAGAGTCCCTTCATCTTATCATGTAGTTGCTTAGCTGGTATGCTCCTGAGTGTTCAAGCCTAACCACTGTACAGGCGCTGTGGACTCGGGAGGTCCTATGTTCGGAGGTTGAAACTGCCAGCTGTAGTCCTGAAAGGATCCGATATGATATGGAGGCAGTGGAGTCTCCAGGCGGGAAGTGCTTAGTGACCGTGACTGCTTTCTCCGATCCTTCAGCATCTATATTTCCAGTACCACGTTCTTTGTTGTCCCTAGGTTTGTTGGGCAAGCACAGATAGGATTGCACCTCACAAACTGCCCTTCAGCAAGAGTATACCTCTGCTGTTGTACAATCTGTCTTCTTGATGATTGAAATGTGTCCTATTAAATGGCTGCCATCTGGTCACATCCTTATATTATGGAGGCATTTTCTCAATTAAAGTTCCTTTTATTCAGATACCTCTAGTTTGTGTGCCACCAAAACTGATCCATTGCCAACTGGACACCCAAACATGTTACTAGTAAGCAATAACCTTTTCTTTCTTATTCTCACATTGAAAGCAAATAAATTTAAAGGCATCAGAGTCTTTAAAAATTCAAACACAATAAAATTTGAATATCTTTAAAATATCCACTCTCTCTAAAAATCCAAAATCTCTTTATAATTTCAAAGACTTTCAGCTGTGGCCTCCATAAGCTTAAATTAAATGTTCTCTCTTTTCAAGAGGGAAGAACCAGGGCACAGTCACAATCTGAACAAAGCAAAATCAATCTCCAATAGCATAAAGAACTTGGGTCAATGTCAAGGATTCACACACAACTTTCTGGGATCCTCCAAGAGGTATGGGCCACTTCTCTGGCTTTGCTCTCTACAACACACACTGCTTGTCTCTCAGGTCAGGGGAACTTTACTTCACAGCTGCTCTTTCGGTGGTCATCAATGGTACTGTAATCTCCAAAACCATTTGTTCTGCTGCAACTGGGCTGAACATTCACCAATAGCTTCTTATAGACTGTTTTTATGGTGCCAAGCCTCAATTTCTCTGTATGATGGCTCCAGTCTTGGGCCTTCAACTGCCATTGAAGCTGAACCTTCACCAATGACCTCTCCTGGCTTCTCACAGTGCCAAGTCTAGATTGCTCTCCATGACTGCTTCATGTCTTTAAAACCAGTACTACCTGGGTGACATTTGTACTCCCAAGCTTGTCTGCTAACCTGAGGTACAACTTTGGCATCCTCTGAAATACAGCTTCTATGTCCTAAGTTACAGGAAATGCTTCTCAGAAATTTTTACCTCAATGGTGCTGGTTTCTTCTTCATTATGGTTAAATACTCAGCTCCAGATAAACAGCATTGAGTATCCTAGCAAATCAAAGGTTTCACTTTAGTAGTTCTAGGATCTTATTACCCAACCCCAGCTAACCATAACCACAGATTCTTCACCCAAAAGCCAGTCGAGTTTTGCTTACCTCTGAAAAATCACAAGCCAAGCCTCTATCATCTGCACTGCTCTCAACATTCCCCCACTCTCAACAATCAATGGGACTTCTATCCCAAAATTCCAAAGTCCTCCCAAATACTCCTCAAGACATGGTCATGTCTGCCACAACAATACCCCTTTACACTGGTACCAGCTTGTCTTAGCTAGGAATTCTATTGCTGCAACTAAACACCATAAACAAAAAGAAAATTGGAGAGAATAGGATTCACTTCTCTTACACTTCCATGTTGCTATTGAAGGACGTTAAGACAGGAATTCAAACAGACTCAAAACTAGCCAGCATAGTTGGTAAAAGTATTTTCCTATTTTGTAGACTGCCATTTTGTCTGAGTGATGATGTCCTTTGTCATATAGAAGCTTATGAGCTTCATCAGATTCTATTTGTTAATTGTTGATCTTAGATGCTGTGTTAACAGTGTTCTTTCTGTTCAAAAAGTCTTCTCCTGTTCCAAATGGGATCAAGGCTATTCCCAATTTCTCTTCTATCTGGCTTAGTGTTTTATGTTGAGGTTTTGATCCATTTGGAATTAAGTATTCTACAAGGTGAAAAGTGTGAATCTATTTGGATTCTTCTACATGCCAAGCTACAATGTTTAAATTGATTGTTTTTATGTGGTACTTAGTTTTGTTTATTCTTTGTGTAATCTATATATAAATACTCTGTCTGACATATAGCTAGTAAATGTTTTACGCAATCTGTAGGATATCTCTTCATTCAAATGATAGTTTCTTTTGCTATACCTAGTCCATAAATAATGCAACATTATTTTTCTTTCTTTGTGCTACCTCACTCTGAGTACTTTCTATTTTTCTCCATTTATGTACAAATTCCATTTTTTTCACAGCTGAATAGAAGTCCATTGTTTATGTACATTTTCATTAGCAGTTCATTAGTTAAAGACAATTAACTTGTTTTCATTTCCTAGTTATTCTGAATAGATCAGTAATAGATATGGCTGAGTAAATCTCTGTAGGATAAGATGTCCTATCCTTTGGGCATATGACAAGGAGTGGATTACCTCTAAAAATTGTTTTAGGTGGTGCTTCATTGACCCTATTAAATACTAAAGGGGATTTTTATAACTCCTGGGAACTCTCTACAGCTTAACGGTTAAGTCCTGTTTTTGAAATTCACATACGTGAGTCATAAGCATGGTAAAGTCACCTTGTACTGCCATGGAAACTTCATCACTACTGATTAACCTTCGCAATGCAGGATTGATATTATCAGGACAGAAAAGTTTTCAACATTCTTTCCACCTGTGAGCTCTGTTAGTTGTATGATGACTTGCATGGCAAGATATGCCCACAAGTACAGTGGAAGCCCATGTGTTATAGACTAACTAATTGCTTTATTATCAGGTTTACGCCCTCTCCATGATTTTGAATTGTGATTAACTGTGGCAAAGCTAGGTCATAAGCCTAGGTGGGAACAACAATATTGTTTTGCTAAACTGATACATTATTAAATTGCTCCTTAACTTTTTACCATTAAACAGTTACACAAAACCAAAAAAAAAGAGAAAGAAACATTTTCTTTGGAGAGTTAGAACATTAGAAAACAGAAGTTTAATGACGATACACTAAAATTACCATATAATTAAACAATTCTTGATGTTTTTGAACTTCTGAAACAAAGTTTCTTACAAAATATCAAACTAGATATACAGTTCTTCAATCCATGATGGCATAGTTCTTCTAATAATTGGTGAAAACATAGGGAAATGACACTGGGTCCTCTTTTTATTTATAGAAAATTGTTTGAAACATTTTGTGATTATTTTGAAATGAAGCAAACATTTCCATAATAGTCACTTGAAGACTTAATGCTTATGATGCAGGAAAATAAAGTATGTAATATACATATTAATCAATAAACAAAGAGGAGACAAAACACACGAATGTTTTCTTAGCAGCATATATTTACAAGTATAGTCCATTAATTTGTCTTTTCCTTTTTTAGACAACAGAATATAGTTTCTGACTGACACATAGTAGAAATGACAGCCAATCCCTTTAACAAAGGAATTGCACATGCTTAATTGTCAAATGACTATAGAAAATGTATGCTGTTCTTAATTTATAGTGGTCTCACCTGTTTTTCCTAAGTTTTTTTTTTTAATATCAAAACAGCAGGTGCAGTTCAGGTAGTAGTTTGAATTTTATTTAAGAAGTTTCTACAAAATAATCATAATGCAAGGCCCAAACTGAACAAATCCAGTTAAAAGAGCATTATAAAGAACTCCATATTGACAAGTCCTAATCCTGTGCACGTGTTTTAACTTATGAATTACTGTAAATTGATGGTGCATGGTTGCCCTTTTCTTTCCAGAGATGCCCAAAACAACAACTATGAGTTCTGAGTGTAGTAAAATATACAGTGTTATTTTACTCTATAATGCTTTATTTTTTAATTAAAGTTAAGAACCTGAAAAAAAAAAACACTACTCCTCTTAGCCAGATCTTATTGCTCTCTAGTCTTAATATTGACCAACCCATTTTCTTTTACAATGGAAATGAGAACTTTTAAAAGATGAAACTGTATTATAACACAGTGATGTTTCATTTAATAGATGTCTAAGTGTTTCCATTTTCTAGTATTTCTGACAACCAATGTGGAAAGATTATAAAATTGAAGTGATTTTAGGCCTGTTATCTACTCTAAAATCTGTTTAATGATACATTTCTACTAAAAAGAAAAAGACCACTAATGTTTCAAATGATATCTGAGTGCTTTTATTTTTTAAAAATGGCATAGTTATTAGAAAAGCATGCAAAAGTAAATGGCCAAAAAGGTATAATAATATCAAATGTATCTGTTCTGGGTGTGATGTAGAAGTGAAATTTAATATTTATACCAGCAGGAGAAAGCTACTTAGGAAGTCCTGGAAATTATCCAGCTCTTGTGAGTCATGGGCAAGACAGCCCTGTATCTGAGGTAAGATCCCACTACCGGGAGGCTTACTCCTGAATGTTGGGTGAGCTCTTTATATTCTCCTTAGCAGAGGTGATCATTTTATAACTTCCCAATGTCTTATTTTCTGTGCTGTACATCCACTTAATCATTGCAAAGTCTTCTAGGTAAAAGCTACACTTACATCACATATAAAAAGTCTTGCAAAATTGTGTAGTTAGTGGTTGAGCTGCACTCAAAATAAATGTTATTGTGCAGATACAGGAACTTCCCGTTGGCATCCCAACTGATATTCTTTCTATAAGTTTGAAAAGGCAAAGTAAAAGACTACCAAACTATTGAGATTATAGTTCAGGTAGATAAATGTGTAAAGATATACCAGACCTCCTTTAATGCATGAAAAGAATATGTGTGTGTGTGTGTGTGTGTGTGTGTGTGTGTGTGTGTGTGTGTGTGT
>CAJQZJ010018033.1:12171228-12215626 GCA_907164525.1 Lophiomys imhausi | reverse complement strand
TGTGTGTGTGTGTGTGTGTGTGTGTGTGTGTGTGTGTGTGTGTGTAGTGTGTGGTGTGTGTGTGCATGTGTGTAGAAAGAGAGGGAGAGAGAGAGAGATCAGAAAGTGTATGTCATTTTTTTTAAAGTTTTTTTTCTTTCCAATAGATTAATTTTATTATTACCTATTTTATGGTTCATACTCACCATGTCCCCAACAAAACTTCTGTAAGTAAAAAAAAGAACTCAATAGACTCAGAACAAAACATGGTATGTATGATCAACTGCATGTTGAGTAGATCTAATGAGTACTTAAAATTACACGTTTACTAGATCCACACTTGTAATGTTGAATTCCAGACTTATATTCAATGTAGGTTTTATTTTCTCCCAATTCTTCTTTTATACAGAATAAGGGCATACACACACACACACACACACACACACACACACACACAGAGAGAGAGAGAGAGAGAGAGAGAGAGAGAGAGAGAGAGAGAGCACAGAGAGAAACATTTTATTTCTTCTTCTGTTGGCACAGCACAAAAAATATTGAATATAAATAAATAGTTTTCCATAGTCATCCACAAATTTTGTCACATGCTGTGAGGACAATTTATTAAACAATTTGAACTGTTTGATATTTTTCCACCTAAAATTTACACAAAAATCCATGTTTCTTTGAAAGTTTGCTAAGTCATTCAATCCTTTTGTGGATTATTATTATTACATGTATTAAAATATTTTAATAGGGGTCTGTATATGGCTTACAGGTTAAGAGTACTCTTGTTCTACCAGAAGGCAAAACTCAGATCCTAGTACCTACATCAATTGGCTCACAGTCATCTTTACTTAAGTTCCAGAGGTTCTAATCTAGCCACGGCAGCCATAACACTACACATAAATATACTCACACACAGGCACATGTACACACACACACACACACACACACACACGCACACACACACACACACACACACACACATACTCACAAACCATGTACATGAATTCTCATGAATAAAAATAAATAAAACAAATAATACACTTAAAAATCTTTACACTTATTACCATAATTTTAATGTTTACATTTAGTAAATTGAACATATTTGTACTCAATGTACAATTATAAAATATTTCAGAAGCTAGTAGACATAGTACACTGAAACATATCATAGCAGAGAGCTAATATTTCCAATGAGGAAGCGTTATTCTTCATTCTTTAACAATACGTGTGATATTGCAGAAAGGAAATAGTTGAGAAATGATTCTCTCAGCCAACTTAACTAATACTTCCATTACTTTATCTTTTCTTTTATCTTTCTGAGCACATACGTAATATTACTTGTCTTAATGTCAAGGATATAATACCTTTTATACTAAAAATCATCATATTGCCATACTGTAAATGTTAAAGTCAAGTGACACATTGGACAAATCAGTACCTTTTAGTATTTCTAATCAACTTAAAGTATAAAGTACATTACGTTTCACAGTTCCTTGAATTATAGGAAGAATTTCAAAAGAGCTTGAAAGCTATTTAAAGTGTGACAAGAATAAAAAGAGGAGGTTAAGCATGTAAATAAAAAAGAATTTACTTTTTGTTGTTTACTTACTCATAAGCCTCTAGATTTTAATCAAATCCATTATTTAAAGATTATTAAATAAAATTTTGTTGCTTTTGAATAACCACTGTCTATAAGAATGTGTTGTCTTAGAGTATATACTCCCAAAGTAATCCTTCCAATTGAGAAGGTCATTGGAGAATTAGGATCCGAGTTCTGTTAGCCTAACCACGTTATCTAGTTTTGCAGTGTGTTGTACTTGTTGTGATCACTGTGACTGCTCAGATAACAGGTCTCCATTTTTATGTTTTGCCTATACATCTATGTGTCACCTTCCCCCCAGAAAGTCAATGGTTGAACAATCAGAATTGGAAGAATAAAAAATGTCAGACTGTTTTGATACAGGATTATTCACTGTAAAATATTACATTTGATCGTAGTGGTATAAATTCAGAGTAAAGAGTAAAAGGCAAAGGAAGCGGAATTAGCTAGTGCTTATCTGGTCTAAGATTTACACCCAGGGGTGGTCAAGCTGAATGTTATTATCACAAAATCCTAAATTCAGTAGTAAGGACATGAGAATTGCTTAAGCTGGCACCATTAGATAACAAAAAGTTCAGTGTGCGATAGGTCATCTTTGCTCTTTCTCCCACTGGTTTTCTTTGTTAACAGTTTCAGTAGAAGTTAGAGAAAACAGCTTAGTATTTCCTGCAACACTTTTTTTCTCATGAGTCTGCTTCCAATAATATACAGCAGAGTTATGTTCATTATTCTTGCTTCCTCATTTTGAAAATACAGAATGAACTTCCAAAGCCTTACCACTTTCACCACCAGAAAACAAGTACATAACTTTTCATTTTAAATACATAAGCAAAATCACTATTCGTAATTCCCCCAAGGACAAATCATGTAAGCTGTTGAAAGGCATGTTTCATCTTATATTTGGATAGGATTATAAAAGAAGTCACGATAATACTAATTTCATGACTAAATATTTCTCATCTGTCAAATATATTGTCTTAGAAGAATAAATTTTTAGAATATAATTTCCTACCCTTTGAGGATTATGTTTTCTTCCATTATACAGTATTCCTGATATACATGCATTTCTTTTTTCCATTTTTTAAAAATGCTTATTTATTACTTCAAGTTACATCTCCATCACAGTTCCCTCTTTCCACCCCTCCTGGTCCCACCCAGCCATACCACTCCTAGGTATACATCCAAAGGATTCCTCACCAAACCGTAAGGACATCTGCTCAACTATGTTCATAGCAGCTTTATTTGTAATAGTTAGAAACTGGCATCATTTTCATGTGTTTCGGCTGTGGTGGGATGGTCAAGGTTTGCTGTACTAGCATAGCTGCGTTTTTGTTGGAGTCATATTTCACTGACTTTTGTTGGATCCGTTATTTCGCTAACCTTGAAACTGGAAACAACCCATATGTCCCTCAATAGACAAGTGGATTAAAAAGCTGTAGTACATCTACACAATGGAATACTACTCAGCTATCAGAAACAAGGAAATCCTGCAATTTGCAGCCAAATGGATGGAACTAGAGAAGCTCATCCTGAGTGAGCTAAACCAGACCCAGAAAGATGCACATGGCATATACATGCATTTCTAATAGTCACTGGTGATGCCTGTAAACAAATTTGTATCTGTGTCTAAAATCGTTTATAGATCATCTTATATGTTTGAAAGATGTTTAAAAAATAGTTGATTTTGTTTTGAAGTGAACATACATGATTTCATGTTTTGGCAAATTTGTACATGTATACAATGTATTCATCTTCTATCTGTGCCTTTAATCTACCCACCAAATTATCCTAGACTCTCCCAGTAACCCCTCCAATTTCATGTCCTTTTCTCTTTTTATTTATTTGCTTTACTAAAGTTTTAATTTTTAATCTGTTTATATTTTGTTGTTTGTTTATTATCATAATAATAATAATAATTATTATTATTATTATTTTGAGATATAGTTTCTCTGTATAGATCTGAGTGTCTTAGAAATGTCTCTGTAGACCAGACTGGTCTCTAACTCAGTGATCCACCTGTGTTTTCCTTCCTAGTGCTAGGATTAAAAATGTGTGCCGCCACACCTGGTTCATGTTTCTTCTATTTTAAAGACCTATTGAGTCCAAATAGTATTGTACATGTGTGCATGGACTGTAACTTAAGCAATCTACCTATCACAGGCCACATATCTGATAAAAATCTAACTGATGCTCATCCAGCAGCCATCAACTGTCAATAAATGTTCAGCTATTGAAGGGGTCTCATGAATATCTTCTCGTTCATGCTGGCATGATGCATAGCTTAATCTTGTGTACTTCAAAGTCTAGAGAATGTAACTGCCATGTGTTACCTCTTCTTTTTTTGACTTAAATGTTTTATTTATTTATTATTCATTAATTAATTTATTCATTTATCTTACATGCCAATTGAAACTCCTACCCTCCTCACCTCCTAGACCTACCCTCTCACCTCACCTCCTTGGATGCCCCCTTCCCCTTCTCCTTAGTGAAGCAGATGCCTCCCATGGATATCAACTTGCCCTGACATATCAAGTTATAGAAAAATTGGGTGGAACCTCTTCCACTATGGCTGGTCAAGTCCGTCCATTTAGGGCAAAGGTATACAAAGGAAAAAACAGAGTCAGATACAGCTCCGTTCCAGCTATGAGATGTCTCACAGCTGCACAGCTGCTACATATGTGCAGGGGGCCTAGGTCAGTCCCATGTATGCTCTCTGGTTGGCAGTTCAGTCTCTGTGAGCACCTATGGGCCCAGGTTGATTCTGTATGTTTTCTTGTAGTGTCTTTGATCTCTCTGGCTCCTTCAATCCTTTCTCTCCCTCTTCCACAAGATTCTCTGACCTCCACCCAATGTTTGGCTGTGGGTCTCTGCGTTTGGTTCCATCAACTCCTGGGCGAGGCTCGTCAGAAGACAGTTATGCTAGCCTCCTGTGTACAAGTACAGCAGAATACCACTAATGGTGATAGGGTACCTCTTAAGGGAACATCTACATCATACTCTGCTCCTTTCAATGTCACAGTGCATCAAGGAACAACAGGTAAAAAGATTACAAAAGTCAGAATTGTGAAGTGTTGTGAAGTAGTGTCTTCTGGACATGATAGAGCCATTGCTATCATTAATTCACATACAGCAATATATGTTTATTACAGCTGTTCATGAACTACATATGGCCAGAAATGAATTAATAATATTTTTATGAGTTGCTTAGTATTTATATCACAGTGCATTGCATATATTTTATGAGATAAATTATTTCACATTACCTAATCCTCCCTTGTATTTGTTATATAAGCACACATGTTTCTCTCACACTAATATTTGTGCAACAATAGATCTACATAGAAAGTTTGATCACAAAATTTTATTTTCATTGTTTTTTCCCCCCAAAATTGTTACAAGAACCAAATCAGAGTCAGGTAAGAGTGAATTGCTTTTCTATAGTATTTTTGAGATGTAAATTCATGTAAGATATTTGAAATGATATTGTCTGAAAAGAAACTGAGTTTAGTTAATAGAAATAGCTTTATCAAATTGCTGAAATTTTGAATGATAGAGTTTGAGAACAGTAGTTAAATTAAGTAAATTCAATGTGGTGACTTAAAAGACAGTTGTAAAATAGAATCACCTTCATTTAGTTTGCTATATTTTCTGCTTATGAAACAAATATATAGAGAAACTGGAGCAGAAAATCAGTGACATTAAACTACTACCATTCGAAAAACCAAGGTAAGCTAAAAATCTACCTTTGGCTTTCATCTATGACTATTCTACAGGTTAGCAGAGGCACATAAAAATTATTGCTGGTTTTAGGAAAAGCTTCCCTTCAATATGACACTTGGAAATATGTTAGATATTCTTAGAAGTTTTATGTGCATATACTTGTGTATGTATGCATTTTAAAAGAGTACCATAAAAATTCATGTAGCATTTTCTTAAAGATGTTTTGTATTGGTTTAACAGACTTAAGGCTATTTAAATGAAAATATTAATTTTTTTACAATATTTAAAATAAAAATATGGTATTTATTTTCTCCTGCATAACATAGGACAAGTAGGTGATCATACTGATAATAAAATACACGTGTTATATATGTATGTATATATGAATATGTATATGCATGTGTATATGTATATTTAAAAGCATGTATAAACACACTAGGAAATTTCTAATTTATTGCATATGCAAAGTAACCAGAGTAATCCAGTCACCTGAGTAAAAATCTCATCTGTTTTAATTAATTAATACTGTCTAAGTTACAGAGTTCACAGAAATGCTTGTGATGCGTACCAATTCTGTTAAATAAAGAATAATAGAAATCCCCTCAGTTTTTCTTATTTCTTTGCATTTTTAAACACAAATGCAAATATCTATTTTTCACTGAATTACAGGGAATTTTTTTGTGGCTTGTGTTCAGGTCATTTTTTCTTGATTTGAACACACACACACACACACACACACACAAAGTGCACCCACATAATCTTCTATGGCATGACTGGCTACATTCGGTAAATACGTGGGTGTTTGGTCCTAGACTATAATCCTAAACAAAGTATTATAATTATCAAGGACAGCTGTAGCATCATGGGAAATCACAGTAAAGAGTGAATTATAAAGCATTTGGACTAATTTGTAAACTTGGAATGTACTTATGGTGAGCTTGTTTGTAAGTGGATATGAAGTCCTAAAATACTATTTTATGTGCACCATAGTAGATTTTATAAACACTTTATTTAGGTTGTGGTAATTTTTTTCCAAAACTGTTTTCAAGAATCATGAACTACATTACTTATAACTATAAGAGTAAGCTATTAAGGTTACTCTGTGTTTATTTGGTATATTTAAATTTTAAAGTTTCAGAGTCTTTTGTAATGTTACTTACCAAAGCACAGTGTACAAAAATAAAAAACAAAAACTTGTTTTATTATATGTGCTTGTCTCTATTAGGAAAAAAAATTAAATCTGACAGTAAAACAAAGTCATAACTACACTCCTGTTCTTGAATCCATCAAGGTCTGAGTTAAGAATGCTTGTAACTTCCATCTGCACGTCTCATCCCACTGGAAGGCATTCAGGTGTGTATTTATGGATTGACCATTACGACTCCATTACCAGCTTCCCCAATCTCCCAGGCAAACATGCCCAGGGTTTCTCAACAACAATAGTCACAATTCTTAGAAATGCAAGTTTAAACTTACTGAATTTTTCATCATAGGTTTTTTTTAAGGAAGTAATGAAATATGAACATGTCCTATAAAAATGAAATTTTTGGGAGCCAGAGAAATGACTCAGCCCAGTCAAGTGCCTGGACCTGGTGATCTGAATATGGATCACCAGTACCCACTTGAAGGGTGGTATCTGAGGTCCTTATGTCAAGAGAGGGCATGGTGGGGAAGTGGAGAAAGGAAGTAGGGAAAGAACACAGCAGGGGAGCTGACAGAGATGACTGAATAGAGCAGAAAATCTCTTGACCTAATTAGCCAGCCCTACTAGCCAACAGGTTAGCTACATCATCTCAAAGGAAAGCACTAAATGCAATATAAGAAGTTTACCATCAACTTCCTTCCTCCATATGTGCCTGTTCATGTGTTCATGCATATTATCATACACACTTACACACACGCACACTTAGGAACATTTTATTTAGTGTTTATTTACTATATTTATAACCTTTATTAATGTTTTGGTGTTGAAGAGTTTAAAACTTTGAAGAAACTCATTGTATTCAATAGGCTTCAGCTAAACTCTTTGTTATGACATCTCTTTGAGGATGTTCTTTCACTCTTCAGTCAGTGTCTTTGACTATGATTCCTCAGCCCTGGATTCACAGGAGGAGAAATATTTAGAAGTGTGTAATACAAAGATGTATTACCAGCCTATGTGATTAGTCATTGGCTGAATATGTAAGCATCCTGAAATTCAGAGACAGTGTCTTTTTTCCAACTTTATTTACATTGTTCATCATAATATTTGTTGAGATGATATTTAAGTAAAAGTAATATCTTAAAAGGCATAATAATAACCATCCCTATGAAACAATATAATTGTGAAGAAGTAATCTCTACAAAAATACAGTGCAAACTAATTTAATTTAAAATGTTGGTATGATAAATTTGAACCTGGTCTGACACTGTTAAAATTGCTTTTTCTGAGAAACTCATTTCTAAAACACTCTTAAAAATGAATCATATCATGTACAAATTTTCTGTTTTAGAATCAAAGTATCATTTCATCACTACTTCTCTTCTTTATCTTAATAGTAATTCAGGAACTGTTCATTTACTTTCTGTACAAAAGGTATTTTGTCGTAGAATTGTAGAACATAGATTAAGGATAAATCAAAAAGGATAAAGTTAAATTTCCTTTCCCAACTAATTCTTAATGAATAAATAGTATTAATTTCAATGAATGTTGATTTTATTGGAAAATGTAGTGAGTTGAATGCAGGCAATAAATTTCTTCTAATAATATCAGATACTTTCTTCAAAACCCATCATTTTCTAAATGTATGTAGAAAATGTGGCTATAGATAGTAACCTATTTTCTCTTATTAAGCCTCTGTACCACCTTGTATAATACACTTTAATTATCTTGCCATACATTGCCTGATTTACTGACAATGGTAACTAGACTTAGTGCAGTTTAAGTTAACTAATAGTCCTGTAAATCTGTAAAATGTACATTATTTCATGTTTAGTTTTGGCAAACAAGATTACCTAGTAGTCAGTTCTTCTGGTATGACCTTCTGAGGAGAGAACATAGTTGAATTTTCTCTGGACTTCAATTAATAGACAATAAACTGAGTATTCAAGGTATCTGAGACTTGGTTTCAAATATGTTTTATTGGCCCTAATAAACTAGTAGCAAAAGAACACATTAAAATTCATAATTTGACTACAAATCCCCACATCTAAAATACCCATGTTTTCTTTAAAAGATTATAAAATAGAATAAATTTACTCAGATGATGAGAATTAGTGTGCTTACACATATTCTTTTTTTCTTTTTTCTTTTTCTTTTCTTTTTTTTTTTTTTTTTGGTTTTTTGAGACAGGATTTTTCTGTGCAATAGTCCTGGCTGTCCTGGACTCACTTTGTAGATGAGGCTGGCCTCAAACTCACAGAGATCCGATTGCCTCTGCCTTCCGAGCGCTGGGAATAAAGGCATGCACCATCATGCCCTGCTTACACATATTCTAATATGAATGATTTTCTAGAATGAATGTCCTTGAGAATGAGAATATATAGATTATTTCAAGTCAACTGAAAATGTCCTCCAATAAATCTGTATTAGCACCATAGAGAGGAAGACATGTGAAAACAAACTCTGAGTAAGAACATGAAAACACAAAGCCTATTTAGGCTCCCAATAATGACTAAAGAATGCTACAACCTGTCTTTTTTGGGTGTGTGTATTGTAGCATGGTTATCCTGTACTAAATCATTAGTATTCACTTATGAATAAGTACATGCCATGTGTATCTTTTTGGGTCTGGATTATCTCACTCAGGATGATCTTTTCTTGTTCCAGACATTTGAGGGGAATGGGAGCATGGGGTAGGATGGCAGGACCCAGTTGTGGAAGAAGGAAGCTATGATTGGGATGTTAAATGAAAAGAAAGGTTAAAAAAAAAAAGGAATGCCATAGCCATTCTTTGTTTAGGGCAACCATTAAAATAGAAGGGTCCTGGAACAGGTCAGCACAAATTGTGAAGAAAGGAACAATAGAAACACCTACAATTATAGAAAAAAAAACACAAAAACTTAATTGTTAGGAAACATACAGTTTAGCTCCTTGGAAAAACTGAAAACAAAGTCAAGAAGTAGAAGGCTTTCATGGAACTCCAAGAGAATTTTGAATTATTGGACAACTTTAAAGACTAGACAGGAAGAATTAAAGAGCACTGCTCTTCATCCTGTAATATCCCAAATTTACAAATAAAATGTAAAATTGAGCACTTTTCCTGGATTGGAGTCAGACAAATCTTTATTCTGTCATTGATTCTCCTACCTAGTCGCTGTGATCTCAACATCTCACATTTCAGACCCTTAGGAAATTGAGATCATGAGAGATCACATCATTCACTGCAATTTTGTGAAGATGATATTTGTACAAAATATGTATATATTGTGTTACTTCTATTGTCACTGATTTCATTTGTTTCACTAAAATATTTTAAAGTATTTTTGAGAGTTCCATACACGAATACAGCATTGACAGTATTTCTACTTCTCATCTCCAATATTTTCCCACACTGCCTTAAACTGAAGAGACATTGTATATCTAATTTACTCATGTACATATACACACATATATGACTTGCTGAGCCTATTTAGTGTCTTTTTGCATTTACGAATTAAGGATTGACCACTTGGAACTGGATAATGCATAAGAGGGCTCTTCTTGGAGAGAACTGATTCTTGCTTGTCAGTCTTTGATTGCATGTAGCACTTCACCTAAAGGTGCTGTCCTGTAAAATTTTCCCCATCCACATTGGTATATTGGCTAGTATTGTCACTGTGTAGTCTTTATTTGGACAAAATTCTTACTGCAATCTCATGGGTGCAGTGTCATGAGCCAAATGTTCTTGAGGCTCCTTCCTTCATATCCATCTCCTACTCTTAGACCCTTAACATACAGTGCTCAAGCACTGTCTGAAGCTATTTAAAGGGGGTTCAATAAACATTTAAACTTCCTGAAAAGCTCTCCGCCAATTTCAAAGTCTATTCTGAATATGCGGCCCAGAGTTGCTTCTTGCTAATACGCCCCTTTTCCTTTTATCTGTTATTACTGATTTGGAGTGACATGGAGTGATGAGTTCCTCATTGATAAGTGCCAAACTCCTTGTTTGGCCAGATTTCACACAGAGTCCTTTAAAGGTGATTCTATTATTCCTGGTACTGGTTTTATAAACTGCCTGATTCTGTTCAAACAATTTTAGAAGTTAAAGAAGTTAGATAGTTGATAGAAAAACATTATAGCCATAGTAAATACTCTTGCCAAACACCATGTATCTCATTTGAGACAGGCCTGTGATAGATTTATGACCTCAGATAATCTTTTACTCTAGAGGTGATAAGACTGACTCCAGATGCAAATCATAAATCCAAGTAAGGATTTTAAACTTCTCATGAACTTAGGATATAATGAGGCTACAAACAAATGCCTAAATTTAGTCCACATCTTAATGACAATATATACAAACTATTTTGTTGTAATTCCTTACATCTTCTCGGGTTTGATGTAATCTTATTCTTGTGCATTAAAAAGCAATATTTAGCTGAGTACTGAAATGTGCAATTGTTACGTGTCCTCCTATTGCAATGGTTTTATCTGTTATTGTGATAAATGCCTTTTAACCATGAGGTAATTCTTTGATGTAAAGAGCCCTCATTAAGAGTATAAAAAGAATAGTCACCACAATGAACTAATTGTTGTATCCTAGCTGTATCTATTCTTTCTTTGTCATGTGAATGTGGGTGCCATAGCCACTACCTTCTCATCCCTTAATTATTATTTTCATATAACTCATGGATCAGCTAAAAATCTAAGAGCTCCACCATCAACTTCTGAGATAAGTTGGTCAAAATGTACTTTAGCCCCCTGAAAACTCAGTGTGTGGCCTTCTGGCTAGCAGGCCAAGGACTTGCTTGCTTGTGTTAACTTACAAAAAAAATGGACTGTTTTTTATCACCTCAACCAAAGGAAATAAGTTGATCATTTTAACTCTGGTACTCAGAGGCAAAGGGCTTGCTCTAAGCTACAAGAGATAAACATAGGTTCCTCTCTCTCTCTCTCTCTCCCCCCCACCCCATAGCTAGCTACCTTTAAAAATTAGCTGCAAGAGCCATCTGCAGTCACAGCCACCAGTCCCCGGAGCAGGCCAGACATGGAAGATTGGCTGCTTCTTGTCCTAAGATATCCTGTGCTGTGTGCCAAGGCTTGTCCTTGACAGTGCTGTATCCCTATCATAGCAATTTAGCAACGGAGCTCCTAGTTCTCTGCCTTGTAGAATATTTCTGAATCCTTTTTCTCAATGTTCCTTCAACATTAGGTGTTAAGGTAGAAGTTCCAACTAGGGAAAGTACCATATTACTGCTTATTCTTTGTATATTGACCAGCTGTGTATCTCTATAGTAATCAGAGTCTGCTAATTATTTTACAGTTTTTTTATGAGAAATGAAAGACACATTTATTTGAAGAGATAATAAATATTCAGAATGAGGTTAAAATTATAATTTTTCAAATCAATCAGTCAAATCATATTTCATAGGATAACCACATTTTTATTGTCATTATATTTTTTAATGCTGTATTCAAGGACATTTATTTTAGTATTTAGTCCTGGCATATTAACACTTACTATATTTCTGATTGATAAACTACTTACATACATGTGTAATTGTAGGTGTGATTGCCATGATGGTTTTTTGAGATCATTATTCTTCACTCTAAGCTAATATTTAGTGATGTAAGTAAAATGTATCAAATACAGAGAAGCTTATCACAATTATATGTTTTGATCAAAAATCCCTTTATAAAGTATCTGTACTCTTCTAGGTTGGTTGAATTAAAAGCAAGGAATCTTTAGGTCTGAATTTAAAATTTTTTCCAATTAGTCTCAATTTCCATTATTTTCTACTTTAGGGGACACTTAATTTTTAAAAGAAATAATTTTATCACAAAATTAAATATTTCTGCAACTCCAAAAACCAGTGGGATCCCTAAAGTTTATATTCCAGTATGAATTTTGACTTGTGTTCTGTTTCTGTGTCTTGGAAAAGTATCTTCTTCATTCCATATGTGTTCTTTGTGAATTAGAGGGTTTTTTTTTAATGTTTATTGATTACTTCAGGTTATATCTCCATCATAGTACCCTCTTTCCACCCCTCCCAGTCCCACTCTCCCACCCTCTACCCTCCATCCCCTCAATCACACTCCTCCAGAGTGGAGTGTTCCTACATAACAGTCCCCTGCCCCAGTTCAACAGTCATATGAGGGCCAAGAGCCTCCTCATATACTGTGGGCCTACAAGGCAGCACCAATAGGGCAAAGTGTCTCATGGACAGGTAAAAAAAGTCTATGTTCATGTTCCCTTTGGTGCACTGGTTGTATATTTTTCCTGTACTATATGGTTAAAATCCAGTTATAAGTGAATAGATGCCATATGCATCCTTCTGAGCCTGGGTTAGCTCACTCAGGATGAGCTTCTCTAGTTCCATCCATTTGACTGCAAATGGCATAATTTCCTTGTTTCTGATAGCTGAGTAGTGTTCCATTGTGTAGATATACCACAGTTTTTTAATCCATTCTTTGGTTGAGGGACATCTTGGTTGTTTCCAGTTTCTAGCTATTACAATTAAGGCTTTATGAATGAGAGTTTTAATTGTCACTGTGGTCAAGGTACAAGATCCTTGTCAAATAGAACTTAGCTCATAATTTGTTGAGAATGTGGCTCAATTAGGGTTCCATAGATCTCATAGCTGGTCTTCTATATTCATGATGTCTCTCTATATTTAAAAGAAAAGGAGCGTTTACATATTATAGTCCTATGGAACAAGAATACTTACCAAAAATGTATCACATATTTCAAGGACTCATTTGCTGTCAAAATCTTCTTCTGACTTTAGTGTGATTAACTTTAATGCACAGGTTCAGTTTGAGTAATATTCTTATTTCCTTTTGACTAATACTCCAAGGGCCTGAAGGACCAGGGACTGTCCTTTTGTCCTCCATCTCAACAATGAAATATCTCATTCATCTTTCAGAATTTGGTCTAAAATTCTTGCCTCGTGAAACCTTATTCATCAAATTCCCATCTCTCCATAATGTATATGAAGCATGAATTTCTTTTCTTTTTTTTATATAAGTACTTTATTTTTTTTCTTCAAGTTACATCTCAGTCACAAACCCTTCCCTATTCCCCCTTCCTGTCCCACCCTTCCACCCTCTTCCACCCCAACAGCTTCCCTTTTCAATCCAACAAATGGTTCTTTCTCTTATAACAGTAAATTCTATACAAAACAGCAGAATTAAATATGCCACATTTATGAGAGTTAAATGGCCCAGTATACCTTCCCAATGTCCAGTTCATACATATTTGGCCCCTGACTTTAACTGTCTACCTTCTAACCATCTCCATGAGTTTAAAGTTCTATAACTGACTTAGCTTTCATACTAACTTGCATCACTATTATAACCATCTTCTTAGATCTATAACACCCTCTTGGTTCCTAAACAACTCAAAATTTAGCTATGAGACTCAAGCTGTCTATTCTTCAACCACCTTAGAGAGCTGAGAAGGATAAATATATCTGATTATATAGGAAGTGCAGGGCCTGCAGCTTCCAATACTAAGAAATGACAAACCAGTGACTACTTGGACAGTTCCCCTTTTCTCTCCACACATTCCAGCATCAGTCTTCAGCCTTTTGGTCCTGTTTCTCTGACAGACATTTATTGTAGAGCAGGGATTATGAAGGACTTACCTACCCTGTCTTGGCAGAGCTAGGCTGTCGACTTCCCTGCTACCAAGTTTTGTCCTTTTTGCACAGCAGTCTGTCTGCAGTTGAAGCAAGGACTTTTTACATGCCAAGAGATAGACTTGCCACTAATTCAACCATCTCACACTGGAGATTCTTCAATGCTTATCTTCTACTTGGAGTAGAATAGGGGGTCCTGTCAGGAGCTGATATGTCATGATATCAAAAAAAATCTTAATTTAAGACCACATCTTTGAATGCCATATTCTGCAGATCTCTTGGGGTTTTTGAAGATGCCCTATCTATCTCTTGTATTTAGATAAGCAAATGTTGCTTGTCTCTTAACAACTTGATTACTGAGTAGCTTAGAGAATATCTGTGATACACTGTCCTATAGTAGCTAACAAGGTGACATGTATGCATGACTAAGAGTTTGTTTTTCTTAACTATCCTAAACAGTTTAAGACGGTTGGTATCAAGAGGCCAGAGCTTCACATTTCATTTTTAAGTATCTCTAGGTACGATACCATTAGGAAGCGTTACCTTTAATTTTGTATCAATATACAAAGATCTATTCAAATGTGGCTAAATATACTCTTAATTTTGTATCAATATACCAAGATCAATGCCTATGCGGCCCAATACAATCTTAATATTGCGTCCATATACAAGGGTCAATACCATTGTGGCCAACTATAATCTTAATTTAGTATCAATATACAAATACCAATACCGACGTAGTCCAATACAATCTTATTTTTGCACAATAAACAATGGTCAATACCACTTTAGCCAAATATACTACTAATTTTGTAGCAATATACAAAGGTATAAGGGCATATTCAATAATCTGACCCTTCTTCTTGGTCCTTCCTGTGCTATGTCTATGTCTCAATTTTTCTCAACAAGTTGTTAAATGGTCCTGTTTAATGGGTTGTGGAGGTTAGACCCAGGGTATTCCTTCTTTCCCTTTTCTGTATCCTTCTTTATCTCCTATGTAGGAATTCACGGACTTAAGCATGAATTTCTACTTCTATAGTCCTATAAATGGGATATTTCTTCAGATAACATTTTAACATTTCTCTCTTTTTTTTTCCTTTCTCCCTTTGGTTTTTTTTTTTTTTTCTTTTTTGAGACACGGTTTCTCTGTGTAGCCCTGGCTATCTTGGTACTCACTCTCTAGAGCAACCAGCAGGCTGGCCTTGAACTCACAGATATCCTCTGCCTCTTCCTCCCTAGTGCTGGGATTAAAGATAAGTGCCACCACATCTGGCCATTATAGATAGTTTTGAACTGCCATGCGGTTGCTGGGATTTGAACAGGGTCCTTTGGAAGAGCATTCAGTGCTCTTAACTGCTGTGCCATCACTTCAGCCCCCCAGATAACATTTCTTAAGTCATTTATTTATTGATTACAACATCAGTCTTCTGCTTGTAAGTTGTGACTTCTTTATTTTTTCAGCATTTATCTATTTAGTCAAGTTACATCCTGATCACAGCCTATTCCCTCCTCCCATCCAAGGCCCACCATCCCACCTTATTCCCCCTTTCCCTCTCATCTTTTTCTTTGATTAAATGGCTCTCTAATATCTACCCCCTTCACTTCATCTGTCTCATGAGGGCTAGGAGCTTCCTCTTGCTCTGGGGCCCAACATAGCAGCCAAGCTAGGGTAATGTTTCCCACTAAAAGCAACAAAGCCCATGACTGAGACTTCACCCCCCCCCCCACACACACACACACTTGCTAAGGAATCTCTATGAAGACCAAGTTGCCTATCATCTATATATGTATAGGGGAGTTTAGGCCTAGTCTAAGTTTTTATCCCTTTTTTTGTTTTGTTTTGTTTTAGTATTTCAGTCTCTAGCAACCTAGGTTGGTTGGTTCTGTTGTTCTGTGTCGTTCTTGACCTCTCCAGATCTCCCTATTTCTCCTCCCTCTCTTATTTAGGACACCCAGATCTTCACCTAATGTCTGACTGTGTGTCTCAGCATCTGTTTTGTTCTGCTCCTTGATGGATTTTCTTGTAAGAGAGTTTTGCTAGGTTCCTGTTCCTTTGAGTCTGTGGGTTGTGGGATAGTTATCCTGTCATAAATAGCTAATATCCAGTTATAAGTGAGTATATGCCATGTGTATATTTCTGGGTCTGCGTTAGCTCACTCAGGATGAAGTTTTCAAATCCATCCATTTGATTGCAAATTCCAAGATTTCCTTGTTTGTGATAGCTGAGCAGTAGTAGTTCATCATGTACATATAACTGAGATTTTTATCCATTCTTCGGTTGAAGGACGTCTGGGTTGTTTTCAGTTTCTGTCTATTACAAATAAAGTTTCTATGAACATAGTTGAGCAAATACCCTTATAGTATATTATAACATCTTTTGTGTATATGCCCAGGAGTGGTGTAGCTGGGTCTTAAGGAAGAACTATTCCCATTATTCTGAGAAAGCTCCAGATTAATTTCCAAAGTGGTTGTACAAGTTTGCACTCCGACCAGCAATGGAGGAATTTTCCCCTTTCTCCACATCCTCACCAACATGTGCTATCACTTGGGTTTTTGATATTCGCCATTCTGACAGGTGTGAGATGGAATCTCAGAGTCGTTTTGAGTTGCATTTCACTGATGACTAAGGATGATGAGCATTTCTTCAAGTGTCTCTCGGCCATTGGCCATTAGAGATTTCTCTTTTGTGAATTCTCAGTTTAGCACTGTACCTTATTTTTTCATTAGATTATTTGGTTTCTTGGTGTTTAATTTCTTAAAAATTTTAAGGGAAATTTATTTGTTTCTTAGACTTTTATGACTAACAGTATGAGCACAAGGATCGTGATGGAAGCCAAGAATATTTGTCCTGTGTTATATGTTCTTTATATATAAAATATTCAACTGTTATGTTCATTTACACAGTAATGGATGTCCAAAATACTTGTAAGTTAGACATACCTTTTATCTTCCTAGTTGCTTCCGAAATTACTTGTACCTAAGGGAAATTTTCTACTAAATGATTTTCTGAATAATCACTTTCCCAAAATGGATTTTCCTCACTTACTTTTCCCCTGGTAGTTCTAAAAAATGGAAAGTGCTATCTTATTAAGAACATCTTATTACTTTTATTTTTCAGACACTAAAAATGCTTAAATATGATATAGATAGGCTCATCATCTTCTTTTTGAAGCATTCTATATGTGAATTTCACCTGAGTCACTCTGCTCTTCTAAGAAAGGAATTTGTTTTTTTTTCTGAGTCTCAGAGAATGTGACATATAACATAGGTTGTATGTCAGAACCATTCTCCAGTGATAATTTTGATTTATCATCCTACTGTTTCAAAAATATATCTGTGTATTTATAATGTACCAATGGGATAATATGCTAATACAAGTTGCCATTGTAAAAAGATTCAAATGTCTTTATTACAGGTTAAAATTAGCAAGAAAGATCAATTTTGATAAAGTAAACTATCTTGTTTAGACTTTCATGTTTTCAAGTAGTTAACTGACTATTCAGTTATGGAAGAGCCTCACAGTAACCAATGAGGAATCAAAGCAAGGAAAATGTTCCTTGTGAAGTTCTTATTCAAGACAATGGTACTGTTTTGGATTGATGTTTCTAAGTGGTGTGTAATGGAAGATCCCCATCAGTAAGCTCTGGTCCTGTCTGCACTATGCATTCATTACATTGAGATATATCTTTGATTTGTAGGTGATGCTGGCAGAGCTTGCCACTGTTTGTAACTCTGTCTCTTAGGCTGACACTATACTAGAAAACCCCAAGTTATTGTTGAAAACAAGCCTGACTGGTGTGACTGCAGTATTTTTGAAGCTGATTCATATGAATATTTGTACTTATGTTCAAGTGGATGGGGAAAAGACCAGGAGTTATACAAAGAACTTCAGATAAGTAAGGAATGCTGAGAGTAGGAGAGACAGTCTTCTCTAGAGAAAAGCAAAGCAATTGATTATCCAATAACAAATGGTCAACCCTGAGAACGTATATACGTTACATTATACAGACTGAACATGTTATACTTAGAAATAGATATCTATATAAAAATATTTATATGCTTGCAATAACAATTAAGGATTAAAGGCCATGAATTAAAATTAAAAAGCAAGTAGATTCATGTAAAAGGATTTAGAGGAAGGAAAAAGAGGGGAGGAATTAAATAATTATAATGTAATCTTAAAATATGAAAGAAATCATTGAAGAAAACTCATAGGAAACTATTCCCAATCCTTAACCTTGTACCATATTCTAGTAACTTCATCTAGTCCCTTAAATTTTTTGGAATAAGGTTCTGTATGTAAACTTAATATTCACCAATGAAATTAATTTTTTTAATTTAATGTCCTCTAGCATTTGTGTAATTTGCTGCTTAATTGGGAGGAAAATTAGTATCAAAAGTAAGATTATATATATATATTTTTTTTTCATTTTACATTGTAATTGTAGTCCCTTCCTTTCCCTCTTCTCCACAGAAAATGGGAACCCTCTCCCTCTCCTCCATAGTATCCCACCCCAGAATATTCAGTTGCTTCAGGTCTGAGTACTTTTTCTTCCACTGAAGCCAGTCACCACAACTACATTGAGAAGATATGATCAAAAATAAAAAAATCAGGTGTCATACTCCTTGCCAGAGATAACCTCCACTCCACTTGCTAAGGGCCCACCTGAAAACCAGCCTGCCCTTCACTTACATATGTGTAGGGTGGCCTAAGTCCAGTTCATGCATGAGTTTTGATTGGTAGTTCAGTCTCTATCAATCCCATGGACCTAGGTTAGTGTCTCTGTTTGTTTCTCGTGGAGTTCTTATCTCTTCTAGGTCTTTCTGTCTTTCCCTCCATTCTTCCATAAGATACCACACATTCCTTCTAATGTTTGGTGGTCTCACCCCTTGTTTGGATCCTCTGCTACCTGGAGGTTCTCAGAGGACAGACTAAAAAATAAAACAAAGTAAGACTTTTCTTCTTTAAAAGTCCAAGTGGATCAAACACCTTAGCATAAATCCAGATACACTAAGCCTACTAGAAGAGAAAGAAGGGAACAGCTTGAAATCATTGACACAAGAGATAATGTCCTAAAGTGAACACCAATAGCTCAGGCTCTAAGACCAACAATTAATAAATGAGACCTCATGAAACTGAAAAGCTTCTGTAAGGCTATGGACACTGTCAAGACAACAAAACAGCAGCCAAAAAAAAAAAAATTGGGAAAAGATTTTTACCAACAGTAGATCTGATAGAGTGCTAATACCCGAAATATATAAAGAGTTCAAAAAAGTAAACACCAACAAACTAAATATTCCAATTAAAAAAGGATTCATAGTTAACTGAGTGTTCACAATAGAAAAAAAAATTCAAATGGTACAAAAGCATAGAGGAACATTTTAAGCACTCAAAGAAATGTTCAACATTCTTAGTCATCTGGGAACTGCAATTCAAATCAACACTGATGATCCATCTTACACCCATCAGAATGGCTAAGATCAAAAATTCAAGGGACAGCACATGCTAACAAGGATATGGAGAAAGTGGAACACTCCTCCATTGTTGGTGGGCATGCAAACTTGTACAACCACTTTGGAAATCAATCTGGAGCTTTCACAGAATAACGGGAATAGTTCTTCCTCAAGACAGCTATAACACTCCTGGACATGTACACCAAAGATGCCCACAATACTGCAAGGACATTCACTCAATTATGTTCATAGAAGCTTTATTCATAATAGCCAGAAGCTAGAAACAACCTCGATGTCCCTGAACTGAATAAAGAATAAAGAAAATATGGTACATTTACACAATGGAATACTAGTCAGCTATTAATAACAAGGAAATTTATGAATTTCATAGGCAAATGAATGGAACTAGAAAACATCATCCTGAGTGTTGTAACCCTGCCTTTCTTGCCTTCTGATGCCAGAAAGATACACATGGTAAGTACTCACTCACAAGCAGATACTAGCCATTTAGTACAGGATAACCATACTAAAGTACACAGACCCAAAGAAGCTAAGTAACTAAGAGGGCCCAACAGAGGATACTTGAAACTCACTCAGAAGGGGAAAGAAAAGACAGAAGAAGTAGTTGAAGAGAGGGAACTGGGTAAGAGAGGTAAAGAGGGGTGAAATGAATGGGAGTCAACTATGGGGAGGGAGGGGGAAAGTGGTGAATGGGAAACTGATGGGTAGTCATCCCTGAGACAACAGGAGACTGATACCAAGGTAGGCCCCTTTTAGGAGATGGGGATAACTCTAGGTGAGACTCCTACCAGCAGAGATATGGAGAATGAAGAGGCCTCTCCCTTGCTAGGTAGAACTTCAATGGGAGGGAGTAAAAAACAATCCTCCCACAAACTCTTAAACCCCAAATTTACCTTATATACCAGATATGCAGGGGTAAAAATATAGCAGACAATGAGGGAATGACCAGATCCAACCTTAGACCTACCCCCAAGGGAGAGAGTCAACCGCTATCACTATTAATAATACTCTGATATGATTACAGATGGGAGCATAGCACAATTCTTCTCTGAGAACCTCCATGCAGCAGAGGATCCAAACAGAAGCTGGGACTCTTCACCACACATTAGGCAGAGACAAGAGGAAATTGTAGAAGAATGGGCAGAAGGACAGCAAGACTGGGAGGAGATAAAAACTCCACAAGAAGACCAACAGAGTCAACTAACCTGGATCTATGGAGGTTCACAGAATCGGAGCCAACATTCAAAGACCATGCTGGACCTAGGTCCCCTACACATATGTAAGTGATGGGCAGGTTGGTTATCAAGTGGGGCCCTAGCAAGTAGAGAGGGACTGTCACTGGCAAGGACTATGGGGCCTGCTTTTTGATCACTTCTCCTCACCAGGGCTGGGGTGCCTGCCTTCAGTGGAAAAGGAAGTGTTCAGATATGATGGGACTCATATGCTAGGATCAGATGGTATAGAGTGGCTAAGGGAGGGGGCTCCCTTTTTCTGTAAAGAAAGGGAGGGGAGATGAGAGAAAGGGACAGAAGGGTGAGACCTGAAGGAGGGGAAATAGGGGGCTATAATTAGATTGCAAAATGAAAAATTATATTAAATTAATTCAAAGTTTAAAATTTGAATTGACCTGAAGTCTTTGCATGATTTTATGTTGAGTATGTATCTCTGTATCTCTTTCTCCCTCATCCCTCACTTTAGGGAAAGGTCTTGTCTGAGTAGTCTAGGCCAGATTTGAATGGGAGACATAAAATCTACTTCTATTGTATCAGCAATTGATGCAATCATTAATTTTCTGCTATACTTTATCTTTTTTTTTAAATGTGTAGATGGTTGGATTCTGTACACATGGTAATATGAGTCATACCATGAAAAAAAATCTATGTATCTTTTTTAGCTGTGAATTCCCTCAAATTGTGTTGTTAGATATTTTTCATATAATAGCCCATTATATTTAAGTATATTTGCTTTGTCTAATTTTCTGATTCTGTATCAATTCACAAATATAGAGTGAGATGTAATCATAAGTTAACCATAAAATAATTAAATACAGGAACAAACTGTAAATTGGGAATAGCAGATCAGAGGCTAAAAACATAAACTAAGAAGCAAATCATGGCTAAGAAAGAAAATAACAAGTTTACATCAAACGTCAGAGCTTTAGAGGTTTGTTTTAATTAAAAAAATTGTAACTTTTATTTTCTTCCTACCAAAAATCTCAAAGAAGAAACATTTTAAAAAGACACGAATAATATCTTGACTAATTTGTTGGACCCTGCTCACTGCTGATATCAGCAGAACTATTGGATAATTCCATTCCTTTGAATTAATATTGCACAGGTATTTTGTGGTAGATCAATGAAACATTTTTTCTTGGTTTGGCTTCATGCACTGTTTTCACATTTTGTTCTTTACTTTTCTTGTAGTCCAATAAACGTATCACAAGGTCACACATGTACACATCATATATGTGTTCATGTGCATGGGAAACAGTAAATCTAACTCTCTGCTTGAATGAGATCAATATATATATATATATATATATATATATATATACACACATACTCTTATATATGTATATGAATCACATAGGTAAGACAAAATATCCTATATATTTACAAATGTATATGTGTATATAAGATCTTTTGACTCACCTATGTGATTTATATAAAGTGTTCAGCAAAAGACAAAAAAAAATTGGAAGTAATCAAAGTGAGAAATGAATTAAACAAGAAAGGAAACAGAAAATGTCTGCTATGGAAGTTGAAAATTAGAAAGAAAAATAAAACAAGATGCAAGGGACAGAGAGGGAATGGGAGAGGGAGGGAGAGAGAGTTTAAGGGTTTGGTGAAACCCTAGCAAGTTTAGCACAGTTCACCCTTTCTGGAGAGAAACTTACAGAGTGCTAATGACAAAATCATAAAACATCTAAGTCCCAGCCTTACTCCTGAGTAATTTTCAGTGTATTTTTCTATTTTCTTAACATTTTGCCCTATCTACCACAGGAGTTATGAGGACAAATTAACCAACCTAGACATTTGGTTTGACCTTGTTATCAATGCTGCTCAAGAGGCTGATTGCAAGTACCACGCCTCCTATTTATAGCCAACATGGCACTCAGTGGACATATAGACACTCCAGGAAGCAAATCTGGATGTTCATATTTGCCTGCCATGAAGGTCAGTACGACATGATTGAAAATCCCTATAAATGTCTCTCTTAAATGCCTAAGGAATATAGTGGTCTATAAAACAATACTGGTAGAAGACCAATGCATTCATGTTCCTTGCAGCAATGCAATTTTAATATCATTTTTAATACTTAGATTTATAACAAAAAGCAAAGTGCCAAAATAATGTATTTTAATATGAACTGAAAAGCAGTATTAAATTCATTACATATGCATACATTTATTAAAATAGTAATATGCTGATGGTGCACTCGAGTGTTGAGGATATACATTGCCTTTTCTGTGAGCATGAAGACTAAAAAAGACAGACCTCAACAATAAGATTTAATATATAATTAGAGTAGAAATGGCATTTAGAGAAAGCTGTTCTGAGCATTATTGAGTCTATAACATTGAGGTTTCATGAAAGTTAGATGTAAGAGTGCTGAGGGAACAGAATCATAATCACAGGTAAATGTCTACACAGATGCTCTCAGTAGTGCTGAGTTTGTGACAAGTCAATGAAACGAAGCCAGCCTGACTGGAACTAATGATGTTAGAATCTTGACATGAACTTGGAACTTGAAAGCACTCAATACTTGTTACCCATGCTAAATCCTAAAGTCCTATATTAAACACAATGATAACAATGGAAAGTTTAAAAAAATCAGAGCAACAATTCTATTTAAACTTTTTTGCAAACTTTGTTTCAGATCTGAGACATTGTCCTATGCAAAATGCTATAAATCACATGGGCTCTCTCTGTATAGTCAAAGATCACTTGATTATCAAAGATATTTAGGGTGTGGTTTTAGTGTTAAATATGCCTCCATAGTTTTAGGTGTATAATTAAACACTTGATTTCTTTTGAACTCATTTGAGAAAGTTATGGAAATTTTAGGAAGTAGAGGTTTAGTGGAGGAAATGCATCAATAAGGCTAGAATTTGAAGTTTGTAGCCTGCCTAAGCTTCCCACTGAGTTCCTTTTGTGTTGACCATCTATTGCTAGGTGTGGGGCTTACCCATAGATGTGGTTTGTATACAAAGAGAGACTCCATTGGAAGTGAAGAAAACAATTTTTTTTCATGGCAATACTTACCAATTTGAGACAGCTTCTAGGTTAGAAATTTCTCTTTTAAAAATATGTATTTTTAGCTAGATTATAAAGTAGTAAGTTTCCCTATGCTTTACATATTGTTACTTTTGTTTGCTCTTAGTTTTTGCCTATCCTCTTGTTGATTAGTGTTTAATTTCTTTCACCCATAGGTGCTTCTACTTACATATTCAATGTATTTTGCTATCCCCCCCAGGTACAGATGTGGGATAACTCCCTGTAAGTTGATATCCTGAGGACCTATACATATTCCCAAAAGCAACACAGGAGGGTACAGACATTACTCTTAATTACTCACCAAAACTAGACAGCAAGGATCCCTTGCTGAATTTCCACATACCTTTGGATCAGGTAGTAGAATATTCTATCTGGATCAATATTGTTATATTCTTTTCTGTAAAGTCTTCATAATGCTGGAAGGGGATACACAATTGCTAAGGGAGAAAAGTCATCACTGGTCCTGCCTAACTGTTGACATTGCTGGCTGTTATACTCACCTGCCAGGTGATACACGCTCATTTCCTTAATGGTGTCATGTACAAATATGAACATAGACCAAACTGGAACATTAACCACACCAAGTATGTGCAATTAGAGGAATTCTGATTCACTGCTAAATAAAATGCAAAATTATTCTTTTGTAAGTCATTTCATCCACCTCTAGGAACTAAATATGTTCGTAGCATTGTGATGGCTAGTCTTTGTTGTCAACTTCACTTACCCAATGAGCCATCATATTTTAAGAATCTAAATATATAATTACAAAAAGTTGGATCAGTTATAATGTCCATGGTACCTATTTTCATTATTTTAGTGAGACAAAACATCTGATGAAAACAACTTAAACATAGGATGGTTTATTTTGTCTCACTCTTTGAGGGACATGGGGAAGTAATGTCAGGAGCATGAGTTGGTAGCCACATTTGACTGATGGATTTCACTGGTTAAAACAGATGATTGATTACTGATCCTCTGCTTAGTTTTTGTTTTTGTTTTTTGTTTTTTGTTTTTTTCATTTTTATTTAATCTAGCTGCAGTCAATGGGATACTGTTCCACACAATCAGGGGACTTCCATTCTCAATGAAGTATTTCTAGAAACACCTTCGCAGACAAGGCAAGGGATATGTTCCCATGATTATTTACAACCAGTCAAGATAGCAATTAAGATTGATCATTATATGGTCAATATACCCCTCCAGATCTTTCTATTCCTCAAAAATGCCACATGAAGACCAATAGAACCAACTAACCTAGGCCCCTAGAGGCTTACAGAGACTACAACAACAACTCCCCCCACCCACACACACACACAAAGAAAAGAAAAGAAAAAGCATACATAGACTGGCCCTAGGCCCCTACACATGCGGAACCCTGAGCAAGTAGAGCTGGGTGATGGGGCAGTCTCTGACATGGACTCTGTTGCCTGCTAGTGGAATACCTTACCTTAGCTGGGCTGTGTTTCTGGGCCCCAGACTAAGAGGAAGTTCTTAGACTCATGTGATTTGATGAGCCCAGGTGAGTCCATATGTGGTGTCTCCCTTCCTCTGAGGATAAAGGGAGGGGAGAAGGAGAAGAGAGTCAGAGGGTAGGGCTGGGTGGGGAAGACAGAGAGGGCTGTGATGGGAATGTAACTTGAATAAATAAATTTTTTAAATAAGAGTAAAATGATTCAAGGGAAAAATATAACAAATTTTAAATTAAAATAAAAAATAGTGGCCATTATATAGCCCCTCATTAGATAAACTTGGAACCTGTAGAACAACAACACAGTCAGATATTCAGCACAGAAATGACTTGACCTTTCAAACCAATAGGGTCAAGAGAGATATCTAGACATATTTACAAGTGAGGGAAGCCAATCTGTTGTTACTTCACTATGTCATTTCAACCATGTTATTTTTGAGAAAAGGCTAAATTGTGACTACATTGAAAAGCTGAGTGGTTGTCACTAGTTCCTTGGTAGCAATATATGAAATTTCAGATCACAAATATTAGGACAGTGAAACTATTTTAACTTTAATCAACACAGAAGAACTTATATCATGATAGATTTGTGAAACTTGGTGAAATGTACAATGTCAAGATGAACAACAATACAAACTGGACTTTGGTTTATTGACTGCAATCATATGCCACTCTGCTATGGGAAAGTGACAAATTAAAAGGCTAACATAAGTATCAAATAATGTGATTCTCTGTATTTCTTGCTTACTTTGCTGTGAACTTAGTATTCATCTAAATATATAACATCTGCTAATTAAGAACCTAAGTGGTATACCAGCATTGAAATGTATGTGACTTATAAACCTAAAGAATGATTCATAGAACATAAATCTCCGAAACAATTTTATCAGCATCTACAATATTTTATCGACTAGTCATAGCAGAAGAGAAGACTCTTTAAGACAAGTACTTAAAATATATGCTCAGCCCTACCTGGAACTCTTTGATAGGGATTAGTATTTACATATGACTAATATTCCCCATTTCATGTCTCTTTCATAATGTCAAAATAAAATTACAGAATAAAGCTATTGAAATTGGGAGGAAAACTGGATAGAACCTGTGTAAATGATTTCATAAAAGAGAGCTTCCCTTTTAGATACACAGTGCCAGGAATAATGGGAATACCATGTACATCTTATCAGGAACCAAAAACAATTTTGAAAAAGTAATTGAGATGTGGAATGACCAATATCCACATGCACATTTATTCACCACATGCAAATAAATCAATAAATCAACATCATAATGCAATTTCATCACTATTCTGCATATGTCTGTTTCCATGTTTCTTGTCACAGACTTATGTATTACAGCTGTGAAATGAGCTAACATAAACCCCATACAAAAATACAAACCTAGGAAACTGGTAAATTATACCTAAGTGGCTTCTACACTCCTTGTACTATTTAATCCCCACACTATTTATTCTAAAATTTCAACTATGTTTATCTTGGGGAAAACTCTAGTTTCAGAACATTTTTAATTTAAAAATGTCATAAGGTGCTTGAGGCATGCCTTTTCATTTAGTATTACAGTACTAAGACTCAACTAATATTTTACTTCATCTTTGGATCTTCTATAATATATCATTGCCTGATCTGCTACAATGAACTTGGATGTTGTGTTTATTGACTATCTGTGAGTTGTGTTCAGCTTTTGTTACTTGAACATTATTAACATAACAATCTGTCTTTTGTTGTACAGCACAAGAAAATTCTATGTTGCAGAATGGGCAATAATCAAATTAAGGAAAGAAAATAATTACAAAAATTTCAGTTACATGTGAAAACTTCTATAGATATTAATTATGCCCAACACTTAGAATTGCAAGTTTTAATTTTTTCTGATAAATGGAATGTAATAGTGGTTTTTATGAATATTTCACTGATTAAAATGAAGTTAAATATCATATTTGTTCATTTCTAATGTTTTGTGATTTTTATCATTTATTTGTACATTTTATTAACAATTAAAATGTATTCTCTTAGTATATTGTTAGCTTGTACTTAAATTAGATAAATTTAGCAAACACTATTTGTTGTGAGAGTTTTTCCACCCACAACCCTCTTCCCAGACATAATGAATCAGACTCAAAATAGATTTACAAATACCTAGGCCATATAACTAGGCTAATTCCCTGATTAGATTCCAACTAAACTGATCAAATTATTATAGTCTAAGTTCTGCCATGTGGCTGCTTACCTCTGATAAGTTACCGTGTGTGTGTGTCCTCTTCCATATTCTCAGTGAGTCTTCTGGCTCCTGGCACTATCCCAGAATCCTCTTGCTTACAAGATGTACCACCTCCTATTTCTTGCCTAAGCTATAGTCCATCAGTTTTATTATTGAAAGGTAGTTTCTATATAAACATAAGAGATTCTCTCCACAACTATGAAATAATATTCATGGTCAAATTATTAAAAGTTTTATGAAGATAATACCATTTATTCAATAAATGTTTTTTATATAAGATCTAAAAATGGTTCAGCTTTGTAATTTTTTTAAATACTTTATTTTTTTTCTTCAAGTTACATCTCAGTCACAAACCCTTCCCTATTCCCCCTTCCTATCCCGCCCTTCCACCCTCTTCCCCCCAGCAGTTTCCCCTTTCAGTCCAACAGATGGTTCCTTCTCTTATAACAGTAAATACTATACAAAACAACAGATATAAATATGCCACATTTATGAGAATTAAATGGCCCAGTATACCTTCCCAATGTCCAGTTTATACATATTTGGCCCCTGACTTTAACATTCTATTATCTAACCATCTCCATGAGTTTAAAGGTCTATATCTGACTCAACATTCATACTAACTTGCAACACACTTTTAAGAGTATATTCTTAGATCTATAACACCCTCTTGATTCCTAAACAACTCAAAATTTAACCATGAGACTCTAGTTGTCTATTCTTCAACCACCTCAGAGACCTGAGAGGGATAAATATATCTGCTTATATAGGAAGTGCAGGGCCTGCAGATCCAAAACTAAGAAATGACATACCAGTGACTGCCTGGACAGTTCCCATTTTTGTAATTTTTTAAAATTTTCTTATTTCTTTGAATTGTATTTTTAGGACATGTTTGAGCAGATGCATGTACATATTTCATGATCATGTGGAACCTGTAATGGCTGTCTTCATAAACATTCTCCATCTTATTTGTTGGAAATAGGTTCTCTCACTAAACCTGGAATTCAACAATTCAATTAGACTCACTGGCCATCAAGCCCAGGATCCTCCTGCGTCTACCTCCCAAGCACTGCAATAACAGAGACCTGATCCCATTTCTGATGTTTGCATGGGGCTGAGGATCTAAACTCAGTGTCTATTGCTTAGATAGCAGTCATCTGAGCCATGTTCCCAAGCTTCAAGTTTGAAAATTTTGTACTTTGACATACATTTGATGTATCACTTGTCTTCTATATTTATGATCTGGGTCTGCTTTCATCATTTCCTACTTGAATAATCAGTTTTCTATCAAAAATCACTTTCATTTTGAATGGGAGATCAATGCAATTCATATTATTTTACTGTGTATTTTACAAACAACTAGAAAAGAGTACCTCAAAACTCTGAACCCAAAATTATGATCAAAAGATAGAAAGGCTAATTTTCTTTATTTTTTGTTATGAATTTTGTTCATCTATTGCAACACAACATTATACCTCATAAATATGTACAGTTGAAATATTTAAAGAGGAATTTTCAATTATTTCTCAATACCACTGAATTCCAAGATCTTTTAAAAATAAAATAATACCTTGCTGGTATTCCAAAGTAGACAATATTCTGGGTGTGTAAAATAGTATACACAAAGACGAGAAAGCCATGATAGGAAAAGCTAAATATATTAAGGTTCAGAGTTGTGAATTGAATTCATTTGTTAAATTAGATCTAGAGAATATTTTGTTTAAAAAAAGTCTTTTAAAGGACCTATAACCTGGAGCATTTGTTACATGACCAAAAAGAAGTTAATAAATGTAAACACTAAATATTTTACACTACAAATTAATGTAATATAAATTAAGAATACTTAATCAGGACATAATTAACATATTTTCATTGTCAAGAGAAAAGCTAGTTGAAGAGATACAGGGCATACAACATGTGCTCATTCTTTAGGATATTAAATTAATTGATTTACATGCCACTTGGAAGTATGCAACAATAATAAATTTTTATTTATATGAAGTAATAAATTCTAAGAACAAGATTTAGGAAAATCCATAATTAGCAAATAATACAATAAATTCAATTTATCATCTGTTGGTTACTAATAATATTTCTTAGCTTTGCCTTGAACAATACCAATTTTTCATTTAATTTAAAAACTAAAAGTATATGGTAATACTATTTATGAAGTAGTGCTACTCCACATTGAAGCAATTTTGCTAATGTGAGAATTTTTGTATTATGCTTTATCCTATATGTCAGATGAACAGAATATATTAACTTAAACACTGTTAAATTTTAGTAATAAATATTTCTTTATATCTTGGTGAGTGTAACCTTATTCTCAAGAGTCAGAACACTCGGCAACTGTTTTTCCAGAGTAAAGTAAAATCAACATCAAATATCCATACTTATTCATTTGTGAGACATAAAGTAATGCCTCAGAGAAAAGCAGTTTATCTTGTTTATCACTTTGAAATTTAATGCTATGTACTCTAAGTGCTCCCATGTGTCCAAGGACATTATTTCCTGTTTTGAACTATTGATGTAAAATGAGTTACATACATAGTCTACACTGTACTTTGAACTAAAATGACTCATATAATATTGATCAGATCTCTGATTGTGAAAATGACTATATCTACAGTTATTCTTAAATAATTATAAATATTTTACCTATAATGATAATTATTTTAAATATATGAACTAATTGACTCACTCTAATTACTTTAACTAGGTAAGATATTTAATGAAATTATCCCATTATTATCCTAACACATGTTAAAGCTCAGGAATAAGCAGGATACTTAATACCCATCACTAGAATTTGTTAAGACAATTTTAGTGACATGATTCTTTGTTGGAGCTTGTGCACAGAGTAGTCTACAAATGTTGAGAAGCCAAACATGAACTGACCTCATAGTTTCAATATATTCATGACATCTGACAAACTAGTCCTAATAGAACAAAAGCAAAATAACTATCATAATCTAATACCTTTTTCAAAATTATCAGTTATCTTTTAAATCTCTTATATGAATGCCTTAACTTTATTGGTGAGATTCCTTGTCCTAGTTATGGTTCAATATTTCTATGGTGAAACACCATGCCCAAAGCAACTTAAAACAGTAAGTGGGTTTTTTTTTTTGGCTTATATTTCCATTCCTCTGTTCATCTCAAAGGAAGTCAGGAAAGGAAATTAAACATGACAAGATCCTAGAGGCAGGAGCTGATGCAGAGGCCATGGAGGGTGCTGCTTACTGACTTGTTTCTCATGGTTTGCTTAGGTTGCTTTAGTATAGAACCCAAAACCACCATCCCAGGGATGGCACCATCCACAATGGGTAATGGGCTGGATCCTTCCTAGTCATCAATAATTAAGAAAATATGTACAGTCTGCTATTGCAGAGACATTTTCTAAACTGAGGTGTCCTCCTTTCAGATGATTTTAGCTTGAATCATGCTGACATAAAAATATTTATAATATTCCTAAATATTATAATTTAATGTACTATATTCAAATGTATAAGAGTTATGAACATCTTCAGCTTATTCAGAGGCAAAATGCAGAGGCTCACTTAGGTTTGTATCAGTTATCTTTCTCTTGCTGTGACAAAACATCATGAACAAAGAAACTTATAGAACGAAGGGTATAAGTGGTTAGTGGTTACAGAGAGACATGAGTCAATCACTATGACAGTGGGAAAGAATGGCAACAGGTAGACTTGGTGGCAAAAATTCTGATAACTCACATCTCAAACTGAGACAGAAAAGAGAGGGGAAAAAAAGTGGAAATGGCTCCTGACTTGAAACCTCAAATATTTTCTCCAGGGAAACTACAACACCTCCTAAACCTTGCCAATAATATCACTAACTGGGGACAAAGTATGCAAACGCCAGAGCCTTCAGGGTACATACTCATTCATATCATCGCAAGGTTACTCAATACACATCAAAACTCAGGTAAAGGATACTGTAAATTTATAATTTAGCTCTGTTTTCCATTCTCCCACAAAAAAAAGACCAATGCTGTAAGTTCTTCCCAGATATGAGTAAGCTCAGACATTTTAAGGACACTTTAAGCGCACAACTGTTACTTGATTTTCTTCCAAGGGTCTTCTTTGCTTGTGAGAAACAAAAGAAAATAAAAGGAAGCATAAATATATAAAGTATTATATCTCCACAGCCTCGCCAACATATGCTGTCTTTTGAGTTTTTGATGTTACCCATTCTGATAGATGTGAGATGGAATCTCAGAGTACTCTTGAGTTGCATCTTCAATAAATGGTGCTGGTCTAACTGGATGTCAACATGTAGAAGAATGCAAACAGATCCACACTTATCACCCTGTACAAAACTTAAGTCTAAGTGCATCAAGGACCTCAACATAAATCCAGACACACTAACATTAATAGAAGAGAAAGTGGGGAAAAGCCTTGAACTCATTGGCACTGGTAGCAACTTTCTGAATAGAACACCAATAGCTCAGGCACTAAAACAAAAAATCGATAAATGGGACCTTATAAAATTGAAAAGCTTCTGTAAGGCAAAGGACACTCTCCTTAGAACAAAACAGCAGCCTACAGACTGCAAAAGGATCTTCACCAACCCAACATCTGACAGAGGGCTAATATCCAAAATATATAAAGAACTGAAGAAATTAAACACCAAAAAATCAAATAACCTCATCAATAAATGGGCTACAGAGCTAAATCGAGAATTCACAGAAGAGGAATCTCCAAAAGCTGAGAGGCATTTGAGGAAATGTTCAACATCTTTGGTCATCAGGGAAATGCAACTTAAAACAACTCCATCTCACACCTGTCAAAATGGCTAAGATCAAAAACTCAAATGATAGCACATGTTGGCAAGGATGTGGAGAAAGGGGAACACTCCCCCACTGCTGATGGAACTGCAAACTTGTGCAACCACTTTGGAAATCAATCTGGAGATCTACCTCAAGACCCAGCTATACCCCTCTTGGGCATATATCCAAAAGATTTGAAAGGAAACCACAAGGACATTGCCTCAACAATGTTCATAGCAGCTTTATTTGCAATAGCCAGAAACTGGAAACAACCCAGATGTCCTTCAACTGAAGAATGGATAAAAAAAAAAAAAAAAAAAAAACTGTGGTACATTTACACAATGGAATACCACACAGCTATCAGAAATGAGGAAATCATGCAATTTGAAACCAAATGGATGGAGGTAGAAAAGCTCATCCTAAGTGAGCTGATGCAGTTCCTGAAAGATAAGCATGGTATATATTCCCTTATAAATGGATATTAACCATACATCACAGGATAACTATTGTACAACCCACACACCCAAATAGATAGGAACCTAGCATATCTATCCTCGGAAAAACTTTACCCACCAGTGAGTCATGGAATCTGCTTCAGGTTAGTGGAACACCACACCCTAAATGATGTTCCCTATCAAGCTCCAGTACAAATGGAAGCTCTTGGCCCTCACATGATGCAAGATCTGAGGGAGTATGATATGTGAGGGCCTACCTCATCTGAGGAGAAGGAGAGTACCAAGTAGAGGAAGAAGGAGGGAGGGAGGGAGGGAGGGAGAGAGGGAGGGAGGGAAGGAAGGAGGGAGGGAGGGAAGGAAGGAGGGAAGGATGGAGGGAGGGAGGGGCCAGGAGGGGAGGAGGGAGGAAACTATATTCTAGAAGTAAATAATACTTTTTTAAGAAAAGTGTTAATAAGCTTAAAAAATACAATAAAAGTACAATATAAAATTTTCAAACTATAATTTACCAAAGGTATACTTGCCTTACTGGCGTGAAAAGAAAATGGCCTTAATTTCAGATTAGAATATTAGATGGCAGGTGGCCACATAGATTACACAAAATTGATAGCAGCATAAAAGTTCTTTTTTTTTTTTTTTGGAGAGGTATAGGATATTTCCATGGTTTGACATTAAAAAGCAGGTAACAGGTTTAAAACACTGTAAATAAACTAAAGGTTATAGCTGTTCAACCTGGTTTTATAAACCTCCAAGAGTTGAAAAAACTTAGAGCTAAGGTAAAATACATGAAATGTGTGGTGTTAGCCCATGCCTTTAACTCCAGCAGAGACAGGAGGAGCAGTATGGAGTTAGTTGTCTTATAAATTTTAGAGTTACAAGGAACAGGGTGGTGATGGTGCACACCCTTAATCCCAGCACTCAAGAAGAGTACACCCTTAATCCCAACACACTAGAGACAGAAACAGGCAGATCTCAGAGCTCAAGGTCAGTCTGATACAAAACAAGCTCTAAATAGAGAAAAACTCCAATCCAGGGGTGGTGGAGCACATCTTTAATCCCATCAGTTGGGAACCACATATCTTTGATCCCAAGAATTAGAATGCAGAGACAGCCACATAGGATTTGGAAGGATTTAAGTTTAAAAGCTACTTACAAAAGGCATGCTGCAATTCAAACAAATTGTCCTTTGATATCTCAAAATATATACACTAAAGGTTTGTTTAGCTCCAAATATCAAAATTATTTCTTCTTTAATCTGAATTGAAAGATAATACTTTATATATTGTCAAAAAACCAAATTTGCTCCAGGAAAAATATTACCTGACCCCCCCTCCAAAAAAAAAAACAAGGTAATTGTCCCAGAGTTAGGATTAGGGCAGGGCTCTGTTCTTACCTTTCCAGGACATTTAAAGCATCCATTCAAGGAATCCAGGGACAACTGGACAATGGAAACCTCAGCAGAAAACAGATCAGACACCAAAGAAGAGGAGTGGCCCAGGTGATCCAGCCTTGCAGACTTCCTCAATAGCCACTTGTGTTTTAAATTATCCAATTTGAGAGTGCTTCAGAAAGGACTGTGCAAGACCTTTCTCCAACAAATAAATTCCAGAATTATTCTGAATATATTCTGAAATCATTTTTTTTTATTTTGGTGGTACTTAGATTGCTATGCTCAACCCAAAAACCCCAATTAAAAGAGTTACTAAGAGATAGAAGATTAATTTATATGGTTGAATATCAATACAATGGCCTTATATGTAAGATACTCTATATTAGAGATCACAGAACACAGTAGAAGAAAAAAATCAGTAAGTGTATGTATAGTGAAGTGAGAATAAACTGATTGGAGTTCTACCTATTAATCAAACTCAAATATTTGTGTGAATATATATGTATATATTATATGTAATATAGTAAATATATATAAGTATTCATATGTATGTGAATATGTATTCAAAAGTTTATTTTACTTATAAGAGAGTACATAATTTTTTCAAATAAAATCTATACTGGTTTTGCCAGTATATTTCTATTATTTTAATTTTTATATTTGGAGACCTTCATCAACGTAAGTGATAGATTCTAATCTTTTGCTAGTCAACTCTTTTCAATATGCCCATCTTTGTTACTTCTTTTTTGACATTGCTTGAATATATTTTGGCCTTTATTTCATTTCTAATAAGTGTATTTCTTCCCTGCTTTATCATGGCAGCATAGGACTATTGACTTCCCTCTTGCATCCCCTTTTCTTATCAGCAGGAGGCACTTAAGGATTTTTTTAATGTTTATTTATTACTTCAGATTACATCTCCATCACAGTGCCCTCTTTCCGTCCCTCCCAGTCCCATCCTCCCACCCTCTACTCCCCAATCACTTCCATCCCACTCCTCTGGAATGGAGTGTCCCTATATAACATTCACCTGCCCCAGTTCAGCAGTCATATGAGGGCCAATAGCCTCCTCATACACTGGGGGCCTACAAGGTAGCAACACAAGGGTAAAGTGTCTCATTGTCAGGTAACAAAGTCTATGTTCATGATCCCTTTGGTGCATTGGTTGTAGTATAGTTATCCTGTTCTATATGGCTAAAATCTGATTATAAGTGCTTAGATGCCATGTGTATCCTTCTGAGTCTGGGTTAGCTCACTCAGGATGAGCTTCTCTAGTTCCATCCATTTGGCTGCAAATTGCATGATTTTGTTTTTTTCTGATGGCTGAGTAGTATTCCATTGTATAGATGCACTACAGTTTGTTTATTTTGCTTTGTTTTGTTTTTTGTTTGTTTTTATCCATTCCTTGGTTGAGGGACATCTGAGTTGTTTCCAGTTTCTAGCTATTACAAATAATGCTGCTATGAACATAGATGAGGAAATGTCCTTGTGGTTTGGTGAGGAATCATTTGGATGTATACCCAGAAGTGGTACGGCTGGGTCTTGAGGTGGAGCATTCCAAGTTTTCTAAGATATCGCCAGACTAATTTCCACAGTGGTTTTACAAGTTTTCACTCCCACCAGCAATGGAGGTGAAAGCAGTGCTATGAGGAAAGTTCATAGCACTAAGTGCCTTCAAAAAGAAAATTGTGAAAGCTCATATGAGCAACTTAACAGCAGAACTGGAAGATCTAGAAAAGAAGAAGTAGGAGAAGGAGAAGGAGGAGGAGGAGGAGGAGGAGGAGGAGGAGGAGGAGAAGAAGAAGAAGAAGAAGAAGAAGAAGAAGAAGAAGAAGAAGAAGCAAAGACTTCCAAGAGGAGCAGAAAGCAGGAAATCATCCAACTTTGCTGAAATCAACAACTTAGAAACAAAAAGAACAATACAAAGAATCAATGAAACCAAGAGTTGGTTCTTTGAGGAAATCAACAAAGCAGACACTTAGCCAAACTGACAAGAAGGTAGAAAGCAAATACCCAAATCAGTAAAATCAGAAATGAAAAGGGAGAAATAACAACAGACATTGAAGAAATCCAGAGAATCTTTAGGTCTTACTTCAAAGATCTGTACTTCACAAAGTTTTAAAACCTAAGTGAAATGGCCAATTTTCTTGATGGATTCCACCTACTGAAGCTTAATCAAGATCAGGTTAACAAATTAAACAGTCTTTGTTACTTCTTAATTCTACACCTTATTTTAATAAGTTGAAAAAGAAGTTCCAATGAAAACACATACTATTGAAATAATGTAATACAATAATCGAATAATTCATAAAACTTTTCATTGCCAAAATAATTTGAATTCCACACCAACATTTATTCATACATTATCTCCATGTTCTTGTTAGAATTTATCTCACCTAATGAAGTATGCTTTTTGCATTATGGTTTGGAAATATTGTGTTTGTTATTGGTTTTATTTTGGCATGGGCTCTTTTCTTCTTCCAGACTCCATTATTTCTGTACACATACAAATCTAAAACATGGTTGTATAAGTACAGGTTGAATCAATTACCACTTGAAAGGAAGACTTTAGAAAAAATTAGGATCATTTTATTAATAAACATTTTATGTACTATATCTTAATCACAGTTCCCCTTCCCTTATCTCCTCCCAATTCACCCCACCTCCTCACCTATACAGCTCCATGCCTTCTTTATCTCTCTCTTTACAAAATAAATAGGTAAATAAAAAAGCAAACAAATCAGAATAAAGCAAAACAAACAAACAAGCAGTAAAAAAAAGAAAAAGCACTGGAAAGACATATGCATGCAGCCACTCATGCCCATACACATCACATTAAAAAATACAAAATCAGAAACTGTACTATATAAGCAAAATTCCAATAAATAATAATATACCCAAACAAAGCACAAAGAGAAAATAAATCTCCAAAAATAAGGATTAATTTGTTTTTTTTTTTTTTTTTTTTTTGGTTTTTCGAGACAGGGTTTCTCTGAATATCTCTGGCTGTCCTGGCCTCGCTTTGTAGACCAGGCTGGCTTCGAACTCACAAAGATCCGCCTGCCTCTGCCTCCCAAGTGCTGGGATTAAAGGCGTGCGCCACCACCGCCCGGCGGATTAATTTGTTTTGCGTTGGCCATCTACTGCTGTGCTCGGATCTCTCTTAACTGTCGTGAATATATTAAGTGAGACTGAATCGGCAAAAAGTAATTTTTCCTTTGCAAGTAACTGACAGTGATAACTTCTGAGTTAAGGATGGGGACTTGTGTTTACTTCCTGTCTCAACACTGGACACACATCTGGATTTGTACAATACATGTCCTGTGCATGCTGTATGTGTCATGTTGTATGTGGAAAGCATAGTTTCCTTGGTGTCTTTCATACTCACTGGCTTTTATAATCTCCTCCTTGGCATAAATCCCTGATACCTGTGGGAGAAGTTTGATGAAGACAACCAATATAGGTTTGAGTGTTCCGAGGTCTCTTCTCTCAGCACATTGCTTAGAGATTGGTGGGTCTCTCTATAATTTTTGAGATAGCTATTTTGTTAAATTGTTGCATAGTTCAAAGTTAACACAGGATTGAAGATTTGTAATCTCATGTTGCTAAATATCACATCTTGGAACATATTTTATGTACTATCCCATATTTCAAAAATTTTAAAGCAATGCAGCATACAAAGGTATTATTTTTTCAAGGTTGCAAATGTTTCAAGATATGCAAATTTATGTTGCCCAACTGAAGATTCCATGCTAATCTAGAATGTATAAGTTTTGTCCATTGTCTAGACATAAAACTGAGAGTATTAACTTTATTATTCCAAAGTTAATTTTAAATAACTTTATGTTTACTTTGCTCTTTGGGTTTTTTTTAATTATGTGTAGATATTTGTTGTTTATGTGCTGGTTGTGTGTGTGTGTGTGTGTGTGTGTGTGTGTGTGTGTGTGTGTGTTTGTGTCTGTCTCTAAGTATATGTTCAATGGCTCATATGAAGACGTAATAAGACAATTTCCAGAAGTCACTTCTACTCTCCTTGTATCTGGTTCAGAGATCAAAGTAGGGTCCTTAGGCTTGGAAGCTTAAAGGCGAACACCATTACCACTAGTTATCTTGAAAATGAAATTTTATTTATTGCAGATATTAACATATGGGTTCTTGTACTTCTATAAAATGTTAGGTATTATTGTCTGGATTATTCTCAATAACACATTATTATAAACCACATGCCCAAGCAATCTTTAACATATTTAGAAATAGTACTATATTCTTCATAGAAATCAAAAAAAAACTCATCTTAAAGTTGTATGGGTGCACAGATAACTCAGAATATACAAATAAATACTGATCCAAATCACAATGGTGGTGGCATTACTATACCAGATTTTAAGCAATATTACAAAACTATAGTAATTTTTATAAAAGCATGATGGTAGCACAAAAATAGACTTAGAGATCAATTAAAAAAATAAGATCCAAAGAAAGATACATGAAATTAAGGTGTTTATTTAACAAAAATATCCCATATATACATTGGAGAAAATAGAAGCATCTTTAATAATAGAATGAAATTAAGAGTAATGTCTATCACCTCAAGTCAACTACAAATAAAATAATAACTTCAATATAATACTTCTAGAATAAAAGGTAAACAATACAAAACATGAAAATAGAATTAGGAAAGGTTGTTCAGAATAGGATACTATTTGAATAATTTCTGAGTTTAATTTCATTGCTTTATTCTGATTAGCAACATTCCCTCATAAAACTAAAAATCTTCTGTGCTGCAATAAAAACAATCAACTGAGTGAAGAGGAACATCACAGAGTATTAGATTATCTTTTGTCAGCTTTATATTTGATAGATGATTACTATCCATAACATATAAATTGCTCAAATTTAAGTCAAGAAAAAAATCAATAAATTTAAAATAGGCTATAGATTTGAACAGAGTCCTCAAAAGAAAAAAATGACTAAAAAATATTTTAGAAGTATTCAATATCCTTAGCAATTAGAAAGATGTGAATTAAACTTACCACATCCAGATTTGCTCATATCAAGAAAACAATTAACTACAAATGCTGGTGAGGATTGGGAAAGGGGTTCCTTCATTCATTGTTAGTGAAATGGCAAGCTTGTACAGTCAGTATGGTGATACGTGTAGCAAAATGACAAAATCCGAGAGTAAATCTATCACAGAACCCAGCTGTACTATTCATTGGTATATTCCCAAAATAACTCAATATCTTACTCAGCAGATACTAATCAGTCATGTTCATTGCCTCTCTATTTAAAAAAGCTAGGATATAGAAACAACCCTAATATATTTCAACTCATATATGAATAATGGAAATGTACTACATATACACCGTGAATCACTATTCAGCTATAAAAAAAAAGAAAAGAAGAAACTAAAAACCACAACAAACAAAAACAAAATGAAGTCAAGAAATTTGCAAATAAATAGTGGAACTAAAAAATATACTGAGTGAGATAATCAAAATCAAGAAAGACAAATGCCACATCCTCTCTATTATTTGTGAATTTAGCTCAGTATCTTTAGACATGAGGTCTAACTTGATGTCACAACACAAACCAGGAAAGAAAACACAGAGAATATGAGAAGAAAAGACAGAGCTCTGGAAAGGTGCATAGTGGAACACAGTAGCATGAAAAACGAAACAAGGGAAATTGGGGAGTAAACTTTAACATGGCAAAATGAGAAGTGCAATTCTATAGGACAAGGAGGGAGTATGGAAAATATAATAATTATATTTGAAAAATTCATAGGAAAACATGCTTTTTGTTTACACAAATATGTGTATGTAACATTTAAAAGTACCATATATACACACACATTTACAGCTTAAAAGGAAGTCATGCACTTGCAGTGATAATGCTCCTTACAAGAGAAGTAGACTAGCAAAATCGCAAGTGTCAGAAATGAGAAACTTCCCTTAGATCTGTTGGTCAATTAATTCCAAAAGAAACTGATAAATACAAACAAACTATTGTTTTTGTTCTTGATTCCTTTCTAGAAGTTGAAGCTCCTACCCTTTTGTTGAACACATCACAAACTCCAAATAGAGAAGTTGAAAGAATCAAAGAGGAAGTAACCTGGAAGTCCTTGCCCTGAAAATAGACCCACTGGTATCCAGAGATTCTATGCAAGCTGGCAACTGAGAAGAGCACCCAAAACCTATACCTAGTTGCAAAGCTTCTGAATTACAGAATTTTCTAAAACTCCCAGATATCCTCAAAAGTATGATCCAAGATATTCTCAAAGGTCTCATACAGACTCTTATGATTAGGGATAACCCAAAACTGTCTAACTGGTGTTGGATAAGATATTAGGCTAGTTATTGGAACTCAGCCTACCCAAAGAAGGTGAAATCATGAACCTGTCCAGCCTTGATATGAGGGTTTGTGCCTAGTTGTATTGTAATTTGTTATGCCATGTTTGGTTTTTATCCCTGGGAGTTCTCTCTCTCTCTCTCTCTCTCTCTCTCTCTCTCTCTCTCTCTCAGAAAAAGGAGAGATGGGAAGGGAAGGAGTGACAAGAGTGGAGGGTGGGAAAACTGCAGTCAGGATATAATATATGAGAATAAAAAATAAAATAAAATAAACCCATCTACTGACACTTTCCTCAAATAATATGATTTCTAACTGTGTTCTAAATAATTAGACTTATGCTCACAGAAAAGTGTATGTCTCATTTCTGATCAAAGAAGCTTTATTTTCCCTGACTGAGTAAAGTCCATTACAGAAATTAACAACTGGTCAAAATGTAGAGAACCACCATGATTGTCATGCTCAACTTAAAAATGATAACTCATATATGTAAGCCTCAGGAAACATGAGGGCAGACAGCATAAAAAGACTGTAAGAGACAAAGAACAACCATGTTTGCTATGAGCTAATGGAAGCTAGACCCATGAAATCACAGCAATAGCAATACCAGCAACAAGTACAACACCATTTGACAAGCCAAAATGAATAGGAGAAACATTAAAAGGCCCATCCCTAGTGAGGAGCTTCAGACAGTTAATTGCTACTGAGAGAGGAAGATTCAGTCTTCTTCAGGGCCCCAATAGCTTATCTAATTCCAACTGGGCAATATTCTTGTATAAATTCTCAAAAAATGAATTAAAAAAAGAAATACTACAAGTTATAAATTTGATCTTGGGAGAATATATTGAAATCAAAACAGGTTTTCTGTAAGATATGGATTCATTATGAGATATATTCTGAGTAGGTGACACATGTTAATTGACAAAGGGATTGGTGCCTTCTTTGTTATGAATAGAATGAAAATATATCAGTTTAATTATTCAACTATAACAGCTGTCATAGCAAAACCTTCAATCTGCCTATTGGCTCATTAATTTTTTAATGACATAATAATATCAAGGATTAGAATAGAAACTGTATTCAATTTATTAAAATAATTCTTAAGACTAGTCCTTTGTGTTTTGATTTTTGTCTGCTTTTTAAATAGTTGGAAATCAGGGTATAACAAAATCAAAATGTCATTGCAAGGGGAAAGGCTATAGAAATTGAAAACAGAAAAAATTAAGAATAAAAAATTGAGGGTGGGAGGGTGGTATTGGAAGGAGTGGAAAGAGGGCACTGTGGTGGAGATGTAACCTAAAGTAGTGAATAAACATTAAAAAAAAGAAAATAATAAAATAAAATGATGACATGGGAGCCCATCAGTGCAAAAAAAAGTTCATTTTTCCCCAACTAGTGCCTTCTAATGTGAGTGACTCTGCTATAACCCATAATTCCATAAATGCTGCAGTGTACAATACAAATGGACCTCAAATTGTAGGAGTGAACCACAAACCCCTGTTCTCACTTAACAGAAACCACCTGTCTTTACCTTTCTCTTTCCACTATCAGGGTCACCTTTGACTGAACTGAGAAGTACTCTGGAAGCAACACACAGAACTTCTATACTGCTTTCAATGTAAGTGGCCTCTCCATTCCCTATAGCCACTCCTGCTTATAGTTCTTATATTCTGCTGTTATTTATTGATAAAAATGGTCAGCATCCGTGAGTTTTACTAACAGACAAAACAAGTCTGTACACAACATAATATGAAAAAGAGTAATGGAATTTTTGACTATTTTCCCAGTTTTTCTAAAATGCTTGAACATATTCAGTGTTGAATGAGTAATATTGAGGAAAATTATCCACTGATATGCTTCAGTCAAATAAATGCTAAAATTTCCAAATATTATCACTCTTTAGTTGATATCAATATATTATAGAAAAAAAAAGTGTATGAAGTTTGCTGTGTGACAGCTCCATGGATAGGGAAAGTATTTGTCCTCCAAGCCTGATGACTTAAGTTTGGATCTCCAAAACTTACACAAAATCAAAGGTACTTTTCATGTATCTCTAATTCACTGTTTTTAGTACAAAGCCATGGAGGCAGATATAGGAAAATCATTGGAAGTTTGGAGACAAGATAGCCTGGCGTGTAGACCAATAAGGAAGAGATTATTTCTCTCATAAAAAGGAGAAGGTGTTAGAACTGACATACAAGACTACCTTCTGACATTTATATATGACCTGTGGTATGTTAATATCCTCTCCTTATCCATGTTTAAAAAATTTATTTTTTTCTTTCTCTTCTTTTTAATGTTTATTTATTACTTCAAGTTACAACTCCATCACAGTCCCCTTCCCCAACTCCTCCTGGCCCTACCCTCCCACCCTATCCCCCTTCTTCCAGAACTTACATCTCTTTTCTTTTGGATAATTAGGCCACAATTATGAAAATTATAAAGTATAACATACATTACAAATGTCCAGTCCATAAATATTTGGTAACTGACATTAATATTCTATTATCTATCTATCTCCATGAGTTTGAGGTTATATACCTAACTCATTTTCCATCCTAACTTGTATTACCAACTTAAAAACATCTTCTTAGATCTAGAACATCCTTTTAATTCCTAAACAACTTCAAATTTAAGTGAGACTATAACTATCTAGTCTTCTACCTTATAAGAGACCTGAGAAGGATAAATATATCTTATTATACAGGAAGTGCACAGTCAGTTTTATTTCATGATATGGTCCCTAGTAGGTTAATCATGTTCTAGTGTATGATGTCACACCCAGGTTACATGATCTTCATAAATTAGACTTGATGAGAAAAAAGAGAGATACAAAGTTGAGTGGTTAGGGAAATGGTGGTGGATCTTGGAGTAAGAGGTAAAGGTAAATATAATAAAAATGCATTGTATGAAATTTCAAAGAAATATCAAAATTTACCTATAAAATAATGAAATAAAAATTGTTAGTAATAAAGTAAAATTTAAAAGACTAAAATGCAGATTCTAAGATAATGTCATTTGTGTGTATGTTATCTGAGTAGTTGGTAGCTAAGATTAGACACTGTGGAGTGAATGTGAGGCCCTGCAGTTGACCATGAAATTCAGACTAGTTCTGAATTTCCACAGCCAATGCTTTGGAGGTTAACCATGTCAAACAGTGTACTCAGTCCCCAGGAACATCCAGCTTTGTCATCTGCCTGGAGAGGATCTCTGGGCCAAGCCACACTCCAGCCTCAGGTCAGGAGCCAAATCCTGTTAGAGGAAGATCTAATACATTGGTTCTCAGAGGCTGATTTCAGTGCTCAGAGATCTAGTTAACAACCTTTCTGAGGTACTCTATGATTGGTTAATAAAAGTCATTGATGGCTAATTAGCTGTGTAGAAAGAGTATAGGAAGGTGGGACTTCCTGGAACCAAGAAAGTAACCCTGGGTTTACACAGAGGAAGCTCTCTTTCTGCCAGGAGACACAGAAGCAAACAGATGTGTCTGAGACCTCTGGAAGGTATAGCAAGCCACATGGCTGGTTGGCATTAAGTGGTCAGGTTCCAGTTGAGAACCTCCCCAACTAAGGCCTAAGCATTGAAAAATTAAAGGTTCTTATCTTCTACTTGGAGTAGAATAGGGGGTGCTGTCAGGAGCTGATATGTCATGATATCAAAAAAAAAATCTTAATTTAAGACCACATCTTTGAATGCCATATTCTGCAGATCTCTTGGGGTTTTTGAAGATGCCCTATCTATCTCTTGTATTTAGATAAGCAAATGTTGCTTGTCTCTTAACAACTTGATTACTGAGTAGCTTAGAGAATATCTGTGATAGACTGTCATAGTAGCTAACAAGGTGACATGCATGCATGACTAGGAGTTTGTTTTTCTTAACTATCCTAAACAGTTTAAGA
>CAJQZJ010018033.1:12125550-12170828 GCA_907164525.1 Lophiomys imhausi | reverse complement strand
CCATCTGAAGGGATCAAAGATGTGTTCCACCACTCCTGGATCGAAGTCTTTCTCTATTTAGAGTTTGCCCTGCATCAGGCTGAACCTGAGCTCTGAGATCTGCCCGTTTCTGTCTCCAGTGTGCTGGGACCAAGGGTGTACTCTTCTTGAATTGTGGGACCAAGAGTATGCACCCTCACCACCCCGATCTGTATGACTCCAGAATACATAAAACCACCAACTCTATGGTGCTCCCCCCGTCTCCGCTGAAGTCAAAGGCATGGGCCAACACAACAATTCTCTTGTATTTTACCTTAGCTCCATGTCTTCTTGACACCTGGAGGTCTGCAAAACCAGGCCGAACGGCTGTATCCTCTATTCCAGTCACAGTGTTTCAGCCCTGCACCTGCCCTGTTTTTTTTTTTTTTTGTAGTTAATAAATTTATTTGTTTGTTGCTTCAGGTTACATCCTTATCATATTGTCCTCTTTTCCCGCTTCCCAGCCCCACCCTCCCATGCTCTACCCCCTGATCCTTCCGTCTTGTTCCTCTGGGGTGGAGTGTCCCTGCCTAACAGTCTCTCACCACAGATCAGGAGTCATATGAGGGCCAAGAGCCTCTTCATTCACCGGGGGCCTACGAGGCAGTACTGCCAGTGAAAGGTGTCTCCTTGCTACTGGGGGAATACTAAAAAAAGACCAACAAACACACAAACCCACAAAAACAATGAATATCAACAAAAAAAAGAGGAAAAAGAGAAGGGAAAAGGAAAAAGAAAAAAAAAAGGAAAAAGAAAATGATAAAAAAAAAAGTTTATGTCCATGTTCCTTTTGGTGTGTTTGTTGTACAGATATTCTGTACGATATAGATAAAATCCTACAATAAGTGAATAGATGCCATGTGCATCCTTCTGAGACTGGGTTAGCTCACTCAGGATGAGCTTCTCTAGATCCATCCATTTGGTTGCAAATTACATGATTTCATTGTTTCTGATAGCTAAGTAATATTCCATTGTATAGATGTACCACAGTTTTTTTTTTTTTTTTTTTTGGTTTTTCGAGACAGGGTTTCTCTGTGTATGCTTGGCTGTCCTGGACTCACTTTGTAGACCAGGCTGGCCTCGAACTCACAAAGATCCGCCTGCCTCTGCCTCCCAAGTACTGGGATTAAAGGCGTGCGCCACCACCGCCCGGCGTACCACAGTTTTTTAATCCATTCTTCAGTTGAGGGACATCTGGGTTGTTTCCAATTTCTAGCTATTACAAATAAGGCTGCTATGAACATAGATGAGGAGACTTCCCTATGTCTCCGTGAGAGGTCCTTTGGGTGTATACCCAGAAGTGGTATGGCTGGGTTCTGAGGCAAGGTTATTCCTAGATTTCTAAGATATCTCCAGACAGACCTCCATAGTGGTTGCACAAGCCTGCACTCCCACCAGCAATGGAGTAGGGTACCCCTTTATCCACACCCTCGCCAGCATGCGCTATCATTTGAGCTCTTTATCTTAGCCATTCTAACAAGTGTTAGGTGGAATCTCAGGGCCGTCTTGAGTTGCATTTCTCTGATGATTAAGGATGTTGAACATTTCTTCAGGTGTCTCTCAGCCCTTAGGTATTCCTCCTTTGTGAATTCTCTATTTAGCTCCATCTCCCATTTTTTGATTGGATTATTTGGTTTCTTGGCATTTAGTTTCTTGAGTTCTTTGTAGAGTTTAGATAATAGCCCTCTATCAGATGTGGGGTTGGTGAAGATTTTCTCCCAGTCTGTTGGTTGCCGTTTTGTTCGAATGACAGTGTCCTTTTCCTTACAGAAGCTTTTCAGTTTCATGAGGTCCCATTTATTGATTGTTGATTTCAGGTCCTGAGCTGTTGGTGTTCTGTTCAGGAAGTTGTCACCTGTGCCAATGAGTTTGAGGGTTTCTCCTAATTTTTCTACAAGTATATTTAGTGTGGCCGGCTTTATGTTAAGGTCTTTGATCCACTTGGATTTAAGTTTGGTACAAGGTGATAGGTAAGGGTCTAATTTCATTCTTTGCAAGTGGACATCCAGTTGGACCAGCACCATTTGTTGAAGATGCTGTCCTTCTTCCATTGTGCGGTTTTGGCTTCTTTGTCAAAGATTATTTGGCCATAGGTGTGTGGGTCCCATTGATCCACTGGTCTGTTTCTATACCAGTACCATGCTGTTTTTATTACTGTTGCTCTGTAGTACAGCTTGAAATCTGGGATGGTGATACCTCCAGATGTTTTTTTTTTTATTGTACCGGATAGTGAAAGATGCTGTTAAACCTGATGTGACTCGAGGAGTCACTCCAGGTCTATTGGGGGGGGGGTCCCTTTTCTTATAACAATGGAAGTGGGAAGTGAGGAAAGGGGAAAAAAAGGGGGACAAGTGGTGGAGAGGAATGAGGGACTGCAATCTAGATGTAAAATGAATAAATAATATTTAAAAATACTGGTAAAATATTGTACAGAATGTCCCTAAATTTGAGCTCTTCACTTGTCCGTCTAATGTTAGGGAATTAAAAAAAAATATCTTAGAAGTTAGGCTACCTGTTTAAAAACCCAGCTCATTACAGTGATGCTCAACTTCACAGCTTGGTTCTGGTAATTTTTGCCTCATTTCTCTACTATGATATTATTTGTTAAAAAAGTTTTTCATTATTAACATAAATTATTCCTGAATCTCAACTGCTCTCAAAGGAGGGCAATTAATTGATATTCGAATCCTGGTGAGAAGATACTGTAGCTGTCAGTATAATAAATATCTCTCTAAATGTGTTCATATTCACATCTCTATAACAAATGAATTATTTTTAATCCTTTGGTAAGGGATTTTCTATGACTTTTTCCAATTGCTTGAATATTTGTTTACTATTTATCCAGTTTTGTCTTTATTATAATGTACTTTTTAATTTGCACAAAAGCATGAGAATTAATTAAACCATTTCAAGAACTGCTTGCTTTGGTTGATTACCCTCCTACCTTCTCCTCTCTTCACCTCCATTGTGTTGACTTTTATGTCAGTCTTTGTGACTGGGGTTTCATATTTTAACTAATTTCACAAAATTACTTAAAGAACTTTAAGTACGTTCTTTCTTGTTTCTTTTTTCTCTTTTATTTGTTGTTTCTTTTTTTTGTTTTCTCTCACTTTTGTGAGTCAAGGTTGAATATTTTAGGCCAAATGATATTGTCTAGCAGCTCTTGGGTGCTCTGATGTGTGCTTGTTTTTTCTGTTATTTCCCACTAATTCTTTGCAAGTTAAGTTTGTCTAATATGTAGGGAAGCCTTTTCATAAGCTTGCCTTTTTTCTTGTGTAAGTCCAGACTGCAGATGAGTTAAGAAAATTAATTTGTTATATTCAATATGTGGATTTTCAACACTTCCAGTCTAAATTTTATATTCCTCATTCTCTAGTGTGTAACTTTACTTTTTAATTATTAATACTTATTTATTATTAACTATATTCACTTATAACAAATACACTTACTTAATTACTATTCCTACAAATTCCTAAAACCCCTATGAATGCCTACAACCCCTATATATTCCTACAACCCCTAAGACCTAACCACTAAACCTATTGATAACTATTACAACTATTTTCATAAGGATACAGTCTCTGGGGCAGGTCCTCAGTCGTCAGGAACACAGTCTCTGGGGTAGACTCTTTAATGCACTTAGCAGTCATTCTTATGGAATATCTCAGATGCAGGTTCGTCAGGGTAAATTGGCTATGGCAGTCTCACGTTAAATAAGGCTTGAGGCTTTCTTCTCTCTGGGAGACCTCAGCGTCTGTAGGCCAACTTACTTCCTTCATATCAGCAACTCTGCCGGTCTGCCTCCATCTTTAAAGCTGGCCACAGTTCCGTTCAGGCCACTGTTCTGACAGGTCAGACCCCTCTAGGCAAAAGCTGAGCCACAGGGTTTAGTCCTTGGTCTTTTGCTGTCTTGCTGAGGCTTTATCTGCTCACCAGCTTCCTTCTGCCTCAGGGAGATCTGGCCATTGGTCTACCAGCACTTTCTCCAGCAGTACTCTCTGAGCTCTCTTGTATGAGGGCCCTTAGCTCGCAGATCTCCGGGCTCATCCACTTGTCCTTAAATAGGATCGCTCCTTGTTCCGCCTGCTTCAGCTTAATCTGGGCTCTGCCCATTTAGCAGGTGAAAACAAGGCCAGGTCATAAAGTCTTGCCTTGTTTCACCTGGCTTCAACCTTGTTTTTCAGTCTAAAGAAAAATTGGAAATGAAGAAGTCAATTCATATTCACAGATGATATGTTAGTATACATAAGCGACCCCAAAAACTCCACCAAAGAACTCTTACAGCTGATAACCAACTTCAGCAAGGTGGCTGGATACAAAATTAACTCAAAAAAATCAGAAGCCCTTCTTTATACAACAAACAAATATACCGAGAAAGAATTAAGGGAAACAACCCCCTTCACAATAGCCACAAACAACATAAAATACCTGGGGGTAACTCTAACCAAGCATGTAAAGGACCTATACAACAAGAACTTCAAGCCCCTGAAGAAAGAAATGGAAGAGGCCTTTAGAAGATGGAAAGATCTCCCATGCTCATGGATAGGTAAGATCAACATAATAAAAATGGCTATCCTACCAAAAGCAATATATACATTTAATGCAATTCCCATCAAAATACCAACACAATTCTTTATAGACCTGGTAAAAGCTATTCTCAACTTCATATGGAACAACAAAAAGCCCAGAATAGCTAAATCAATCTGAGATGAGGGACTGTTATATAAGGACACCCCACCCCAGAGAAATGGGATGTAAGGGTTAGGAGGAAAAGAAAAAAATGAAATGTGATGTTTCGGCCTTTTACTATTAATTGTCATAAACTGTTTAGGATAATTAAGAAATGCAAACTAATAGTTATGCATGCCGGTCATTCTGTTAGGTACTATGACAACCTATTATAGTTATTTTCTAAGCTAATCAGAAATAAAGCTGCTAAGAGACAAGCAACATCTGCTTACGCTAATATAAGAGATAGATAGGGCCTCTTCAAAAACCTCAAGAGATCTGCAGAATATGGCATTCAAAGATGTTTTCGTAACTTTAGATTTTTTTATATTAAGAAATATCAACTCCTGACAGCACACCCTATTCTACCCCAAGTAGAAGATGAGCATCGAAGAATCTCCAGTGGGAGATGATTGAATTAGTTGCAAGCCTGTCTCTTGGTAGGAAAAGCCCCTTGCTCCAACTGTAGACAGAATGCTGTCCAAAAAGGACAAAACCTGGAAGCAGGTAAGTCGACAGCCTAGCTCTGCCAAGACAGGGTAGGTAAGTCCTTCATACCCCCTGCTCTACAATAAATATCTGTCAGAGAAATGGGGCCAAACGACTGAAGATCGATGCTGTAATATATGGAGAGAAAATGGGAACTGTCCAGGCAGCCACTGGTATGTCATTTCTTAGTTTTGGAAGTTGCAGGCCCTGTACTTCCTATGAAATCAGATATATTTATCCCTCTCAGGTCTCTGAGGTGGTTGAAGAATAGATAGCTAGAGTCTCATAATTAAATTTTGAGTTGTTTAGGAGTCAAGAGAGTGTTATAGATCTAAGAAGATGCTTTTAAAATTGTGTTGTGAATGTTGAGTTAGATATAGAACTTTAAACTCATGGAGATGCTTAGATAGTAGAAAGTTAAAGTCAGGTGCCAAATACATATGGACTGGACATTGGGAATGTACGCTAAGCCTTATAACCCTCATAACTGTGGCCTAATTAACTCTGTTGTTTTGTATTGTATTTATTATTATAAGAGAAAGAGCCATTTGTTGGACTGAAAGGGGAAACTGTAAGGGGAAATAAGATATACCTTAAACTTAAAAAAAAAGGGAAGAGGATGGGGGTTGAGGGTGGGAGGGTGGGACTGGAGGGGGGAATAGGGAGGGAACTGCAATTGAGATGTAACTTGAAGAAATAAAAAATAAAGGTAAAAAATAAAAGAGCATCCTTTACTGCTGAGGTCAGACAAGACAACCCAGGTAGAGTAGGGACCTGGAAACAGGCAAGAGAGTCTATGTCAGAGAGAGACAATCCCCACTTGACTTGCTGGAAATCTACATAAAGATAAAGCTGCTCATCAGCTACATATGGGCCTAGCTCCAGTCCGTATATGTTTTTGGTTGGTACTTCAGTTGGTCTTCTTGTGTAGTTCTTGTCTCATCTAGGTCCCTCTATTCTTCCTCTCATTCTTCTTCAATACTCCCCGAGCTCCACCAAATATTTGGCTTTGTGAATCATCATCTGTTTTGATTGGTTCACAGACTCAAAGAAGCTGAGTAATAAGGAAATTCCAAGGGAGGTCATCTGAATGTCATTCAGAAGGGAAATAGAATAAACATAGGAAGTGGATGAAGAGAGGGAACCAAGTGGGAGATGGCATGGAAATAAAATAAGGGTGTGGATCAGGTGCAGTGAGAGCAGGGGTGAGAGGTGAGAGGACAGGACTGATGAAAGGAGCATCTCTTAAAGAAGCAAGCAGCCTGAGAAAGGGTATGCTCCTGGGAGGGTATGGGTGCAGCCCTACTGAGACTCCAAGCAGTGAAAGACAGGGAGGTAGAAGTGGGCACTCCCTAGCCTGGCAGGACTTCCAGTGGAGGGTGGGGGACACGGAGCTACCCACAAAACCTTTGACCCATAATTTGCCCTAATTACAAGATGTACAAAAATAAAGGATTGGTCAGCCAATGATTGGCACAACTTGAGACCCATCCCAAATGATACTCTGTAATGTTTGTGGACAAGAACCTTGCATAACCACTACTTTCCACAAACAAACAAACAAACAAACAAAAAAACCCCGTGATGCTGAACAAATAGTAAAACTTAATATCAACCACAACTTACAGACTAAAGATACATGATGAATTAATGTGGTAAATTACACTTAATTCTGAAACAGGATCCTGTTTGTTGTTCTTATTGGGGTTCTTTGTTATTTGTTTTTGTTTGTTTGTTTGTTTTAAGAAACCTAGTAAAAGTGAAATGCTGTTTATAGATTTGTTCCTGGTAGTGTGCCATTGTCAGTTCTAAATTTTTTTATTAAAAAAAACATGGTTACATCAGAGATTAACTTTAGGTGAATATAACTAGATACATGAAAAAGAACTGTCTATTATCCTTGCTAACAGAAAAATCCAAAATTATTTCTCAATGAAAAATTAAAAAGAGAGGCAGTCACTTAATCCTCCTACTGTCATACCTAGTGGAATCAAGTGCAATTGACTTGGCATTTCTCTCTCTCATTTTTGGTTTAGAATCATAGTTCAAGGGAATGATGATAGCTGTGAGTATGTGTTTGTTCTCCCTTACAGGACTCTTTATTTTAAAAATGTATCGATGTGCTGAATAAGAAAAAATCAGAGTTCTTAAGTTCAATTAATTATGAGCAGGACCTTTCATCTCATCCCTTATTCATCAGTATTGCTGAATATGATTCCAGAATGTTGTATCTTTACTGGGAATATGTTTCTTTTCCACTCAAACATATTTTACAATTTGACATTTCTCTTTCTTTGCCACACTTCTTTTCTTTTCAGAGTTTTAATATTGTATATTTCTCCCATCCTTCAGAGTAGTATTATTTAAAGGATAGGATATGTACTGAAGTATGATTTTGAATGCTCCTGAAGTGTATACTACTAGAAGTTCCAACTGCAGATATGTGTGTGTGTGTGTGTGTGTGTGTGTGTGTGTGTGTGTTTAACATGCTGTACTTTAAACCCTAAATGTTCTTACAAAATCCTTCAGGGACCAAAGGATCCCTCTTTCCATTATAATCACAGTTGCTAATCTTAACTATGACTAGGTAGAGTTCCATATGCTTAATGAACAATATTTCATTTATCATTTCCAACAGTCCCAAAACAGGTGCTATTACAGTGTTCAGATTATATATTTAAAATAGTGAAATAGGTTGCTGGATAGATTGCACAGTGGATAAGAACATTTGCTTTTTCAGAGAATTCTATTTGCTCCTAGAACCCACATGGTGATTATCCACCATCTGTAGCTCCAGCTTCAGGTGACCTGTGCCCTCATCTGACCTTCATGGGTACCAGACATTAAACCATATGTGCATGGAAATCACTCTTCTGCTGGGATAATATTATATACATAAAAATGAAAATAATTGGTTAAGTATATAACCTAAGCAGCTCATAAACCAGGGCTTTTAAAAAAAGTTTATTAAGTTTATTGATTCATTTCACATCCCATCATAGCCCTTTACCTCCCCTTCTCTGGTTCCCACCCTCCCACCCCATTCGTCCTACTCCCTCCCCTTCTCTTCAGAAAAGGAAAGCCCTCCTGTACTCTCCCACCTCAGAACATCTAGTCTCATCAGGATTTAAACATAGTCTGATTCATACTCCTATTCTTATCTGTATACCATGATTTACACTAGAAAATTCCCCTATTATGTCTTACTTCCTGATAGAAATAAGTCCTCATTATGACTCACCACATCCATTATGTTACTTCTAAATTTTGTTACAAATTTGTGAATTTAACATAAATAAGTTATCTATACATTTTATATTTATTTACACATGCATGTGTACACACATATATGTGTGTGTGGATCCAGAATTATCCCTACATTGATGAATCATGATACTTAAAATTATCTCCTGTGTATTAATACATATATGCACAGTATGGTTAAAAATGGGCCTCTTCTATTTATTAGACATGGCTTTGCTGAGGAAGGGTTGTAAAGAATGCATATAATGGAGGAACTGAGAGAAAATAAATAATTAACTTATGACAAAATATGGCTTTTAGTGAGAATGCTTCGGCATGAAGATAGAAAATACAAAAAGAACAAAAGGATTGGATTATTTGGTTTCTTGGCATTTAATTTCTTGAATTCTTTGTAAATTTTGGATATTAGCCCTCTGTCAGATGTGGGGTTGGTGAAGATCTTTTCCCAATCTGTAGGTTGCTGTCTTGTTAGGATGACAGTGTCTTTTGCCTTACAAAAGCTTTCCAGTTTCATGAGGTCCCATTTATTGATTGTTGGTCTTAGAGCCTGAGCTATTGTTGTTCTGTTCAGGAAGTTGTCACCTGTGCCAATGAATTCAAGGGTTTCCCTCCCTTTCTCTTCATTTCACAAAGGAGGAATGCCTAATTGCTGAGAGACGCTTGAAAAAATGCTCAGCATCCTTAGTCATCAGAGAAATGCAACTCAAGACAACTCTGAGATTCCATATCACACCTGCCATAATGGCTATGATCAAAAATGAAATAACAGCACATGCTGGCCAGGTTGTGGAGAAAGGGGAACACTTCACCTTCGCTGGTGGGAGTGTAAGCTTGTACATCCACTATGGAAATCGTTCTGGCGATATCTTAGAAAACTTGGAATAGCTCTACCTCAAGACCCACCCATACCACTTTTGGGTATACATCCAAATGACTCCTCACCAAACCACAAGGGCATTTCCTCATATATGTACATAGCAGCCTTATTTGTAATAGCTAGAAACTGGAAACAACCCAGATGTCCCACATGTGAGGAATGGATAAAAAACTGTGGTACTCAGCCATCAGAAAGAAATGAAATCATGCAATCTACAGCCAAATGGATGGAACTACAGAAGCTCATCCTGAGTGAGGTAACCCAGACTCAGAAGGATGCACATGGCATATATTCACTTATAATCAGATTTTAGCCATATAGTAAAGATTAACTATACTACAACCAATGCACCAAAGGGAACAGGAACATAGAGTTTGTTACCTGTTAATGAGACACTTTGCCCTAGTGGTGCTGCTTTGTAGACCCCCAGTGTATGAGGAGGCTCTTGGCCCTCATATGAGCATTGAACTGGGGCAAGGGAATGTTATGTAGGGACACTCCACACCAGAGGAATGGGATGGATAGGGGGCAGAGAGTGGGAGAGGGGGACTGGGAGGGGTGGAAAGAGGGCACTATGATGGAGATGTAACCTGAAGTAGTAAATGGACATTTAAAAAAGAGCAAGAGGAGCTATAATAATGGTTGCTCATTTTCCTTCTAAGTTGGGAAGACCTATATTGTGCTTGGGCCAAAGTCCATGAGTGCAGTCCATAATGGAATCTTAGGGAAAGGAAAAAAAATGTAGCAAGTACACTCAGACGTTGACAAAAGTCACTCTTGGAAAGTTCATGTGATACTGGTTTGAAATTATGGATTATAAAGTCCAAATATATAACTTAGGTGATCAGAACTGTTTTCTCTCCATTCAATTAAAGTTGGTGACTCTTATTGGCAGAAAAAAAAGTCAGCTTTGGGGAGAGAGGGGATAGGTGGTGAATCAGCTGGGTGAAAGTTGGCAAACCTGGGGTGTTCATCACTTAGGCAAGCTAGAGCCTCACACTATGGTAGATTGCTGGGATGAGATATTAATAACTCTAGTTGAGACTCCTACCAGTGCCAGTGGGAGATATGGAAACTGAAGTGGCCTACTGCTAGCTAGGTATGAGTTCTAAGGAAGGGAGGGGATAACTAACCCACCCACAAAAGCTTAAATTTATCCTGTATTCAAGATGTTCAGGGAAAAAGTTATAGCAGATATTGAATGAATAACCAACTAATAATGGGTTATTCACTTTAGACCTCAGACCTACCCCAAGGGAGGAGTCAACCCCTATCACTATTAACAATGCTCTGCTATGAACTGTCCTCTGAGAACCTCCATGCAGAAGAGGAGACAAACAGAAGTTGAGTCTCATCACCAAACATTAGGCAGAATATACGGGATCTTGTGGAAGGATTGGGGAAAGGAGGAAAAAGACTCTGACGAGAGATAAGAACTCCATAAGAAGAGCAACAGAGTCAACTAACCTAGGTACATGAGGGCTCACAGAATCTGAACCACCATTCAAAGGGCATGTATGAACTGGACCTAGACCTGCCTACACACATGTAACTGATGGGCAGGTTGGTCATCATGTGGGCCCCTAGCAAGTGAAGTGGGGGCTCTCTCTGGCAAGGAATATGAGGCCTGCTCTTTGATCACCTCCCCCTCAACTGGGCTGTGGTATCTGGCTTCAATAAAAGAGGAAGCGTTCAGACCTGATGCAACTAGGGATAGGACAGTAAGGTGGGAGGGGGTAATGGGGAGGCTTCCCTTTTCTGTGGAGAAAGGGATGTGAGATGGGAGAAGCAAGCGGGTAGGACCCTGAGGAGGGGAAGGAGGGGGCTACAAATGGGATATAAAACAAAGAAAAATGAAAATTTTTAGAAAGTCTATTTAAAAAGGAAAATAAATTGAAAAGTGTGTACTTGACTTAGATTTAGAGGAAATAATAAAATAACTATTATTTTCTCTATTATCTGTACTAAGGAAAGCACCAGCAACATAAATTATATTTTTAAGGTATCTGTTTAATCAGTTTCTGTAGTTAAAGTCTTAGTTCAAGAAATAGTGAGCCAGACTTGCCTAAAGATGTATTGTAACTTGGTGGTACAGAAAGCTCTAGATTCCTACTTTAAATGTGCAGATAACTGTGTCAGCAGTGAAGCCTGAGTACTGAACCCTGTGAAAACTGCATGAGAAGCCACCCAGATCTCTTAGATTAACACCATGTCTCTGAGTGCCCGATACCACTGACAGTCTGCCCAAGTACTGGTTTTTTCTCAGTTCAGAATTTGACTTAGTCGTGTTTAATCTCCAAAAGATTTAAAAAGCAATAGATATCCTTATTTAATTTAGGAGAGTGAAGAAGAATCTTCCAAGGATTGGAGGGTCAGAAGAAGATGCTTGATGATTGATAAATATTCTATTGGAAAGAACTTAATTAGGATGATTTAATTCTCACTGTTTTGTCATTACTAAACAAATTGTATGTATGTGGAAAATGGATGACACACCATCTTTATTTTAGATAGTAATTCCACTGTGATTCAAAACATGAGTCTTAAGCAGTGTTTTGGAAAAAGAGCTGGACCGTGAGCCAGCAGCACCACTGCATTTCCACCATGCCCCGGGCATTTCACTCATCCTTCGTCAGAGTTGGCTCTTTCATCTGTTAAATAAGCAGGTTGAGCCAGGCAATCTCTGAGGCCTATTCCACATCCATAATTACACAGATCCATCATTATTAGTACTACTTACTGTGGTCAGCTATCTTGTCAGTATATACACGTCACCACCTCAATGATTCTGCCTCAGTAATACAATTTTGAAAAATGTCTATTTAATTTTTCACGAGAGGGGAACTACAGGAACTGACTAAACAGACACTTTAAAAAATGTAATTTATATTACTGGTGCTTTCCTTAGAATAGATAATGGAGAGTAGCTGCTTTATTTTATTATTTCCTGTGAATCTAATTTAAGTACATTCTTTTCAAATATTTATTTTTTTCTTTTTAAACAGATTTTTTTCTTTTTCTTTTTCTTTTTCTGCCAATAATAGTCACTGACTTTAATTGAATGGAGAGAAAACAGTTCTGATCACCTATGTCATTCTTTTGGATTTTATACTCTTGAATTTCAAACCAGTTTCACAAGGGCCTGCCAAGAGTGACTTGTGCCAACCTCTCAGTCTCCTTGCTACACTTCTTTCCCGAGTAGCATTGTTTGCCTTTTTGTCTGCTCTCTGATTAAACTGACATCATTTTGCCTTTCGTGACTCTGGTGTCATTTTCTGTTGACAGTGTCTAGTAATAGTAAAAGACCAGTGTTCTTCAGGAATGGGTAGAAGCCATTGATTGGGTAGGAGTATTAATGCAGACCTGGTAAATGGCATGCAGGTTTGTCTTTGTGCTAAGTGGCAGGTGAATGGGTGCCAGTGAGAGAGGTTATTAAGCACAGATAAGAGGCAGAACCTGTATTCACTGGCAATGTCACTTCTCCCATTTGAGGAGAGACATTTGTTCAAGACATTCTTTCCTCCTCTCACTGACAATATTTAAGGCAGAAAGTTGCTGTCTAAGTTGCTGTGTAGCGGCAGAATACATCATTCTGAGAAGGTGAACTTTAGAAAAGAACAACTTGAGCAATTTTTCTATAAAACTATGTTTTACTTGATTCAGCTTCTTAAATTAAATTATTCATAATATCAGAAGAGAAAGAGAAGGCAGAGCAACAAGAAGCTTAGTTGATATCAGTCCAATTTAACATTGGAAATAAAAACACATATTCAATGTCTTGAAAAAAATCAATTTGTTTGAACTAAAGATACGAAATAGTGAAAATTTTAAAATAATATAGAATAAAATAAAACTACATGATTTTGTTTGTTTTTTTCATATTATACAATTTTATTTATATTGTACAAAGCTAACAGGCATTTTTGTTCACATACTGCTAATTTTTTAATTTATTTTTTATTTCTTCAAATTACCTCTCAATCACAATCCTCTCCCTACTCCCCCCTCCAGTCACATCCTCCCACCCTCTTCCCAGTCAAGCCCCCCCCATCCTCTTCCCTTTTTTTTTAAGTTTAAGGTAGATCTTTTTATCCCAAACAGCTCTCCTTTTCAGTCCAACAAATGGATCTTTCTCTTATAACAATAAATACAATACAAAACAACAGAAATAAATAGGCCACAATTATGAGAGTTATATGGCTTAGCATACATTCTCAGTGTCCAGTCCATATGCATCTGGCCCCTGACTTTAACATTCTACTATCTAACCATCTCCATGAGTTTAAAGTTCTATATCTAACTCAGCTTTCATACTAAATTGCCTCACAATTTTAAAAACATCTTCTTAGATCCAGAACACCCTCTTGATTCCTAAACAACTCAAAATTTAACTATAAGACTCTAGCTATCTATTCTTCAACCACCTCAGAGACCTGAGAGGGATAAATATATATGATTATATAGGAAGTGCAGGGCCCTCAGCTTCCAAAACTAAGAAATGACATACCAGTGGCTGCCTGGACAGTTCCCATTTTCTCTCCATACATTACAGCATCGATCTTCAGCTGTTTGGCTCTGTTTCTCTGACAGACATTGACTGTAAAGCAGGAATTCTGAAGGACTTGCCTACCCTGTCTTGGCAGAGCTAGGCTGTCCACTTACCCAGCAGAGGTATATGTTTATTTGGTTTCTTCTTTTTTTTTTCATTTTTTTCCTTTATTTTTTATTTCTTCAAGTTACATCTCAATCGCAGTCCCCTTCCTATTCCCCCTCCAGTCCCACCCTCCCACCTTCAACCCCCCATTCTCTTCCCTTTTTTTTTTCTTTTCAGTTTAAGGTATATCTTATTTCCCCCTACAGTTTCTCCTTTCAGTCCAACAAATGGCTCTTTCTCTTATAATAATAAATACAATACAATACAACAGAGGTAATTAGGCAAAGTTATGAGGGTTATATGGCTTAACGTACATTCCCAATGACCAGTCCATATATATTTGGTACCTGACTTTAACATTCTACTATCTAACCATCTCCATGAGTTTAAAGTTCTATATCTGACTCAACATTCATACTAATTGCGACACAATTTTAAAAGTATCTTCTTAGATGTATAACACTCTCTTGACTCCGAAACAACTCAAAATTTAATTATGAGACTTTATCTATCTGTTCTTCAATCACCTCAGAGACCTGAGAGGGATAAATATATCTGATTTTATAGGAAGTACAGGGTCTGCAGCTTCCCAAACTAAGAAATGACATACCAGTGGCTGCCTGGACAGTTCCCATTTTCTCTCCATACATTACAGCTTCGCTCTTCAGTCGTTTGGCCCCACTTCTCTGACAGACATTGATTGTGATAAATTAGATTTAGAAAATATATAGGAGTTTCTGATACTGCTTCTTAATTCGAGGCCTGAAGAGCATTATCAGCATGAAGTCAGCAAAAACAGGAAAGACTCAATAGACTGAAAAACAAGTTTGAAGTCAGGAAAACAGGAAAGACTCAATAGAATTGAAGAAACAAAGTATCTGGCCTGACATTGTTTTCAGCTGCTAAGTGGGCGGAGCCCAAATTAAGCTGAAACAGAGTTCCTCCTATTTGAGGTCAGTGCCTGGAGCGGAGAAGAGAAGAGGCCCCTGATGCTAGAGAACTCCAAGAGTCCTGGTGAAAAAACAGCTGGCCATTGATGGCCAGCTCTCTCCCTGAAGCAGAAAGAAGCCGGTGAGCAAAGAAAGTCTGAGCAAGACACCAAAAGGCCAAGGACTGGACCCTGTGGCTCAACTTTTGCCTAGAGGGGTTTGATCTGTCCAAACAGTGGCCTAAAGGAAACGGTGCCTGGCTTTAAGGACTGAGGCAGAGCAGCTGAGTTCCTGATTCAAAAGAAGTAAGTTGGCCTGCAGACGGCTGGGGTCTCCCACAGAGAAGAAAGCATGAAGCCTTATTTAAGGTGAGACTGCAATAACCAACTTACCCTGATGAACCTGCATCTGAGAGATCCAGAAAAAGGACTGCTAAGTGCGTTAAAGAATCTACAACAAAGACTGTGTTCCTGACGACTGAGGACCTGCCCCAGAGACTGTATCATTCTAAAAGGTTAGAAAAGTAATTATCAATAAGTTTAGTGGATAGGTTAAGGGGGTTGTAGGAATGTATAGGATTAATAGTTAAGAAATTGTTGGTGTTTGTTATAAGTGAATTTAGTAATAAATAAATAAGTGTTAAATAATAATTTAAAAGTTCGGTTACAGACATTGATTGTAGAGCAGGGTTTATGAAGGACTTACCTACCCTGTCTTGGCTGAGCTTATTTACAGAAACTTACTGGATATGTTTCAGAGTACTTAAGTATAATTTAGTTATATTTCTCTTATCACCAACTGGCAATGTCTTTTTTTTTCATAGGTATCTGCCTTGAATGGTTTCCTTCCCCTTATAAATTGCAAAATGTTACCATTTTCTGTTCAGGCTTTACTGATGCCTGCTAAGCTTATTACTTGTGGTTTTTGCTTTCCTTTGAACTATTCCCTAAATTCCTAACTTAGAGTCATTCATACATTTTAAAAGTTTAGCCTATTTCAGTGATTTACCATTTTGTCAGTCTTCCTTCAGTGTGTGATTTCTAAGAAATGTACTCCTCTTAACTCCCATAAAATAGTTCTGAAGACACAGCTTAGTTACAGTAGTATATGACCCTGACATCTGATGCCCAATAATCGCATAAAAATGTAAGTGGGGAGATGTCTGTAATCCCTGTGGCTGGGAAGCAAAGCATGTAGAATCCTCAGGCTTGCTGGCCAGGTATTCTCACCAAACTCAAAAGGTCAAGGTTCAGTTAGAGAACTTATTTCAAAAAATGATAAGATTGGGAAAAGATTCAGGAAGAACTCCTACACTCCCACATAAATAAAAGAACACATACACACATGTACATGTACACACATTTATAGCACATATACATAGACTTTACACAGTTTTTTAAAGTTTGATTACAGAATATAACAAACATAATTTTTAAGGTTAAAGTTTATGTTATGCACTGAATATAATATGTAGTATAGTATAATAATATGGTAATATAAATGCCTTATTATGATGATGATGACTTTGAGCATCTAATTTATCATCTGTGAAATGAGCAGCATGGTGTATTTGGCACCTGACTCTAACATTCTACTATCTAACCATCTCCATGAGTTTAAAGTTCTATATCTGACTCAGCTTTCATACTAACTTGCATCACAATTTTGAAAACATCTTCTTAGATCCAGAACACCCTCTTAATTCCTAAACATCTCAAAATTTAACTATGGGACTCTCGCTATCTATTCTTCAACCACCTCAGAGACCTGAGAAGGAAGTTTTGGCCTTTTGTTAGCAACAGTCATAAACTATTTAGGATAATTAAGAAATGCAAACTGATAGTCATTCAAGCATGTCATTTTGTTAGGTACTAGGGTAATCTAACACAATTATTTTCTAAGTTAATCAGAAATCAAGTTGCTAAGAGACAACCAACATTTGTTTATCCAAATATAAGGAAATAGATAGATGGTCTTTAAAACCTCAAGAGATCTGTAGAATATGGCATTCAAAGATATTCTCTTAACTCAATATTTTTTTGATATCAAGACATGTCAGCTCCTGAAAGTACTCCCTATTCTACTCCAAGTAGATGATGAGCATTGAAGAATCTCCAATTGGGAATGGTTGAATTAGTTGCAAGCCTGTCACTTGGTAGGAAAAATCCCTTGCTTCAACTGTAGACAGATTGCTGTCCAAAAAGGACAAAACTTGGAAGCAGGCAAGTCGACATCCTAGCTCTGCCAAGACAGGGTAGGCAAGTCCTTCATAATTCCTGCTTTACAATTAATATCTGTCAGAGAAATGGGGCCAAACGGCTGAAGATGGATGCTGTAATGTATGGAGAGAATTGGGAACTGTCCAGGGAGCCAGTTGTATGTCCTATATTAGTGTGGAAGCTGCTGACCCTGCACTTCCTGTATAATCATATATAATTTGGACATTTAACAATATTCAGATCATGAAAAATAAGATGTTTGTCAATTTACTTTTTCAAATTCTTTCTTCAGAAATTTTATTATATTTAAACATTTCTAATCTTACGATATTCCTATCCATAATTTTATTTTATCTGTAGTTGAAAATTTTTGACCTATTTTCCAAATTGTGTTGTGTACTCTCTTTCTATATATAATTATATATATTTATGCATATATAATATTTAATTATATATTTATATATATTTATGTGCATATATATATATATATATATAAAATAAAATTTAGGCCATGAATATCCTCTTTTGTCCAGATCTTAGAGGAAACTTCCAGAAATCTCTACTCTGCATTTTATTTTTGACTTAGCATTTGTTCCCTTTACTGTGTTCAGTTCTACTATAAGAAATTTTCTCAGGGCCTTTAATATAATAAAATAACTTTTTCAGATGTCTTTCTTGCATCTTTTGGATGGTTGTAATGCTTCAGTTTTAATTTTTTTATGTGTTGCATCATCTATCTAAGGTTGCGTATGGCTTGCATGTGTGAAAGCAATTTTGGATCCCTGAAATGAATCCCATTTTATCTTCATGGGCAGTCCTCTAACATGAAATTAGAATTTTGAATTTGTTCTACTGCATGCCTCCTCAATTTCTGGGCATGTATTCCATGGTCATAGAAGCTCCAACAATAGGGGATAATCACTGAAGGGTGAGGTTTAACCTTCCCAGATTCATACAATTGCCTCTGTGGTCTCCTTGCAGGAATTCCAAATATGCCACACATTGTCTGCACTTAACAATTCTCTGAAACCTTGGCAGAAACTCCAGGAAACACCATAAAAGCACATGGACAACTCCATTTAGTTCCACTGCCAGTATGGACAGAAGTTGCCCCATGATTTCTGCATACTGACTTTCTGGAAAGACTTCTATCATTGTTACTTTTTTTTTTATTAGAGAAACCCTTAAGTGGAATTCTGACTTTATGGTTTCTTCTTTCATATATACAAATCTGACATTTCACAAGATAGATTGGGTGTAGCACACAAAATATTCTCTTCATTGGTGCTTTAATTTCTATACTTTTTAACAATAATAATGATATTGTTAAATTCAGTAACAATAAAAATGATAGCTAAATTCTCAGTACCAAACTTCTTTGCACCTTTAAATGGCTCTTAACTACTGATTTTAGGTACCAATCACATGAATATTTTTCAAATAATTTGATTTTCTTATTGCTCTCTATGACTCTAGACTTGAATAAGAGGAATGAGCAGGAATTGTAGAGATATTTAGTTAATATACTGAGACATGACTTGTTGTTTAGTTTATAGATGCTGGCTTGGAGGTAGAATCAAGATGCTATGCCCAGCACTGAGCTTTACCACCAAAAAGATACTTAATCTGTTTTCTCTCTTCCAAGCACTGAACATTTGTCTCCTCCTTGATGTGTTTGATATTGGGTTAATAATGATGCAGGCAATAATTTTTTTCTGCATATTAAAATGTTTATTTTATTACTACGCAAAACTCAGTTTGTACTGTTATATGTCAAACTCTTCCCTGTTATGAAAGTATTTAATTATTTGAAAACTTATTCAAGTTGATGTACCTGTTAGGGACAATTTCTTTTAGATCTTGTATTTTAATATTTATTTATTAGTTCAGATTACATCTCCTTTACAGTGTACTCTTTCCACCCTGGTCCGGTCTTCCCACTCTCTACCTCCTATCCCGTCCATCACACTCCTCTGGAGTGGAATGTCCCTACATAACAGTCCCCCGCTCCATTTCACAAGTCTTATGAGTGCAGAGCCGCCTCATACACTGGGGACCTAGAAGACAGCACCACTAGGGCAAAGTGTCTCATTGACAGGAAAAAAGTCTATTTTCCTCTTCCCTTTGGTGCATTGGTTGTAGTATAGTTATGCTGTACTATATGGCTAAAATCTGATTATAAGTGAATAGATGCCATGTGCATCCTTCTGAGTCTGGGTTAGCTCACTGAGGATGAGCTTCTCTAGTTCCATCCATTTGGCTGCAAATTGCAAGATTCATTTTTTCTGATGGCTGAGTAGTATTCCATTATGTAGATGTACCACAGTTTTTTAATCCATTCTTTGGTTGAGGGGTATTTGGGTTGTTTCCAGTTTCTAGCTATTACAAATAAGGCTGCTAAGAACATAGATGAGGAAACTTCCTTGTGAATTAGTAAGGAATCATTTGGATGCATACCCAGAAGTGGTATGGCTGGGTCCCGAGGCAGAGAGCTATTCCAAGTTTTCTAAGATATCGCCATACTGACCTCTACAGTGGTTGCACAAGCCTGCACTCCCACCAGCAATGGAGGAGGGTTCCCCTTTCTCCACACCCTCGCCAGCATGTGCAATCATTTGAATTGTTGATCTTAGCCATTCTGACAGGTGTGAGATGGAATCTTAGAGTCATCTTGAGTTGCATTTCTCTGATGATTAAGGATGCTGAGCATTTCTTCAAGTGTCTCTTGGCCTTTAGGAATTCCTCCTTTGTGAATTCTCTGTTTAGCACTTTTACCCATTTTTTAATTGGATTATTTGGTTTCTTGGCATTTAATTTCTTGAGTTCTTTGTAAATTTTGGATATTAGCCCTTTGTTAGATGTGGGTTTGGTGAAGATTTTTTTCCCAATCTGTAGGCTGTGGTTTTGTTTGAATGACAGTGTCTTTTGCCTTACAGAAGCTTTTCAGTTTTATGAGGTCCCATTTATTGATTGTTGGTCTTAGGTCCTGAACTGTTGGTGTTCTGTTCAAGAAGCTGTCATGTGTGCTAACGATTTTGAGGGTTTTTGACAAACCCTTAGCCAAATTAACTAAAAGACAGTGGAAAAAAAAAAAACAAATCAAAAAATCAGAAATGAAAAGGGAGAAATAACAGCAGACATTGAGGAAATTCAGAGAATATTTGGATCCTACTTTAAAAATCTATACTCCACCAAATATGAAAACTTAAGCAAAATGGACAATTTTCTTGATAGATTCCACCTACCGAAGCTAAATCAAGATCAGATAAACAGATTAAACAGCCCTATAGCCCCTAGGGAAATAGAAACAGTCATTAAAAAATCTCCCAACCAAAAAAAAGCCCAGGGCCAGATGGCTTTAGCACGGAATTCTACCGGACCTTCAAAGAGGAGCTAACACCAATACTTTTCAAACACTTTCACCAAATCAAATCTGAAAGAACATTGCCAAACTCATTATACGAGGCCACAATCACCCTGATTCCTAAACCACACAAAGACCCAACAAAGAAAGAGAACTTCAGACCAATCTCCCTCATGAACATAGATGCAAAAATACTTAATAAAATACTAGCAAACTGAATTCAAGAACACATCAAAAGTATCATACACCATGATCAAGTAGGCTTCATCCCAGGGATGCAGGGATGGTTCAACATACGAAAGTCTATCAACGTCATTCACCATATAAACAAGATGAAAGAAAAAAACCACATGATAATCTCGCTAGATGCAGATAAAGCATTTGACAAAATCCAACACCCCTTCATGCTAAAAGTTCTGGAGAGAACGGGCATACAAAGGCCGTACCTAGAAATAATAAAGGCAATATACAGCAGGCCAGTGGCCAACATCAAAATAAATGGAGAGAAACTTGAAGCAGTTCCTCTAAACTCAGGGACAAGACAAGGATGTCCACTCTCACCATATCTCTTCAATATAGTACTTGAAGTTCTTGCTAGAGCAATATGACAACTAAAGGACATCAAGGGGATAAACATCAGAAACGAAGAAGTCAAATTATCCCTATTTGCAGATGATATGATAGTATACATAAGCATCCCCAAAAATTCCACCAGAGAACTCTTACAGCTGATAGACACCTTCAGCAAGGTGGCTGGATACAAAATTAATTCAAAAAAATCAGAAGTCCTTGTTTATACAACAAATAAATGGGCCGAGAAAGAAATCAGGGAAACAACTCCCTTCACAATAGCCACAGACAATATAAAATACCTGGGAGTAACTCTAACCAAGCAAGTAAAGGACCTGTACAACAAGAACAAGGCTGAGTTATTCCAAGTTTTCTAAGCTATCGCCAGACTGACCTCCATAGTGGTTGCACAAGTCTGCACTCCCACCAGCAATGGAGTAGGGTTCCCCTTTCTCCACACCCTCACCAGCTACTCTCTTGCTTCAATGTCCATGTTGTGCCCTATAAATCAGAATTTTAAGGCGAAAAATTTTATCTTCTTTGTTTATACATATAAACAATTAAATATGAGCTTATCAGCCCTAGTCTGCACCCATTTCAACTCCTCCTGTATCCTCACCAACACGATATTCTCTTTACTTCATGTCCTTTTGTTGTTTGTTTGTTGGTTGGTTTTGGAAATCACTAAGTCTAGTTATTTCTGATCATGTGGGGATGGGCATGAAGTGATTCACTGGAACATAGGGAAAGGACCAGTGGCTATGTCCTCAGTAAAGCATGGTTCTCTGTCCTCTAGCAAACATCCCCAAATAACCCTCAGTATGCAGTATTCCCCTACACCATCAAATTATTTTTAGAGAACTATTAAAAGGCTGGCTGATATAGGTCTCTTAGGAGCATAGTTCAGAAGCATTGCTCAGCGTATAAGGTCACCCTGTGCTTTTACTTCAAGCCATCTCCCCAGTCCTCCTTTATAGCCTCTTGAGTATAAAATGTTGGAAATGTTTTGATCATAAAGTCTTAATTACAGGCTTAAATTGTGTGAAGATTCTAATTTTTTGTTAAATTCTAGACTGCATGTGATATAAACTCAGTTACATTATTGTTTTGCATAACCTAATTTTGAATGAAAGTTTGTTTAGAAGATGTATTTCTTGCTTTTCTACTGCTGTCATAAAACATCCCAAACCTTGAAATTTATAGAAGAAAAGGTTTATGTTTGCTTACTCTTTCGAAGGATAAATTCCCTTCATGTCAGAAGCATGGAAGCTATTGGGCATAGTGGCCGAACCCAGAAGCTAAAGGCTTACATCTGGAACTGAAAGTAGGAAGTAGAGAGTAAAGGAGAAATGATGGGATTCTGTAAGCTATCAAAGCCCTTCCCCAGGGGCATATTACCTCCAGCAAGCCCATACTTCTGAAATCTACACAAACAGAGCAACCAAACAGTGACCAAGTATTCAAATGACAGAGACTTTGGAAGGTATTTATTATTCAAGCCATCACATAAAATAAAATAGATTGCCATTAGTTTAGTTGAGACTATACATAAAATTTTGTGAGAGCATAATTCATATTGAAGTAATGGATAACATGTAATAAAACTGTGAAGTAATATTATTGTGTAATAATACTATGAAGTATCAGGTATTTCTTATATTTGACAAAATTTTTTGAATTACTTTGTTTTTTATTTTAAAAACATTTTCCCAAATGTGCTCACATTTCTTTTATGTTTCAGATAAAATAATCTCTTTAATAATAAAGTACACATTTTGCCATTATATTTAATAAGGTTAAGCTCAAAGAGGATGCTCTGAACTTTACTGAAAACAGAATGTTAAGACTATAGGGGGTTATATGAACTCTAGACAATTTTATTTTATTTTCTTTATTTTATGTGCATGCAGGTTTTCCCTGCATATATGTCTGCACACCATGTTCATAGTTAGTGCCCAAAAAGGCCACAAGAAGGTGACAAATCTTCTGTGATTGGAGGTAATGCCAATTTTGAGCCACCATGAGTATGCTGGAAATTGTAAGTAGGTCATGTGCAAGAGCAGTTAATATTCCTAGATGCTGAGCTATTTCTCCGGACACAAGGACAGGTTTGAAATATGCTTTTTTGTTGTTGTTGTTGTCATTTAATGCACAAACCCTTCTGTGATTCAGAGTGATGGATATTTATTTTGATACTTTTACTTCATTTAGAAATTTGTCATCAGTCTCTTAAATCTTTTTTTGAAGCTTAGAATAAAATATGCTTTATATTCTACATGAGACTATTCAATATTATCTTATTACTTACAAATAATTTAATGATCCTATTTCAGTACAAAAAGTTTGAAATTTTCATATATGTAAATTAATTGTTATATAAGTGTGAGGTAATTGTCTCATCTATAAAACAAAAATGTTTACCAAATGAAATTGTGTATCTTTTATAACACTCTGAACTATTGTACAACAACAAACAACAGGAGTATGTAAAACTGTGCTATCTTATTTCCTGCATGTAACTCAGTTTCATACATCATTTTTAAAGTCTGGCATATTTGCAAAATGCCTAGAAAATGTCAGAATGAGAGCAAGCCTATGTGACATCTCCATGCTATGCCATCACAGGCAATGGTAATATCTGGGTGACATAAATGGAGTGGCAGCTGCTTCTTCTGTTTGTTTGATATATACACTCAGAGTAATTTCCTGATGGTTATTTTGGTTGCAAAATTTCCAGTTGTTGTGAGAACAAGGATGACTCTGACACTCTTCTTTAGAGGTAATTAAACTTTCAGCCCATCTGTGCAGTAACTTTCATAATATTTTCAAAGGGCACAGAATGCTTTTAATATTTGTACCACTTCGTGTTTGCTTGCTAAGGGACCTATTATCTAGCTGAACATTGTTGAAACAAGTTTTTAAAAAAAGACTGGTTAGAGAAAGGGAACACTAAAAAATGTCACACTGGCAGAAAAGAAATGTAATGAATGCTGAATTTAAAAATAACTTGAAGAATGTCTTCTTTACCAAAACTCCAACTCACATCCTTACATTATTTTATCATTGCCTCTATAGCATTTAATCCCAAAGGAAGATAACCAGCTTTGATGTAATCTCTATTGTTTCAGAAACTCTTTCTTAAATCTTGTATACACTTCAATAGCAGTAAGTTGAAAGAGTGTCATATTAAAATAATCAAAACAATTAATGTAACAGAGAAGACATGAACGTTTTCATAGACTTTGAGTGAGCTAATTATTTCTAGAGCATAGAATAGAAAATGAGTAATTGTTATTGTCTCTATAAACTAATTTCTAATTTATCAAGACTGTATGTAATGGCATCTTGATGGACATAAAGTTACATAGAGAATGGGAGCAATTAGATTCTATAATATCCTCTATTTTTATATCTTCTTATAGATGTTTACTATATAAATTTTAACACTAAAGACAAATTCTTGAAAAGTGAAATCTTTTCCAGATATATCTTCAATAATTAAGAATGAATATTTATATAAGTAAAAAAGTACAAGCAGATACAAATTACAATCATCTTTGTATTTTGATTTACTTACTGATATTTTGTGTACAAATTTAACCTACATTTGACTCAGTGTTGCTGTATGGTTTTTTTAGCAATTGGTGTACCCTAGCAAATCACTTTTAACTAGCAATATGGTATCTACCTTTGTTCCCTTATCCTCTTCTATGCTTTCTTTGTTTTTCTCAGGATATTGAAATAGCGAATCCATATGTGTTTGTGCAGTTTCTATGGGAATTTGATAAGATTAGATATACATCCTCAGTTATGTATGAAAAAAAACGTATTATTCTATGCTGATTTTTAGTATTGTCCAGTGCTTTGGGACATAGGCTGCTTGACACTGGCAAATCTTATCTTGATTTCCCTTTAAGTTTATACAATGTATATAAAGGTATGAATTTACTATGCAGTTGCATTTATCCATACTTTCTTCAGTTTTAATATTCTTGTTACTTAAACAAAAAGTATTTAATCTAGAATCTGTGCAGAAAATGAATCAGCACTTGATTTATTTTTCCCAAAAGTGTTGTAATCATCTAAATACCATTTATATTAATCTTTCCTCTGCCTCTAATTTGCCACTATTTGTGGTTAGTTATAATTTCAAACTTTATCATTCTCCTTGAATCATTCCTCAATGATTTATAAATTCATTAGCATCTAAATGCAGCTTCCAAAACTGGATGATTAAAGTTCTATAATTGAATACTAAGTTGCTTTTAATAAAAGAACATAAGATTTCAACACCCAGTAGTTCCTAAATCGCCCTAAGAGGCTTTAAATGAATATTTAAATTACGAAAGACTTGTTAAAATATGATGAATTTAATGTATATTAAGTGTTCATAACAACATGTTTTTGTGAATCCATGTGTCTCAAAAATGAAATAGTAAGTCCTTTACTTAAGACCCATCAAGATATAAAGTTATGCGGGAACATTATGATGAAATTTATCAGTATAGTTTTATGTGCAAGGCTATCCTGGTTTTCTCTCCCTCTCCACTTTTCTTCCTCACACTTGATCCTTCTTCATCCCTTGCCCTTGTCCACCCAGTTCCTTCCCTCCATCCACCCCAGATGTCTACTTTATCTGTCCTTCTCAGTGATATTCAAGGATCCACCCATGGGCCATACTTGTTACTTAGCTTCTTTGGGCCTGTGGATTTTAGCATGGTTATCAGGTACTGTATGGCAATTATCCAGTTATAAGTGAATGTATATCATTGTATCTTTCTGGGTCTGGGTTTCTCACACAGGATGATCTTTTCTAGTTTCATCCATTTCCCTGAAAATTTAATGATGTCATTGTTTTTTAATAGCTGAGTAATATTCCATTATGTGAATGTACCATATTTTCTTTATCCATTTTTCAGTTGAGGGACATCTAGGTTGTTTTTCGTTTCTGGTCATTATGAACAAAGCTTGTATGAACACAGTGAAGCAACTATCCTGTGGTGTGGTGGAGCATCTTTTGGATAGAGCTGAGTCTTGAGACAGAACTATTCACAATTTTTGACAAACCACCAAGTTGATTTCCAAAGTAATTTTACAAGTTTTCTTTCCCACCAGCAATGGGGGAGTGTTCCTCTTTCTCCACACACTTTGCCAACATGAACTTTTGATTTTATCCATTCTGAAGGGTGTAAGATGAAATCTCTGAGTGTTTCGCTTTGCATTTCCCTGACAACTAAGAATGCTGAGCATTTTCTTCAATGATTCTTGGCCATTAAAAATTTCTCTATCAAGAATTTTCTGTTTAGGTCTGTGAGTTTGTGAATTTTAAAAACAATAATAAAAAAATTAGAAATAAGGCTATGTAAACTTAGGAGAAGGACATGGGAGAGAGAGTCCAGAAAGAGTTTGAGTGAGAGAGAGAAAGAAAAAATGTGATCTAAATACATTGTGTTAATGCAGGAAGTACCAACTAATAAAATAAATTTTAAATGCTTCAAAATAATAGAAATGTAATATTGAAAACTGTTAGTTTCATTTGGAAAACTTGTAAACAAGAAAAAATGATTTCCAACATGTCACATAAGTTTATACTCACAACACATTTTTGGCTGAAATAGTTCAAGGGGGAAAAAGCTAGAGTGCTAGAAAAAATCAACAGAAAGGTAAAGAAAATCAAAAACTCAAATGACAGCACATGCTGGCGAGGTTGTGAAGAAAGGGGAACACTCCTCCATTGCTGGTGGGAGTGCAAGCTTGTAAAACCACTATGGAAATCAGTCAGGCGATATCTTAAAAAACTTGGAATAGCCCTACCTCAAGACCCAGCCATACCACTTCTGGGTATCAACCCAAAGGATTCCTCACCAATCCACAAGGACATCTCCTCATCTATGGTCATAGCAACCTTTTTTGTAATAGCTAGAAACTGGAAACAACCCAGATGTCTCTCAACTGACGAATGGATAAAAAAATCGTGGTACATTTACACAAGGGAATACTATTCAGCTATCAGAAACAAGAAAATCATGCAATTCGCAGCTAAATGATGAAACTAGAAAACCTCATCCTGAGTGAGCTAACCCAGACTCAGAAAGACACACATGACATCTACTCACTTATAATTGGATTTCAACCATATAGTACAGGATAACTATCTACAATCAATACACAAAAGGATCAGGAACATAGAATTTGTTACCTATTAAGGGGACAATTTGCCCTAGGATTGCCAGCATGTTAGCCCCCAGGGCAAGAGGAAGATGTTAGCCTTCATATGACTGTTGAGGTGAGAGGGACTGATATGTAGGGACACCCCACATGGGAGGAGTGGGAAGGGTGGGACAGGGAGGAGAGGGTAGGCAGTGTAACCAGGAGGGGTGGAATGGGGGCACTGTGATGGAGATGTAACTGGAAGCAATATATAAACAAAAAAGAGGGAGAGGGATGGTGAGAGGGCGAGATGGATGGAGGGAGGAAAAGAGGGAAGGAGAGAGGGCAGAGGGGAGGAAGAGAGAGGGAATGAGAAAGAATGAGAGAGAGAGAAGAGAGAGAAATAGCATCACTGGAAATCTTCAAAAATACATGAAAAACTGTTTTACTGACTTACTTAAAGCTTTGTTTTAACTCCACAATTTTGTGCCACATGTGTTTATATCAGCACTAGGATTCTTAGAATTGAATTGAAAGTCAGGACGAATTCCTTAACAATGAAAATTTCCATACCTTGTTATCTGGTTATAGGGTTTTGGTCAATACCAACTATGCAAAATAATCTTGTCTCTATCATTTACTTTCAATTTATTGGCTAAAAATATAGAAACCCAAAAGATATTTCCTTTGTGTTTTAGATAATTGGGTACAGTGCCTCATCCAGAGAGCATAGCAAAATTTTGACCAAGTGCCTTCTTACATTTTATGTAACAAATATAGCATTCATTGATTATAAAAGTTCTTTAGAATACCTTATGTTCTAGAGATGACAAGAACACAATAGTTGAAATTATTTATACTCCTCATTCTCTACATAATTTCATACTGACTTAGTGAAGAATAAGTAAATAAATTTCTGAGCATGTCGAACAAATAACTTACAAATAGTAAAGGTAATTTGAATTTTATAAATATTGGTCTTATTTACATATATACATGATTATGAGTTTCTAAATTTTATATGTGATTTTCTTAATAAATAGTATTAAGCATATATATGTGACAATTCACTTGTAACAAAACTTCTAAAAATCTGCATGAATCTCTCAATTTATTAAATAATTTTCATGCTTCTATATTTTGAAAACTAACAATAATGGTGATGTCTAGCATAATCAAGGCATACATTTTTAAGTAATTAATTTTTTATTTACTTATCCTTTCTGTTCAATATGTATGTATATTGATATATACTATATATGGCCCACTCAATTCTTACCTGGGGACTTATCACAAGTTGTAAACTACAAAAGATCTGGTTTCATATTAAAAAGTATACAAAACAGAAACATGGAATATTTGTTTACTAACTTATCAATATCATATGACAATAGTTCAATTACTTTCTTATATGTAAAAGAGAACATAAAAATGAAAGCAAATGCTCCGACCCTTTGTTTTAAGATCCAATCTGCTGTGATCTATGTGTCCTCAGTTAGCTGCCAACTGAAAGACAGTATGATGTTCTGGAGACACTGATATTTCTTAAAACATGATTTCTTGAAGCTTATAGCTTTAAGCTTAAACTTATAGCATGAGTCTACTACAAATACAAGCCTTGTTCTCATCTAAATTGATAATCAGTTCATGGAATTGAATTTCCTCTCCCTCCTATGTCTTGGGGAGGAGAAGAACTGAATGAATGAAATAAAACATAAATTTAGAGCAACAGTTTGGCTGAATGTTTTAGGCTTTAGGTAGCAGGCAGCAAACCTGCTCTTTATGAAGAATTAGTAGGCAGGACATCAACTCCTCCACTAATGTGCATTTAGTTATATTGTCTTATCTGGAGATCAAATAAAAGGCATCTGAAGGTTTCCTTTTGCCGAAATATTAGATCAAAAATCATAGTTAATATTTTACTGCTTCTTTTATCAAAATGTTTTGCACAAGTTCTTGATAAACCAAATGGATGCTCAGGTTTTGAAGAAGCATCCAGTGCTACAGAACATTAGTATGAACTTCAGCTGCTCTTTAAACACTCCCACCTCATTTTCTGAGTAGTCTTCAGCAGTAGACAAGGAAAACCAGACTTGGCAAAAGTCTCACAATTGAATGATTACAGATATTAACAAAATTTACCTTAATTATCTTAACAAGTTTCAAAATTAAATGTAATTCATTATCTGAATCAATTTTCAACCACCTGCTAGTTTTTGTTTTTTATTAGCTAAATTTGACTTAAATTTAGTGAAGTTGACAGAAAAGAAGTCCCAGAAGTGCCTGACTTTATTTTTTTTTAATAATTTCACTTTATTTCTCCCATGGAGATCTCATTATGGGTTTAGCACTTACATTCATCAAGAATCTTAATATTCTCAGCAGCGTAAAAATAATTGTTTTAGGTGTTTGTTTTTACAATAAATCAATGTTGGCTTGAAGTAGCTGACTAGGTATAGAAGTTATACCCAAACAGCAATAGCACCATCTTAGATTTTAGAAAAATCACTGTTCTATCTTTCCCACCAAAATAGTAGTAGTAGTAGTAGTAGTAGTAGTAGTAGTAGTAGTAGTAGCAGTTGTAGAAAAAATTAAATTATGTTGCATTGGGCACCATTTGTAGAAATAAATAGTTAAATTATATACCAATATTTATATTATATTTAACTGGTTTGGCAGGGTTAATCCTTAACCTGCCATTATAAATGAATACACACAGACACCACAGATGGATTTTAACAAGCCTTGCCCTGGGTTGTGCAATCCTAGCCCATCTAAGCTAGCTCATAATTCATTACCCAAATATAACCCCACATATACATACGTCCCTTTGGACTATTGTTTTCCACGCTAAGCCGATGTTCCAGACCATGTGGAAGGATCTTCTTTAATTTACTCCTTGCCGTGTCTTCCTTGTTTACTCCTGGCTTTTTCTCCAGCAACCTTCCTACCAAGATGCTCTGTATCTCTCTGACTAAAGTGCAGGCTTCTTATTCTAATCTCAGGAAGTCCCACCTTTCTTTGTCTTTGCCCAATCTCAGGCCTCGGCATTTTATTTAACCAATCAGAGTCAATGTAAGTAGCAGACAGTAAGCACTACCAATTAATTAACATTTAGAATGCTTAACACTACACCATCAAGCAGTAATGATAATAATAATCAGGATTCTTAGTCCAGTTTCAATTTTATAAATTAACTTACTTTGAAATTTTATACATTCATAATGCAAATATCAAATGTTACATTTTACATTTTTTGTACTTACAATTTTCAGTCAAATATTTTGGAAGTGGTTTTTATAATATAAGCTATACAATGTATTCTACTTGTATGCACCATATTTACAGTGTAACATCTAACATTGGGTCTTATAACCAAGCACCTTGCCATTGATCAAAGACTGCGCCATTAACTCACCATTAAAAGAAGTATGACAAATGATATAATAATTTTACATAGAGACATTTGTTATATTAATTAAGAGGTACATTATTAACCTATGCACTGGTTGCATCTTCATTAGTATGCTATTTGTGCTCCTCAGGGTTCTAACTGACAGGCATCACTGAAAGACACAGAAGAGGAGGAGCAATACGGATAATTGAGAGCACAGTGCACAGAATTTTCATTGTCAATCTGAACATTTGAAAATGTAGAGAAAAGCAAAGCATGGGATTAGAAAGGAAAATAAGGACAATGTTTTTTCAAGCCACATGGAGATAGGACAATAAACCTGTAGCTAGAATAACACCATGAAAAAGGAAAAAAAAAAACAGACAAAACAAAACAAGGAAGTCAGGATGATTGGGTACATGTATGAAAATGCTATGCTGAAATAAATTGTTTTATATAGTTAGAATTCACTAATTTAACAAATTGTACAAAATTCGTTTCAAGCTTTGCTTTTACTAGATAACTAGATTAAAAATATGAGTGTGAGTCAAACTAATTTAAGAAGACAGGTAGAATGAATATGAAAGCATTTTCTCCCGCTTAATTTTACTCAGAGTGGGTGAGACCTCTTGAGGTTCTTATTTCAGATATGTCTGTCCAGCAATGAGAAGACAGAGACAGGTGAATCTTTGAGGTTGTGGGACAGACTGACAAACAAAAAAATCATTCACACACGCAGAGAGAGAGAGAGAGAGAGAGAAAGAGAGGCATATACCAAAATGTAAAAATAAAATATGTATTGTATAGTTATTCTGAACATATATCATGTTGCCTTTGCCACTTTGCCATGTTTCAGAGTAAATAAAACAGATATGAGAAGAAACATTTATTTAATATATGATTGTAATAGCTTACTATACACAAGTACTGAAACATTCATTTTTATTTTTAAACAACAATCTCTAAGTATGATTCAATTTACTTTTCATTAACATATCCTTTATTTATTTATATGGATAACAAAAGTCTAATGTGAAAGACTTTCTGCTTGGTAGATTCTTTTGACTGTAAACAATACTTTGAATCCTAGATAGGTACTTGATAATCTTTATTAAGCTACTTGATATGACCATAGACAACTTTTATTATAAAAATGTCAGGAGTTTTCATAAAAAATGATAATATTTTAGTGTAATTATCATTTTATTTCTCATTTTGGAAATTTTAATTTCCAAAACATCTAGAATGAATAAGTTATGGTGTTTCTTAGCACAGTGTAGTGACTGTAGTACAAAGTAGCAGATTATATATTTATTAAATCAGCTGATATGAACTTGGAGATGCTGAATAAAAAGCTGATAAGAAGATAAATACTGATAAAGATAAAAGTGTTGGCCTCCTAAATTTCCTGTAAACACCTTTGAATTGCTCACTATACTTCATAAATATATACAGATTTTAAATGATGTTCTTTTAGATCTACAGAGATGAAAATGTTAACTACCTTGGTTTGATTATTACATGATATGCATATGCATTAAATTATTGACACATTTAAGTTATACAATCAGTAGCCTACTTAAAGGAATTGCCCAAGGTCACAAAAATAATTAATGAAAGAGTTTGTAATTGAAACATTACAATCTAGTTTTAGAGTTCATTCTCTTGCTTTGAAAATGTTATTAGTTACCTAAAATAACTCTGTGTAGAGTTTTCAACTGCTGCATGTGATACATTCTGCTCAGCGAACACTATTTAATGTCTATTTGTCTATTTTCACAGCTAAGAAGTTGTGCATTGCTTTTTAGCATTCCCACATCAAATTGCTTTAATATCCAGCCATTTTATTTCCACACATTTTACTATGATCTCAGAAGACATATGCAGTTGGAATACTACAGACTCCCAACAGTATTTTGGTATCCTGCATAGTAGACAGAAAACAATAAGACCAAGAAGAAAGCTGTTCAGATATACTTTGCCTGAAATTCAAATGCTGTTGCTGTTGTTGATGGACTGGTTAATTTCCAAAAGGTTTCAAATATAAATGTGGAAAATGTGATGGTGGGAAATGGAATTTCTAAAGATGAAAGACCAAATGTACAGTTTATATTTATCTGTATTTTTATGTATTTTACTTTCTTTTGCCAAAGTTGTTAATTGACCATTCTAGAAAATCTCTCACCAGAAATATATTCTTGACATCAATGACCTTGAAATGTTTATAATAATTTCATAGCTCTATTTTCTCTCAAATCCATGTAACTGACACATAAAGTTTATACACAGACACAAATATTCACAATATAATAATTTAGTACTGGCACATACTTAGATATAATGCTTTAAATAGCATCAAAACAATTGCATAGTAAGCACTTCATCTTCTCAAGATCTAAATTTAAAGCATGAAACTCTCTATGGAATATGACTCAATTAAGCATTCATTTTACTTGCACTTCTATTAACTAGTCAAATTTTCCTGTCAAGTTATTAACATTTTTTTCAGTACAACTTCAGTCAAGAAAAATACTTTCATTTATTGCCTTTAGTTACATTTGCATATCATATTTCCATAGCTATACTCACAAACAAAAAAAGATTGTTTGAGATGTTAAAATGTTTGAGAAACCTTTGCATTAAGATTTTTACTTATCTTCTACTATATACCTAAAATCCTACTATAAGTGAATAGATGCCATATGCATCCTTCTGAGTCTGGGTTAGCTCACTCAGGATGAGCTTTTCTAGTTCCACTCATTTGGCTGCAAATTGTATAACTTCATTGTTCCTGATAGCTGAATAATATTCCATTGTGTAGATGTACCACAGTTTTTAACACATTCTTCAGTTGAGGGACATGTGGGTTGTTTCCAGTTTCTAGTTATTACAAATAAGGCTTCTATGAACATAGATGAGGAAACTTCCTTATGATTCTGTGAGGAGACATTTGGGTGTATACCCAGAAGTGGTATGGCTGGGTCCTGAGGCAAAGTTATTCCAAGTTTTCTAAGGTATCGCCAGACTGACCTCCATATTGGTTGCACAAGCCTGTACTTCCACCAGCAATGGAGGAGGGTTCCCCATTCTCCACACCCTTGCCAGCATATGCTGTCATTTGAGATCTTGATCTTAGCCATTCTGACAGGTGTGAGATGGAATCTCAGAGTTGTCTTGAGTTGCATTTCTCTGATGATTAAGGATGTTGAGCATTTCTTCAGGTGTCTCTCAGCCATTAGGGATTCCTCCTTTGTGAATTCTCTATTTAGCTCTGTCCCAGATTTTTTTATTGGATTATTTGGTTTCTTGGTATTTAATTTCTTGAGTTCTTAGTAGAGGATATCGATAATAAAACTAAGACACCAAAGAGAACATGGACATAGAGTTTTTTTTTTTCTATTTTTTATCCTTTTTTATCTGTTTGTCTGCTTATGTGTTTGTTTGTTATTTAGTTTTCTCTCCCGAGCAATGAGACATTTTTCACTGGTGGTACTGCTTCGTAGACCCCCAATGAATGAGGAGGCTCTTGGCCCTCATACGACTTCTGAACTGAGATGAGGGACTGTTTTATAGGGACACCCCACCCCAGAGAATTGGGATGGAAGGGTTAGATTGTAAAGAAAAAAAAATGAAATGTGAAGTTTCGGCCTTTTGCTACTAATTGTCATAAACTGTTTAGGATAATTAAGAAATGCAAACTAATAGTCATGCAAGCCGGTCATTGTGTTAGGTACTAGGACAGTCTATTATAGTTATTTTCTAAGCTAATCAGAAATAAAGCTGCTAAGAGACAAGCAACTTCTGCTTATCCTAATATAAGAGATAGAGAGGGCTTCTTCAAAAACCTCAAGAGATCTGCAGAATATGGCATTCAAAGATGTTTTCTTTTTTTTAAATATAGCTTTGTTTTATTTTTTTATACTTTATTTTTTTATTTCTTCAAGTTATATCTCAGTCACAATCCCTTCCCTACTCCCGCTTCCTGTCCCACCCTTCCACCCTCTTCCCCACAACAGCTCCCCCTTTCAGTCTAACAAATGGTTCCTTCTCTTATAACAGTAAATACTATACAAAACAACAGAAATAAATACGCCACATTTATGAGAGTTAAATGGCCCAGCATACATTCCCAATGTCCAGTTCATACATATTTGGCCCCTGACTTTAACATTCTACCATCTAACCATCTCCGTGAGTTTAAAGTTCTATATCTGACTCAGCTTTCATACTAACTTGCAGATGTTTTCTTAACTTTAGATTTTTTTTATATCGAGACATATCAACTCCTAACAGCACCCCCTATTCTACTCCAAATAGGAGATGAGCATGGAAGAGTCTCCAGTGGGAGATGATTGAATTAGTCGCAAGCCTATCTTTTGGCAGGAAAAACCCCTTGCTCCAACTGTAGACAGAATGCTGTCCAAAAAGGACAAAACTTGGAAGCAGGTAAGTCAACAGCCTGGCTCTGCCAAGACAGGGTAGGTAAGTCCTTCATAACCCCTGCTCTACAATCAATGTATGTCAGAGAAACGGGGCCAAACAACTGAAAATCAATGCTGTAATGTATGGAGAGAAAATGGGAACTGTCCAGGCAGCACTGGTATGTCATTTCTTAGTTTTGGAAGCTGCAGACCATGTACTTCCTATGAAATCAGATATATTTATCCCTCTCAGGTCTCTGAGATGGTTGAAGAATAGATTGCTAGAGTCTCATAATTAAAGTTTGAGGTGTTTAAGAGTTGGGATAGTGTTATAGATCTGGGATGATGCTTTTAAAATTGTGTTGCAAGTTAGTATGAATGTTGAGTTGGATATGGAACTTTAAACTCATGGAGATGGTTAGATAGTAGAAAGTTAAAGTCAGGTACCAAATACATATGGACTGGACATTGGGAATGTACGCTAAGCCATATAACCCTCGTAACTGTGGCCTAATTACCTCTGTTGTTTTGTATTATATATATTGTTATAAGAGAAAGAACCATTTGTTGGACTGAAAATGGGAACTGTTGGGGGAAATAAGATATACCTTAAACTTAAAAAAAAAAAGGGAAGAGAATGGGGGTTGAATGTGGGAGGGTGGGACTGGAGGGGGGAGTAGGGAAAAAATAAAACAACAAAAAAGATTTTTACTTATCTATTAACATTTAACTTACCTATTTTTCTTCCATTTTCCACGAACACTGCACTCACAGTAAGGTGTTAATATGCAAGGTCTCTGGGCTCATACTCATTACTATTATTATTTTCTTTAGTTAAAAATAAATATTTTCATAAAATGGATATGGATTACTGTTTTCCATCCCTATACTTTTTCTGGTTCCTTCCAACCTCCCTTCCTATCCTTCTATCTCTCTCATTAGAAAACGAAGAGGCACATATTGAATAGTAATAAAGTAAAAGAAAATATAATAACTTAACCAAAAGCAAACACATTGAAATAGTAGATAAAAAAACATAAAGGGGAAGCCCAAGAAAAGCTACAAGAAATAGATATAGATTCAGAGACCCACTCATTTGAACACTCAGATATCAAACCAAAAATATCTAACTATTCTGATAGATATGCAAAGAATAAGTAGAGGAAATTATTATTGAAATTAGATAAAAGATAATTTTTAAAGAAAAGAAAATGACAAAATAATATGAAACAAAAGAATCTCAAAAGATGCCATTGAGTTCATTTCTTTTTTGCTATGGTGGACATGATACCCACAAAAGTAGTTCGTTTCCCCAGTAAACCCCTTTGAAGAAAACTAATTTTTCATTTGCAAGTGGTTTTCAATTTGAGATAGGTTCTGGGTTAGGAATATGATGCAATGACTTGTTTTGTATTAATCTACTCCTAGAGGCCTGCTTGCTATGCCAGGCCATAAGTACACCAAGTGACTAATCAGAGGAACACATGACAGAATAAGAGATGTCCAAGGAGAACAGAAAGGGAAAAGAAGCAACTTAAGAGAGGTAAACATCAGTCCCAGGTGGACATCAGGGACCACCAGCTAGTCGCCATCTTTGCCTGCAACCCCAGACCTAGGCGGCCATTGGGAACCACCAAACCCAGGCTCCATCAGGGACTACAAAGGAGACCTGCTGAATCCCAGTAAAACCAGAGTACTGCTGCCATCCAGGCCTACCAGCTCTGCCTGCAATCTCAGAGGACTACCGTCAGGGATGCAGGGATGGTTCAACATATGAAAATCCATCAACGTAATCCACCATATAAACAAACTGAATCACACACACACACACACACACACACACACACACACACACACATGCACGCGCGCACGCACGCACTCATGAACACGCACACACACACATGCACACATGATCATCTCACTAATTATATGCTGAGAAAGAATTCGACAAAATCCAACACCCATTCATGATAAAAGTCTTGGAGAGATCAGGTATACAAGGCCCATATACATAAACATAATAAAGACAATATACAATAATCCTATAGCCAACATCAAATTAAATGGAGAGAAATTTAAAGTAATTCTACTAAATCGGTACAAGACAAGGGCTGTCCACTCTCCTAATATCTCTTTAATATAGTACTTGAAATACCACCTAGAGCAATAAGACAACTAAAGGGAATCAAGGGGATACAAATTGGAAAAGAAGTCAAATTATCTCTATTTGCAGATGATATGATATTTTACATAAGTGATCCCCAAAACTCTACAAGAGAACTCCTACAGCTGATAAACACCTTCAACAAAGTTACAGGATACAAAATTAACTAAAAAAAAAAAAAAATCAGTAGCCCTTCTTTACACAAATGATAAGCAGACTGAAAAAGAAATAAGGGAAACAACTCCCTTCACAATAGCCACAAACAATATATAATACCTTGCTAGAACTCTAACCAAGCATGTGAAAGAACTGTCTGACAAGAACTTCAAGTCCCTGGAGAAAGAAATGGAAGATGATTATCAGAAGATGGAAAGATCTCTTATACTCAAGCATTGGTAGGATTCACATAGTAAAAAATGGCCTTTTTACTAAAATCAATCTACAGATTCAATGCAATTCCCATCAAAATTCCAACACAATTCTTTATAGACCTTGAAAGAACAATTCTAAACTTTATATGGAAAAATTAAAAACCCAGGATAGAAAAGACAGTCCTGTTCAATTAAAGAACTTCTGGGGGTATAACCATCCCTGATTTCAAACTACAAAGTGATAGTAATAAAAAACACATGGTATTGTCTTAGAAAAAGAAAGGTTAACTACTGGAATCAAATTGAAGAGCCAGAAATACAACCAAACACCTACTGAAACTTGATTGTTGACAAAGACCCCAAAACCATGCAAGGGACATATGAAAGCATCTTCAACAAATTGTGCTGGTCTAACTGGATGTAAACATGTACAAGAATAGAAATAGATTCATATTTATCATCCTGCACAAAACTTAAGTCAAAGTGGACCAAAGATCTCAACATAAAACCAGATCTAATAGAACAGAGAGTGGAGAAATACCTTGAACTGACTGACACAAGAAACAACTTCCTGAACAGAATACCAACTGTGCAGGCAATAAGATGAACAATTAATAAATGGGACCTTATGACACTGAAAAGCTTCTGTAAAGCCAAAGACACTGTCAATAAAACAAAACAGAAGCCCAAAGATTGAGAAGGGTTCTTCGTTATCCCCACATCAGACAGAGGGCTAATATTCAAAGTGTAAAAAGAAAAATATATGGCTACTTAAACTATTTAAACAGTATTAATATTATTGTTAATTGGTTTGGCGGTTGTTAATCTTTAAGCAACCATTATAAATGAGCACATAGGCACCACATGGATTTTCACAAGCCTAGGCCTGGATGGAGCAATCTTGGCCCATCTAAGCTAGCTCTTAATTCTATTACACAAATATGACCCCAGATATACATACGTTCCCTTGGAGGCCATTCTCCATGCTAGGCCAATGTTCCTGGCCATGTGGAATGAGGTTCTTTTCTCTAACCCATGGCTTGTGTCTTCTTCCTGCTGCTCCTAGCTGGAATGCTTCTTCTTCCTGCTGCTGGCTGGAATGTTTTCTTCTTCCTGCTGCTTGCTGGAATCAATTAATCCTCTGTCTAAAGCGCAGGCTTCCTGCTCTAATCCCAGGAAGTCCCACCTTTCTCTGTCTTTGCCCAGTCTCAGGCCTTGGCACTTTATTTAAGTAATCAGATTCAATATAAGTAACAGACAGCAAGCAGGGCCAATTAGTTAACATTTAGAGTGCTTAACACTACCCCAACACAAAGTATATAAGGGACTCAAGAAATTAAATACCAATAAACTAAAAAATCCAATTAAGAATGGGATATAGAGTTAATCTGAGAATTAACTACAGAGGTATCTTTAACTGCTGAGAAGCACTTAAAGATATGCTGAACATCCTTAGTCATAAGGGAAACACAAATCAAAATGACTCTGAGATTCCATTTCACACCTATCAGAATGGCTAAGACCAAAAACTCTAGTGAATGTGCATGCTGATGATGATGTGGAGAAAGGGAAACACTCCACCATTGCTATTGGGAGTACAAACTTGGAAAACCACTATGGAAATCAATGTGGTACTTTCTAAGAAAATTGGAATAGTTCTACTTCAAGACCCAGCTATACCACTCCTGGGAATATATCCCAAATATATGTCAGCAAATCTCAAGGACATTTCCTTAACTATGTTCATAGCAGTTTTATTCATAATAGCCAGAAACTGGAAACAACCAAGATGTCACTCAACCAAGGAATGGATAAAGAAATAGTGGTACATCTACACAATGGAATACTACACTGGACTCAGAAACAAGAATATCATGAAATTTGCAGGCAAATGAATGGAGCCAGAAAATATCATCTTGAGTGAGCTAGTGCAGACCCAAACTGACACCCATAGTATTTACTCACTCTTAGGGGAAATTAAGTACAGGACAGCCATGCTACATTCCACAGACTCAAGGAAACTAAGTAATAAGGAGGGCACAAGGGAGATCCTTGAATCCCTTTATGTACTGAAAATCAAATGCATGTCAGAAGTGGATGGAGAAAAGGGTCCAGACAGGAACTCAACATAACTGCCATCTGAGAAGCTTTATCCAGTTGATAATGGAAACAGATCCAGTGACTCACAGCCACACATTAGGTGAAAATCAGGAAGTCTTGAGAAAGAGTCAAGAGAAGGTTTGAGGGGGCTGGAGAGATCAATGAGATTCCCATAACTAATTAAATGGAAAACAAAGGGGCCCATAGAAACTGAACCAAAACTAAAGGGCATGCATGGACAGGTCTTGGTACACTACACATATGAAGCATATGGACTTCTTGGTATTCAAGTGGATCCCCTAATAACTGGAACAAGGTCTATCTCTGACTTGGACGAGGTTGCCTCCTTCTAGATCCTATATTTCTAGCATATCTGTCTTATCTTGCTTCAGTGGAAGGGGAGGCAATTAGTCCTGATGCAATTTGATATTGCAGAGTGGGTTGGTACTGAATTTGGAGGTAGGTATGAGGGAAGGGGAAGTGAGTGGGAGGTTAGGAGTGGAAGGAGAGAGTGGAATGGTGATTGGAATGTAAAATAAACAAATTAATTTAAAAATCAAAAAAGTAAAAGAGAGAGAGAGAAGAAAGCATAGATGTATAAGGGGAGGCAATTTTACCTGGAGAATTTCTTGAGACAGGTTGAACAGAGAACAAGCTAGACACTGGTGAAGACAGAATGAGCCAAAGGACACAAAGGAGCCAGAAGATTAGAACAGATTGCTAAAGTGAGTTTGTGGCCAAGTAGAGCAATTCAGTCAGAACCTAAGAGAAGCTAGTTTGAATTAGTCAGCTTGGAGAGGAGTTTGAGCCTTAACAACCAAGTTGAACCAGCCAGTCAGAATTCAGAAAGAGCTAGAAAGGTTGAGTTTATTCAGCATTAAGTCTTAGAGGCTGAAACCTTTCTAGGCTTAGATTAGATTGCATGGAGGCTAGAAGCTTCTGGGGCTAGACCTACGTTAGTGGATGATGGCAGTAAGCCTCCAACATGACAATTACATCTGGTGAGAAAAAGTTAAATTTATATTCCTGTTAACAGACATGAGATGCAGTTTTCCATGTTCTGTGAACTGTATAAGTGTTGTCTTCAGCTGTCAGTTTGGGTAGAGCAACCATAGCCTTGGAACAGTTTTGGTTGTTTGGAGAGTCCAATGGGAAACTTTGGCCAACAACTTCACTCAATGTAATGCATTCCAAATACTGGAAGATTCATTTGGTAACAAGAGTTGTCTAGTTGGGGCTCTGTCTTCCCCATCATTTGGTGATTTAATTTAGATCTCCTTCATATGTGTATATATTTTAAGAAGCTTCTACTGTATTAGGTTTCCATGCTACCACTAAAATGGCACTTAGTTTTAGCTGTCTTTTCCCATATTGCATTCCTCATTTTCCTCTTACTTATCCAATCCTGCTTGATCTTCTCATTCCATCCTCACTCAACCTCCCATAAGTATCTATTCTATTGCCCTTTCCTAGGGAGATCTACCTGTCTTCCTAGTCCTTTACTCTCTACCTAACTTCTGTGGTTCTTCATGCAGGTTATCAACACTGCCTTATGATGTTATAAGTCCAGTTTGGGAGAGGAGAAAAGCTGTTAAATAAATATCTGAGTTTTTAATATTTAGGACTTGCAGACTTTCCTTAGAGAAGTGTACATAGTATCTATTTTGAAGTTCATTCTCTTTAAAAGGATAATGAGTAACTAAAATCACAAATATATTAAACTATTGCTTAAAAATCACATTAAAATAATTTTAAAAGATTCAATATTTTAGAGAAATTGAATAAATATGAATTTTAATCTCATAAGATGGGATTTATAAGCAGTTATGTGACAATTCTTTGTTCTTATAGTTTCCAGTTGCTACGTTCATTGTAAAATGATGTTAATGGGTAAACATGCCTTACAACTATTATATATTTCTTAAGAACTACATATTTCATGTTTTTATTAACTTTTTAATTGATTCTTTATAAATTTCACATTATACATTCAGTATCATTCATCATAGTGTTCCTCAATATCTGCCCTCCACCCTCCCAACCTCCCCCTAAAAAGAAAAAAAAGTTCTCACTATGGAAGCTGTGGTGTGTCATGGTTTGTCACTCAGTATAACCTTTTGTCCAAACAGCTTTATTGCTAATATCCATTGGAGGACTATGGCCTCATTGCCTGCCCTAGGTATGAGATCTGGTCCTACGCCTCCTTGCTACTGCACTCAGGAAAGTGGGTGCCTGCACCTCATCTGGGCAGCACAGAAGAGCTAACCATGGTGGTATGGGCACAGCTGAGCCAGCTCTAAGAGCATGATCACAGTAAAGATGGACCTGTCTCTTGCCTGAGCAACAATGAAGAGACTGTCCTGAGGATATGAGAGCTGCCAACTAGGCCTTGATCCTTGTCAGCTACATATTTAATCTTTATGTAGTTTTTGTTTTCATATGCAAAAGCATATTTTAGTGTGAATTCAATTTGTTGGATATCAGCATGAATATACTTTTAATTTCCCATAATTTTACTTAAAATATTTGCATCCTTGTGTTTTAATCAATATCTGTAAAGAATTCTTTACAGTTCTTCTGTTTTAATCATTTAGTCATCTACTTTTGATTATATTATTATGGCCACTTATATTTAATGTAATTTTTATCTTGTTTATAAGTTTACAATGTTACAACTTGCTTTTCATTTTTATTTCTCTGTTTTTTTTATTTATATATCAATTTTTAGGTTTTATGATTTATTTGCTACTGGTGTTGATATACTTTTTATTATTATCTAACCAGTGGACTTCAAGGACTGTAATACACTTTAGAGTATAAAAATAGTTACCTGAGTCTAGGGATACTAGAGCTTAAAGATATTTTGAGAAATAAGGGTAAGCAAGAACAAGATGCTTATTTTAAATATATAAAAGGGACATTGAATACACTAATAAAAATAAATGATAGTTTAGGTGGTAGATATGATAATTATATGTATCTAATAATCATACTTTTGATATAAGAATTAAAATATAACACCATATTTCATATGTACAATTATTATGGTCAATCAGAATGACTTCATTAGGTGTGTGCTTGTTTAGTATGCAAACTTCCAATATACATTTCATTTATCTTCAGTTTACATTTGTAAAATGTAAATTCATTGTTTATCTTGTCTTCCTAGGACTCAACTATAGTATACATGCATACCTGTGGGTATAGATACATGTATATGTGTGTATGTGTACATATATATTGTCATTACTATCCAAAAAGTCCTAGATTTTATTAACATACATATACTCTATATGTCTCTATATCTTTATTTTTATCAATTAAAGTGGATATTTTCTGCATTATTTTATATTTTGCTAAGTATACTATATGTCTTTCCATTTTCAATATTGATTTTAATTATAAACATTTATTTTGTTCTCTAATTTTTCATTTTATTTAAAATGTTATCTAAATATAATAAACATTTTAAAATCATTGTACCTTAATACCATATATTTTAACAGTGGATAATAATGTTTCATTTCATTGAATTTTTAAATGTTATCTATCACTGTTTAATTTAATTGTAACATTTTAAATTTTTGAAGGAAATGTCTAAAAAATGTGTTCCAAAGGGTTTCCTTTACTTCCCTTTAAAATAACTAAATATTGCACATTTATGGCAGTGTGCATCTTTAATCTCATCAAGGAATGGGGACAGGCAAGTGACTCTTTCTGAGTTTAAGGCCAGTCTCTTCTATGTAGTGAGTTTTAGACCAGCCAGGCAAACAGAGTTAGACTATGTCTCAAGAAAAAAAAAAAACAGATATTTACTCTGGTAGTAATTTATCATGTGGACTTTATTCTTATATTTTTTGAGATTTGTTGAAATAGGAATTCATTTTGTCTTTGGATATAAATGGTTTTATCTGAATCCTTAAGATTTTTGCTAATAGAAATCTTTCTATATGATTCTCTGACCTTTTGGAATCATTCTCTTCTCTCATCCTAGAGCAGGCACTTTCTAGAGGAACACTAAAAAGGCTGCCTGTGATTCATCCTGAAGAATTCCAACTGTCTAATCAACTTGAATTTGAAAACAACTTATTCAATCTAGACCTGTTTTTCTGTTTAACAATGTAACAGTGTTCATTCAAAATGTCTGTGATGCTGTTTGGAAAGTAGCCTTCAGGAGGAGCTGGCAAGGATGTGGTAGTCACCTCATACTTTCCACTTAACAACGAGCACAGCCTGTGTTGTTCATTTTGTGCAGTCTACACTTCTTAATGTAGTCTTGTAGCTGTTTACAGAAAGACTGCAATTCCAGTAGCAGATGCTCTGTCATGACAAGGAACCGGAGCTCACTATTTGAATCTTAATTTCCCAAGGGAATTGTATTTAATAATCACTCCTTTTCAGCAGTGATCAAAGCATCAATTTCAGCTGGAAATCTGTCTGAGGAACATGCATTTGGATATCTCTAGCTATTCAACTAAATTCTAGGACTAACTGGAAAAGTTTGAATCTTTCTTTGATTTGTTCTCTCTTAGGATACAGGTTCTATGACTCCTGAAACACAGCAGTTTTTCATCTCCTATCTTACAAACAAATGTCATCGCCTTTCAAGGCATTTCTTTTCATGTAATAACATACATGAAAAACAGTCTCCATGTTTGGTACTTAAGATACAATTATAGGAATATATATCTTATTACTTTAAGAACATATTATATATGTATATATACATATATAATATGTTCTTATAGTAAGATATATGTATATATATATCTTAAAATATAGTTATAAGATTATATATCTCAGTAGCGGATCCAATATGGCGACAGCCGGCGCGGAAGTATTTTGATTTCGGGGTCAACAGTCGCAAGGCAGCAAGTGTTGCAGGACACCGTAGAAAGGGCACAACCCCTTCTAAATCTCACACAGCTACACAGGGGCCATGGAAGATGCCTGGGCAGGACGCCTCTTCCAACTCTCAGACATGCTAGGAAGCCTCTGGACACGGGAATCGGGATAACCCATCCCCCCAAAAGGAGAAATCCCCCATAAGTTCCAACCTAATACCCAGCCAGCAGATTCATAAACCACACAGAGATAATCCCCACCCTGCTGGGCACTCCCAGGTCTCACATAGACAATCCAATTATCTGGGAAAGGTTGCGACCCTTGGAAGTGAAGTAGCTCCACTGCAAAGCGCCTTCAGATCCCAGTCTGTGATGTCACTTGCCAGCTTCCAAGCCTCGGGAGCATCAAGGCTATTGGAGCTTAACTGCATATTTACCCCCTACAGGAACCAACCCTGGGCAAACTGTGAGATATTTGAAACTGTCCTATATCAAACATTTGTACTAGAAAGGCCCTTCCGGCAGGGAATCAGAGCTTACTTGTGCACAGCTCCGCCACCTGAATTAATTAGGTCCCCACCAGGGAGGAGGGACTGAATGACTCATCTTATAGGGGTGGAGTAAGGCAACTCCTACACCACAGTGCCCCCTTTGGACCCAAGTCCAGAAGACAGCAAAAAAAAAAAAAATTCCACATGGCCAGAGGACAGAGACAAAAAAAA